>VZRM01005381.1:109858-186357 GCA_013397955.1 Grantiella picta
TAACCGGAGGCACAGAGCTCCTCGGGGCTCTTGAGCGCCATCTTTCCCCCTGCCTATCTCCTTCAATAAACTCCTTTAATCCCACCTCAAGAGCCTGCATCTCTTCCTTGCTGCGACTAGCTCCTCCTGCTGTGTCACTGCGCAGAACTCAGTGCCTCTTGATTCAGGAATCTAAAGTCCACGAACCTGGAACTGCGGGCTCCGTGACCAGATGGGGTCATCGGCCCAGCCTGCCCGCAACACATATATGTATCCAGTTACAAAATCTTATTGGTATTATTTTGGTATCAATACCAAATTAGTAATATTATTGGTATTATTGGTATTAATACTTTTGCTAATTTGGAGCTTTTGCCAAAAATAATCGTGTTGCATATAAAAATAATTTTGCCATCAAAATGGCTGGAAATAAGTGAAGGATTTTTACATCTCAACTCTTCAGAAACAGTCAGCTGCTATAGTCTTTTTCTTTCTTTTTCTGATATAAACAAAGCAGACAACTGTTGTGGTGACAGAATTAGGAAGGTGACACATCTGCATTAGATGGAAAACTTAACTAATTTATTTGTCTGCAGTTGGTGCACATCTGTGCTCATTAAAATCAAAGCCATGATTTGTATTTTCTTCAGTGATGTAAGACCAAATAAAAGCATTTGAAGATTCAGATATTTCCATACTCAAAATTAAATATCTCTATGATTTCTGGGTGTTCTGGAGGGGGAAAGAATCCAAGATGAATGTCTGGTTTTTGTCATTTATCTGCAAAGTTGACTTTTGTCAGAAATAGTAATAACATTTCCATATGGATCTTTTAATGTAAGTACTAATTTAGCATTTTCTTAACATATGTCCTAGCAATACACTAATTCCTTCAGTTTAGGCTGTTATATCAAAAGATGAAATGCTTTATTTGTTCAGACCCATCTTAAGAGAGAAAATAAAAAAATTATGACATTCACTGGCTGTCAGATGGCACAGAATATCTTTGTAATAATAAGACTAAATCCTCTGAGAAATCCTAGATTTTCACCAAAGTATCAAGCTAAAAAACTAATGGAAAAAACCAAAGTACTGTAAACAAGAGTGGTGCCAAAGACAGATGCAGAGACTGGAGAAGCCTTGACAATCTCTTGGGCAGGTGTCGTGACAGAATGTCGCAGGTCATTCGAAGGCATTGGACAAAGCAGGTTTAATATAAAAGTGAGAGTGTGACAAAGTTCTTTGGCAAGGTCCACTCTACTACTAACTAGATGGCAAAAGCAAACAGACAAAATTCAGACTAAAATGTAAGATAAATCAATCTTAAATTAAAATCAACCTAGAATTATCTGTGTGGAGGCTGGGGATGGAAAAAGGGCATAGATAGGAAAGAGTAGGTATAGAAAGGAAGAAGGGAGGCCTCCTGTTGAGTCACCAGGTTCAAAATGGACCCCCTTGTCAAACCATGATCATGATTTCAGCTTTAAGATTTTAAAGTTAACAGCCCTTATTCCATAGCCTAATTTAAACAATTTAACAGACGATTCTATAGAATTTACTATAGCACAGCAGTAAATCACTTAAAGGCCTAAGTTACTTACAAAGCTAACACACTTCAGAATCTAAGACAGGAACATTCATAGCACATATTCTACACTATGTTCACATTTGCACCCACACAGACCAAAAAGAGCATGTGCAAGGTACAAACTTGTGAAAAATTCTCTGTGAGTTCACTGAAGTACTCACATCGGATGTCTTTGCATCCTCTTAGTAGTTGAAGGACTGGGGATATCAGCCAGGGTTCTCTCCTGTCACCTTTTTGCAGTGGTCCTCCAACTACAGCAAACTTCAGAACCTGCTCTTCCTGAGAGGCGTCCAACTCAGATGGAGATCATAAATTCATAGATTATCTGGGGTGAGAAGAGATCTTAAAGATCATCTATCCGTAATCCACCTGCTTGAGTACCCCTGGGCTGGGACATCCACAACTTCTCTGGACAACCTGTTCCAGTGCCTTACCACTCTCAGAGCAAAGAACTTCCTCTTAACAAATCTAAACCTAATCTCTTTCAGATTGAATCCATTCCCCTTGTCTGCGTGGTTATACCACCACAGCAGGATGTAAATTTGGTATCTGTGCTCAAATATGAAAATTGCAAGAAAAAAAGTTGCAGCTTAGTACCACATATTACAAAATGTTGACTAGGGCAGGTAGCAAAATTTTGCAAAATTCCATCAAGTTTTAGGAAACTTGCACCATATTTAATGCCTCTAAGATCTTTATTGATTTCATAAAGGTGGTTAACATTTCTTTTGCTGGTGAGGGCAATAATCACAAAGACATACCAAAGTGGTACATTATAAATTGTGTTTCTGTAGGAAATCTGATTAATAAAAAAAGACCCCAAGCTTCTGATTTAACTGTGATTGCAGCAACCTATCATCTCCAAAGAATTAATTTGCCACATCTGCTAGGAAGTAAACAATAAACAAAAAGATCAGGAACAACTCAGAGGAAGAAAACTCTTGAAGTCTCTTTACAGAAAGAGTGACTAATCTTGGTTCCAGAGAGTTTACATTTTTTCGTTGAGATATTTTAAACCTAGGTGGAAGAGATGTTGTTCATGGAACTTTCTACTTTTATTGCCTTCTCACAATGAAGGACATTTTCCACTGCATACTTATAACTTTATATAGGCAAAAATTTAACACACTTTGTACATGAACATGCAATTTATTGTTAGCTGAGCTAGAATTTTAAAAACCTATTGCAATTAAGCAGTTATCTTGAGTCCAGTTAAAATAATATAAATAACATAACCTAATGTAAAAAAATTATTATTCTAAAACAGAGTGTCACTCTGAAATAGGTAAAACTAATATTTACCCTTTTCTCTGGTGCTGTGCTCATTATTATAATGATTCCAGAGATCCTAACCTGATGACATCCATGTTCCTCAGTAGAGAGGTGGTCTGTTGCACAAAACATTGATAATGTTTCAAGTTCTTCCCTGCAGGACGTACAGTATTTGTGATGGTGGTTCCTTTTTCATTGTCTTTGAGTTTGTTTGAGGCTATCTTTCTACTTATTACTACAGTCTAATTCTTTTTCATTTGCTTCCAATTACCCATTAAAAGTTGCACAACTTCTTCTTCCAGTCTCAGTGGACACAAAATACACTATATTTTAGACAATAGCACATAAAGAAACTGCAGCATTTGTACACATTTGGTACTTCAATTTTATTTCATGTTTCAGAAGATAGAATGAAATATTTTAGAAGTGACATCTGTTTTATGTATTTCTTGCCCTCCCATTATTTCCGTCCTGCTGGTCTAATATCCTTCTGGACATGATTTTAATTTCATGATTAAAAAATAATACAAATAGACATGACCATCATGTTATATAGAATTTAACACAAATAATACTTCACGAGTTACTGCTCAAATATGCAGTCTGTCCTCTTGAAGTAAAATTCAGAGGTAATGCATATAATGTAGTTCAAAACATACATGGTATAGTTCAGAATGAATTATTTAGAACCTTAACATCCAAATAAAAATGTCACTTCACTTTCTGCTGACAAAGATATAAATCATTCTGGTTTTAAAATGTTCCTCTCTATGATCATGCCTCCCATGTACATGGATGAGCAAGGACCAATACAGGACCATAATCTTTTGTAGAACACTTATGAGAAACTTTTAGCTTTATAGTCCATTAAGGACATCTAACAAGTCACTAAAAGTGTTAGCTGATGGCAGTTATAATTCCTAGATCATGTTTAATCATGCAGTAAAATAATGCAGCAAATATTTCCAGAGAAAGAAGAGACATAATCAACTTTTTTGGGAACAAATGCCCATGTTTTAATGAAGTGAAGAAGAACTAATGCAATATCAGATTGTCTGTCTGGAGAGTCTTTAAATAACTGGACAAAGTTTTAGAATATATTTAGATTTTGCTAGAAGACTATATGATATGAGGACTTCTATAATTAACTATTCATACCTTAACTAAAATAGAAACCAAAGGACATATCATGGGGTAGAACAATCATAAACAGTTTAAAAGTGCAAAAGTATACAAGAAACATTTTGTATCAGACAAATTATTTTGATAACTGTTGTCAGAAATTATGTTACCTAAGTTTTAAGAGGAATGTAGAAAAATTAATTCCGCAAGAGATAGGTCAAGGAAAAAAAAAGGTCTCGGATTCTTGGTTTGTTTGTCTTTATGATGATTTTGATGGTATAGAACAGGGATGGCTTCACAGGTTTTCTTTGCATCATGATGTGGGTCATTGAGCTTTATTTCAATAAACTAATGGAAAAGATATAAGAGCTGGTTTTATTTCTTGTTGTCTTTACCTTAATGCTGCATTTGCACTCTAAAATCTTGTGTACGTGATGGTTTTTTTGCAAACCTGTGGAGAAAAATCAATCTCTCATGTCATGTAGTTGTCTTTTTAGGAGATTTTTAACAGAGACATATATCTATGAAGATTTGTTATCACTACAATATTGCATTGTTTAATATATTATCTAAGTACTCAATACTGCATGGTAGCACATAATTTGGATTTCCCACATCTACTGAAATAAATAAAAAAATTTAAAAATTAATTTTAAAAGTTCAACAGATTTGGTTATTTGAACACAGAAACAAAATTGCTTTTTAGATAAGAGAATAAACTCATATCTCTCCTTGTTACTCACTCTTTTTTATTTTCTAACAAGCTGCACATCTGGAAGAAACCAAAAATAATTATATTCCCACCGTATGCCAGTAATGACCAATGTGTTACATTCCATTGAAGTTTGTATGGAAATATTAACACAAGTTAGACAGAACAAATAACAGCCACATGTCCACGCTTTGCCTCTTTTGACAGGTTTTCTGACAGACCTAACCAAACCTTTTCACAAACCTAACAATGTTTTAGAGAATGGACAATCATTTTCTATTTTTTTTTTGAATCTTTACGGCTAAAAGGTTAATGAATGAAATTTTGAAATTAAGTTATTACAACTCAGAGACTATGATTTTATGGTTCACTGTTAATTTGTCTTTGATTGACATCAGTGAGAGCAATATACAAATCTCCGAATTTTCTCATTTTCCTTCTCTTACTCCTTAGGACCAGTTTTGGAATGAAATCTGTGTGATGCTCTTCAAACCAATACTGATGGGGTGCAGCAGGGTAGAACTGGCTTGGAATTGTAGAAGATGCCTCTTTTGTTTCAAATACAACAAAAGAAATCTCTTTTGTTTCAAAGAGTCCAGCTGTGCTGTTTGGGGCTGGAAAAGATTTAATCTTTTTCTCAGTAGAACTTTTCTACTTCTCATCCTGCCAGTGAGTAGGCTGGGGGGTGCAGAAGTTGGGAGGGGACACAGGGGGACAGCTGACCCCAAATGACCAAGCAATAAAAGCTGGAGGATAAAAGGACAAGAGGAGAATGTTCAAAGTCATGGTGTTTGTTTCTCCAAGTCACCATTATACATGATGGAGTCCCACTTTCCTGGAAATGGCTGAACACCGACCCGCCCACAGGAAGCAGTGAATTATTTCCATGCTTTGCCTTTCTATCATGTGAAGATAATGTTTTACCTGTCAAATATTCTTTATGTCAGCCCATGAATTTTCACACATTTGCCCCTCCATTTACTGATGAATCTTTGCCTTTTTATATAGAGGTATGCAAAGCTTTGCAAGCTGAATTTCTTTATTACATTTTTCATGGGTAACACAGGAAACATAATTCTGCAAGTTGTAGATGAATGATGAAGGTCCGGCCTGAAATGAATATGTGCTATGTACTGCAAGTCCTTTAACCTTGACAAAGTACACCTAAAGAATGCAGTATTTGCTATTAGAAGAAAAGAGAATGGAAGATTAAAAACAAAAATAAATTGAACATGGAAGTTGAGGAGAGTAAAATACATGATGATGAGTACATTTATCATGCATAAGATTTTTCATGTTGGCTAGTAGCCAATAGCTGTAAAATACAAAATAGAATGTTATATATTGTGAGAGATGATTTTCCACTGAATTCCTGTTTACTTCAGATGGGTCTTCTAGTTTACTCTTCATAACTAATTCAGCATTAAATCATCTTATCTCTCTCTGCCTTTGTAAGTCAACTAAGATTTTTCTACATACCTAGTAATAAATCTTGTTGTGGTTTAATAATGTTGCCAGAAGCTGCTAAAAGATTTGTTCAGGGTGCTCACATGAAATAAACTTATTAGTAGCACTTGAAAATGCAGGTCAGCCTTTTTTTTTTTTTCCCCTTTTATTTATGTCTGTGTATACGCAGATTGTGAGTGTTTATGTAGTGGAGAAAGATATAAAACAGATACAATAGCCATGTCTCTTTTTCCCTGTAAACAGTTCCAGACAATCTCACATTCCCAGTTTATATGTTTTCATTAGCACTTTCATTTGTGACAAGAGAACTGCTTTATGTTTTACAAATTTAGACTAAGGGTGTTCATATTTGTCTTGTGATCTTGTTGAAGTGAAATGTGAACGAGTGCTAAGAGATGCTATATTTGATTTACTGGACAGCTATGAAAGTCCAATGCTGTCTTTGTGTGTAAACTGTAGCTTCTGGAAGGGAAACACTCACATTGAATATTTCTTTCTTTTTTGTGCTGGTGAAGAAAACATTCTCTGTATCTCAATGATAGGAGAAATCATAACTAGTGGGATATCAATTCTCACTGATACTGAGGAGAAGTATTCTTTTCATTTCCCCAAAGTTTCCATAGAATTGTCATTAATTACTATTTCTGTGCAGCACTGAAACTCCATCTTCTTGTCTGTGACATCCATTGATGGAAGTTTTAGAGACTTGGTAGTTGTAGTGATAAGTTTCCACCTTGTCTGAGATGAAGGTAGGAAGTGATTGAATTTTAAAATCTACCTATAATTTCTTTGCCTTGTAGAATATCTAAAGGGATCAAAGTTTCTTTACACAATTTTCATACAACGGGGAACAAAGTAGAGATTGAAAACAAGCTAAGGCAGAAGTAAAGAGATGGAGTTGGATAGAGGATGCGAAAAAACAAAATCAGATAAGACACAGGAAATTTTGAACATTTTATACAGGAAGAATGATGTATAGTCTGGTGACTGTGATGGGAGTCTAGGATTCACTGTTTCAGTGTCAATACCCAAATATCTCACTATCATATCTATGATTAGCTATATTATACATACTGTCTCTATACTAGTTACACATTAACCTTTGTACTATTCTACATACCACACTGGGTGAAGGACTGGCTCATAGTCAGGGCTCAAAATGTAGGGAATGGGACTGCACCTGAGTGGCAACTGGTCAATGGATGGTATTTGGGGTCCCTTTCAACCCAAACCTTTCCACGGTTCTACGAGAATACTGAAGGTATTTAATAAATACCTTTTCAGCTTGGTCCTACAATTTAGGCAGTAATGAACCAGACCTATCCAGCCTGAGAGCTCTTCACTTCCATCAGCAAGATAAATGACCTGGTGAAATACCCACAGCTTTGTGTGCCTTCCTACCCAAACCATTCCAAGTCTCTGGGATATCCTTAAAACCGACGTGAAAACATTTCTGGGCATTTTTCTGGAGCTGTCACCTGAGTTTCATTTTTACTTCACAGAAAAAAAAATACATATTCAAAAATCTTGACAGATATGTGGGAATTTTTCACTATTTGAACAGATAGCTATGTTCTGCCTTTACATAATTTAAGTCAGTAATTAACTTGAATTGAGTACATTCAATGTAAGAAGCTATATGTATGTGTATATATAATTCTCATTAGAAATTGGTCTCAGATAGGGGTCATACTTCATATAAATCCATTATAGTGCTGTTATGAGGAAAACGACTGGGAACATTCTAATACCTTCAGCATTTTGAGATTTCAAATGAGTTAAAGATGAAACCTGAATTTTTCAAGCTATGAAAAGACAGATGTTAACCTCTCCTGAGTCCTCTTCCAGCCACCTGCCAGTCTCAGTACAAAAACCAACACAAAAATGTAGCACACTTTCATATCCATAGAAAGCCTTTATGAAGATTAAAGCTTTGCATTACCTTTCCTCCATGAAAAAAATCTTTTTCCCTCAGTGAGATCTCCTTTTTTAACTGATTTCTATTGTGTGTTAGATTTCTTTTTTAATGGCTGTGATTCAGCTTATGGTTCCTTCCAATACTTCCCTCCCCCAAATAAGAAGCAAAACTTGTTAAATTAAATAGAGGTGGCTACAAGCTGACATCTGTGTCAATGTGAAGAACAAGGACAAACTTTCCACGGCTCTCTTTTAAGAATAGAAATGTTGTATTTTTCCTGGAATTCTGAAAGTAGTCTAAAGGCTTACACATGTAGCCTTTCTTTCTAAATGAAAGTGCTACAGGAAAAAGAATCAATGTCCTGTAAAAGAATAAAAAAATGAACAAATAAATTCCTAATTTGGAAAATATTCAAGACAAAAGCTGTATACACCCTCTAAGATTTAATGTTTGATAGTATACTCCATATCATAATGGTATTTTTATACATATATTGCTTACTTTTAAGTAGACATTTTTGTCAGAAATTAAATACTTTTGTGCTAAGTGCTGCAAGCATAAATGCTGCTATAAATAGATGCTATTCTTAGTCATCTGAATAGAAAACTTTACACTTACACTTTAAAAGCAGGCTGACAAGTACAATACACCATAGGAGTAACCATGATTGGATCATATCTTATTTTTCAGAGCACCACACAGAACTATATGGGGCACAGGGGAAGCTGCAATTAAAAAAAGCTATTTTTCAGTAACAATTCATTACGGACAATTGAAATACAAAGGCTTTTTTGACTGTAAGGTATCAGAAAAGGTAGTTAAAATGGACCATATTTTGGTGAATTTTGAATCTTAAGACTGAAATAAGGACAATTTAATCAAATGTTAACTAAATAGAGGAAGTCACATCTAATTGAAGATAGCATAAAGAATATATCATGTCTCAAATCTGTGCAAATCTGTGTATTGATATTTTCTTTAGAGAAAATTACTATGTGCAATGATTTTTCCTATGTCATCTTTCGTCCAGAAGGTAATATTTATTACTTTAAAATGAATCCTGGGACAGTTTTTCACCCAGACTGTGACTGAGCACCAGAACAGGTTCCCTAGGGAAGAGATCACAGCAGAAGGCCTGACAGAGTTCAAGGAGAATTTAGACAATGCTCTCAGGTACAAGGTCACGTTCTTGGGATAGCCTCTGTAGGGACAGGAGTTGGACTTGATGGTCCTATGGGTCTCTTTTAACTCAGCATATTCTGTGATTCTATGATCACTGCAAACACTTTAAAGATAAAAGACACCTCTCTTTGACAGTATGTTGTACCAACACATCCTCATTTCTAGCACATATGGCGGAGGAACCTTGAAAGAACTATTTGTCAGACAGATAAATGGAAATAATTTTTGCTTTCTTTAAACGTAAAAAGTTATTGAAAAAATTTATAGGAATGTTTCTCTCTTTTTTTTTTTTAATAGGGGCTGAAAATTAGTCATCAGCTTCTCTCATTAGAATATATCAAGTTGTGTTCCTTAAGTTTTCTTAGGATAGATTCTCTAGACAGGTACTATTTATGCATTTATTTCCTAATCTCTCTATTCTAGGTTAGTCATTACCAGATGTGTTTGACTTGACAAAAATCACGTTATACTTAAAAATATCTAACGACTTCAATATACAACACTCAAGAATATGTGCCATAATCAGTTTACAATTGCTTATTGTTTAACTCAGTTGCATGAGCAAGCCACTCTTCCTTCAATGCACTCCTGGAGAAAATAAACTATATACATGCTTTAGGGTGAGAATACCATGATACAAACAGAAACAGAAGCCTAGACATCTGAGAGGAGAGACAGTCACTCAATATCTTGGACTCAAACTATTGTCAATAATAATGGAAGTGTTATCCAAACTATACAATAGTTACAGCAAAGACAGAAAATATCCTGTCTATAAATTCACAGATTATACATGTTAAATACGCTCAGGCCAAAGCCAAAAACATAGAAATAACTTGAGTTCAGCAGACTTTGGATCAGGCTCAAATGCCCATGTTTTTCCATATTCATTTTCCCCAGGCAAGCAAGTCCTTGCTTGCAGGAAACCCATCTGGTTCTGTGGTGTAGGAGATGGCTGCAGGAGGTCAAAATGCGAGGAGCCTAGGCTGGTGCAGAAATGTCTTCTGATGCCCAGGAGGCCCTGGGGCACACGACACAGCTCTACCAGTCTCTCATGCGAAGAAGTTAAAGCAGCTCAGGGCAGTAGCTGAGCAGTGGTTAGAAAGAAGTACAACGGAATCTTCCCTATTTCCCATGGATCAGAAAAAGAGTGGTTCATTTAGAGTATGTGCAGGACAAAGACGGTGCTGGATGCTATTTTAATGTACTTATGTCAAAACTGTATTTGCACTTTTTGCAGGTTTACCTGAAATGCTTTTTTTTTTTTTTTTTTAATGAGGCCTTCTCTAACATTGAGAACCTTAGGAATTTGTACTATTATTAAAGAGTTTAACAGTATCAAAGGTATGGATATAACAGCAATCTGACAGCAAATATTTTTATTGTGGTATAATCACTAAATGCACTACTAAATTGTCAAAAAAATCATACAGAACTTCCTGTTCAAGAGTCTTGTTAACAACTCAGATTAGGTTCAACCAAAGGTCAGTAAAGCCTTTAGGAGAAATTTATTACTGTTTTTTTGACAATTTCTGTGTTTTATACATGTATTTTGAAATAACAGAAAGTAGAGAAAATTCAAAAGCACTAGAATTAAACAGGATGTAGGTGCCTAAATCTAAAATTTTAATGTCTACTCATCTGTCACTTAAGTGAAAGGAGTTTATGCTAAAGCAGACTTTTCAGATAGTATTACTAAACATATCCAAGTTAGAAATCCTGAACATCATAGCATCTGTCCAATTGTTACTAAAAAACCCAATTTAAGAAATCGTATAACACACAAAATGTAGTTAAGCCACCTGTATACTTCTGCAATGCTTTTGATGAAAGATTGTGAAATGCCTTTAAACAAATCTGACAGGCTGAAGTATCTTTTTGTACAACGAAAATCTGCGCTTCACTTTCCCTACATGCATGAAGGATTGCAAATGTGCATTTCTCATCCTCATGACAGTCACTTAAGCACTAAACTGGAGGCTGTCAGTTAGGTAAAATAAAAGGCAGTAACATTTTCATAGAAATACAGAATGGTTTGTATTGGAAGGGACCTTAAAGATCACCTAGTTCCAACCCCCCTCCTGTGGGCAGGGACACTTTTGATAAGACCAGTTTGCTCAGAGCTCCACCCAACGTGGCCTTGAACACCTTCAGGGATGGGGCATCACAACTTTTCTGGACAACTTGTTCAATGTTCTCAACACCCTCACAGTACAGATTGTTATCCTGATATCTAACCTAAACATGCTTTGTTTGAAAGCATTTCCCCTTGTCTAATCACTACTTGACCTTGCAAAAATTACTTCTCCACCTTTCTTATTGGCTCCTTTTGGGTACGGTAAGGCTGGAAGTATATTACCCCTAAGCCTTTTCTTTTCAAGGTTGAAAAAATTCAGTTATCTCAGCCTTCTCTTTAAAGAACCTGTTGTGTTAACAGCATATATCAAGGTTTACTGGGCCAAGAAAAGGAAACACAGTGTTTTTTTAGCTTACAGTTGTGACATTTAAGCAGAGGTGAAAAATCTTGATTTACTATCTCTCTTCCACTAATTTATCGTATTGATTCTATCTTCTAATGAATTTTAATATAAATGGCCGACAACAAGACTGTGAGTAAAGAAATAAAACCCATCTCCTTCAGTCCCCTTTCCTAAAACACCTACTGGACTGTGATTTTTTTTCTTTTCAATCAGATAATTTAAAATTATTTACTCCTTAATAGCAAGAAAAGAATAAAGTGTGACAGAATTATAAAAGCTTCCTAAATTCGGAGCTGTGAGACTTCTACAAAGGTTGAAAATGCATGTGTAAAGCAAGTAAGACATATTTAGCATTGATTTTCTGTGACACAGATAAGATCAAAGCTTTTCAAACCATCAAAGTGGTTTTCAAGTCATAGCAATGGGTTTTGAAAGAGTGGCTTCACATACTTGTTTTCACTAGCAATCTCCAGTGTGGCATAAGTTATAAGACACTGGGCTATTCAGCACTATGATGTATCAATGCGCTGGTAACTCTGGATCCCACTTTCAGGACTCTTCTTGTGCACAATGTTGGAGCCTATGGTTTCTAACACAGGGTCCTCAATCCTTTGCATGGATATCTCAGCACAGAGGCACCCATGCTCCTTTTTACACCTAGTAGTTTGCATGTGCTGTGCAAACACACATAACTGCCACAGAGCATGCTCAGGAGTTGGATTCAGCTGAGTGGTGGGTCAAAAAAGGTAAAGTTCATTTTACCAGATATAAGCCTTCAAAAGATAGACGTAGTATGTGGGTATAAGCCATTTCACTGTTAAAGAATGTGCTAGAGGGCTCATCACTCTTCACTGAAAAATATCCAGCAAAGTTTATGTAGGCTAAAAAGCTAACTTGTAAACAGTCAATCCATTTTGAATTATGCCTCCATACCCAAAAGATTATTAAGCCTTATCTTTAAGTCAGTCTGCAAAGTAGTCAACCTTGTCATGATTTGGCCTTTTATTATTTTAAAAGAGTCCACAGCAGAAATTTTCTGAATACACTAATTCAGTCTCAAATACACAACTTCAATCCATAATTAGTCTCTTTTTTTTTCCCATTTTATTCAATCATCCAGTGATTGTTAAAGCAGAATGGCCTCTGGCTTTTTGAGGGCCCTTAGGCACATCACATCAGTAGCTATAAAATAAAAATGGTCTAGTCATGCCTACCATTAAAGAGATATTTGATATGTGTTATACATTTTCTTCAGGCTCACGAGTGAAAGGTACAACATGAAAGCCTGGAAATTGTTAGAATGGGGAAATTTTGTTACATAGTGTATACAAAAAAAGATACAATATTGAAGTGAAAATTAAATGTGCATTATGACCATCATTAGCTACCATAATCTTTAGCTAGTTTACCTTTGTTCAGTCATTTGAATGCAAATTAAGGTTATTTTACAGATTCAGAGCTTTAGTTTAAACTTAGGTGGCTTTTTCTGAAATATGTTATGCAATTTTAGCCAGTATGAAGAAAATCAGGAAACATTCTTATTTAGCTTCCTTTTCCTCTATTCTGTTTTCAATTTTAACATTAAAACTGATCAAAAAGGAAGTTTTTACTAGTAACATTGCTGAAGATTCCAGAACTTTAAATATAGCTGCTTACAAAACTTATAACATTTAAAAGATTTATTTATATACATCATGGAATACATGCTAATTCAATGTTATACTATACATACTTATGTAAAATTTAGACTTGTAAGTTAACAGTACTGTGGTGGAATGTCCATAGCAATTCTTAATGTCTGTAACAAAACTACTGCAAATGTCATTGTTGTGTCTGCATATGTAAAACTGTAATGAATAGATCCTTTCCAGAACTAAAATACAATTTTTACTTCTGAACCAGAACCAGCATTACAGTGAATCCTGGGTAGAAAAATGCATCACTTTTCATCTGTTAATAAGGGGACACATATGGTTAATTATTTTTCATATGCCACAGAACACGAACAATATTTACTTTTAACATGGCCATCTATGTCTTAGCACAGATAACTTTGTTGATGCTGACAGTTGTTCTGTAGGCTAGAATTGTTCAGAAAATCTTAAGCATGCATTTGACAGCAAATGCTTATATAAAATGATTTAAATAAGATGACAAAACCTATTTAGCAATACTAATATCTCTGAAATAAGGGAACAACTGTTTCTAAATTATATAATTCAAGAGACAGATTGTGTTTGGGCAGGCAGAACAACTGCAGCATGTAAAGCCCATGATGAACCAGAATACATCAATACACGCAGGTGAGATCCTAGCATATATTCCCATATTTTGTGGGAAGCTTTGTATTGAATGAAGTGTAAATTGAATATGATTGATTAAAATGCATTGGGAACAATATCGACTAGAATATCCTGTTATAGAGGTTATGAATATAGGAAGGATGAAGCATACAGATAGAGAAAAAGCAGCAGATGCAGTTTGTCATTTATACTCATTTTAGTTAGTTTTTAAAATAAAATTAAAAAATGGTTGTTTGAAGAACATATCGTCTTTAAAACAGGTAAGTGTAATCAATGACTAAAACTCAACCAATCCAAAAAAATTCAGCTGGTTCAAAAGGCATGTATTACTAAGCTTAAATTCAAGCCATTCAAGCCACTGGCCAGAGCAATAATTTAAAGCTGGACTAGTCATTCTTGCTTCATTTCGATTCTTTCTTGCTTTGTCCGCAACAGCCTGGAGGACATACTGATCTCCAACCTAAACAAACCCAAGTCATTGCATCTTTCTTTCTGGACCTGTTCTTTCCTCATCTTTCCTGAAAAATGATGTAAATTTTGTGAGCTTTATCATGAAAAATTTGTAAGAGTGAGCTTCTCCACACTTGCTGCTGAGCTTATTCTATGGGCAGAAGAGAAGTTGAAATTTTTAGTACCAGGGAAAGAGGAAGTCTGTAACTAGTAATCTTACAGTGAAGATGTGCGGCCTTGTCAAAGGCTGCCTTACGGTCAGGGGATGATCAGGCAAGAGAGGCTAGAAGGAAGTATCACGTTAAGGAAAGCACCTAAATTTGATCAACAAACTAGTCTCTGGGTTCCTAAGGCTTTCTTACCTAGCTCTTCATTGACCTTGTGGGATGATTAGACAACTGCATTTAGTTGCTTAAATTGATGTCTTTCTAGTATAATGTTGCATCAATCTTCATGGATTATAAAAAACAAATTTTAAAAAATTAAAAAATTTATTAAGTCATGGGAAACTAGTAGAAGAGAAACAGATGAAGGAGGAACAACCTCCTAAAGTTATTTTTTTAGAATACTGTGAAGCCACAAAGTCATAGAGAGTTTCCATATTTCTGCAATCTTTGCATTACAGAAAATTAAAGAACAAAATGTACATGCTATATCTGAATAGTCAATATACATGTTATTTTAGAGAATAACTGCAATATTTCATTTGTTAGTTGAAGCAACCTGAAGTGAATTTACCATAAATACAACTCTGCATGTATGGCCCGTTGTCTATATCTAGTGTGAGTATGTGTCCATAGAATGGAATATCATACATGCGCTCTTTCAAAGTTTTAAGTCATTTAGACTGTCACTACATTGCAGCATATCTGGAACTGAATGTATTTGGAAATTGCTCCAGATAAAAAATAAATATTTACTTTGTCAGTTGACACAATTGCACAGAATCAACAAATTTTAAAGGCTAGAGGGTTTTTTGGGCAATTTTTTAATATTGTCATCTGATCTGGATAAAAAGATAAAAATCAACTCAGCTTATTATGATTTATTCTTTTGTATAAAAAAATTGTTTCTAGAAGTCTTACATCTGGTAAAGTCTGGGGGAAGGAGCTTGGAATTTTGATAGATATGAGAAGATCAAAAACAATGAAAGATTTGAAGGCTGAATACCTATAAATTAAATAACATTGCAGAGTATTGTAAAATATCTCAAATTGCTTTTCAAATTTACTCATGCCCTGCCTACTGAAGCATAGAGGATGCTCTGACATGCAGTGTGAATGTCTATGCATTGTGCCCTGCAGCCCACCTTCAGTCACAGAAGCATCAATAACTTTTAGGTTATTGGCTCACAAACCCTAGTTTTTACTTTGTGTTTTTCACTTACAGGAGAATTGCAGATAATTTCATAGAAATGTATAGCTTCTGGTGACAATTACTCTGTGATAATTTGCCCATGGATCAGTCACAGTTTTAAGATTCTTTGTACATTCATTCGGTGTAGTGTTTTCCTTTTAGCTTTGGCTGGCTCACTTTTCCTCATCTGTCTTTTGCCAGGGAACTGTCCTGGAAAGTAAAGAAATGTACTCCTGCATAAGGAGAGGGAAATAGATCCCTTATAATAGATCCTCTCTGTGTGGCCTCACATTATTTCTGTGTGTGGTTTTGTGGTTTTGCTTCTCAATGTTGCCTGAATTAGTCAAAACAGTTACGAAATTCTAAGTATAAATACATGATTTGCCTGTTAGGCAAATGTGATAGACTACATATTCACTGCAAAGATAGTTTGGATAACAATATTTGAAGAGGAGAAAACAGTATATCATTTATAATAAATACATGTATTCTAAAAATCTGCTATTTATGTGCTCCTAGTAGGTGAATTCATTTAAATATATGGTCCTAGATTCCAGGGCTTTTTAACAGCATTGCTATTATTTATCCTCTTTGTGTGCCACAGATTTTTTTATTGTCATTATTTTCTTTTCCATTAGAAATGTCTGTTTTCTATTTTCTATTTTTTATAATGTTAACTAAAATCAAACATTTCCTATTATACAGCTACATGAAATGTAATGATGTAGCATAAGAAGAGACAGGAGATTAATTTGGAGATAGCTATGAGATATATCTATAAAATCTCAGAGATAAGTATATTTTTAGATAGATAGGTAGATAGATGTATATAGGTGTAGCAGCGCGACTGTCCGTGCTGCCAGTCTTGGCTCAACTCCTAGACCCTGGCCTAAAGAGCAGCTGAGGCACAAGTCGCTAGGAAGCACGAGGAGCTAAAAGTGTCCAAGATGAGACGCAGACTCTTGCGGCGGGTGAACAGAAGTTTATTGATTGGTCGAGGGAAGGCACACAAGAGCCCCGAGGAGCTCTGTGCAGCAGGTTTTAAGGGACACGGGGAAGGGTGTGGTTTAGCCTTCAAGGCCAACCAGGGTAGACTTTAAGGGGATTGACATATATAGTAACCAAAGACAACATAACATAGGAGGGACATGCAACTTAAGGAACCAATAGTTTACAATCAACTGATGAGACAAAGCTGAACATTCTGGAACTTTTCCCTTATTAGGGAGACACAGGGGAGGGGCTGAAAGACAGGGAACCGTCCCCTTGGGACACAACCAATTCAATCACCAGGGGTGTCCTGGGCCATACCATTAATCCTCCCAGGGCTCTGGTGGACATTCCTCCCCATAGGAAGCGTCCCTTGGTAGCTCGGCCAGAGCCACCTCCACATATAGGAATATACATATTCATTCCCTTTAAAAATGTAGTCAGCTTGGGATGAAAATGTTAAGACACTTAATGTTTTAATACAAAGTATAGGGTGTTATTACCCTTAATAGCCTAATGACTGAAGACAACCTCCATAATATAATTGAGCTTTACACAACAAGCCAACTTTAACTGTTTAACTCAGATTATAATACTGAAGCAATATGCTTTATAGTGTATTCTCAAAAGGTATTTTGCCTGAATTTATTTTTCAAAAGTTGTAATGTGTTATACTCAGTATTTAAAGATTTGGTTTAGCACATGAAGAACAATAAAGAAAAACAAACACCCAGTAATAAGAAAAGTGAGTCTTCCAAAATGCTTTACATTTGAAGAGGTATCTCATAAAATCACAGTGATGATTATTTTTTTTCTAGGCTGTTGCACAGTCATGCAAATTGGATGTTAAATACTTGTTTAACATTGTTTTCTACTCTGTGTACATACTTAAAAATAATTACACTTGATCAAAAATCTCTACAGAATAAAGCCAAAGTAACACTTGTATTTTGACAAACAACTTATTTTCCTCTATTTGCATTGAGAGGATGAGAGGCAAACGCAGCCTTAATAGAGATATTCACCTTCAGTTTTTTATAATAGTTTAGAAACACAATAAATGGAAATTGTTTGAGCAACTGGTAAAAATTACAGACAATTAGTATGGAAATTAATTTGATCAATTAATCAGGAAATCAGTCAATGCGTAAGCAGAGGTATGAAAACTGTTACATGAGGGAAACAATTAAATTAAAGTGACCATAAAATCATAGGAAGCCTTTTTACCTCCCAGCCACACACCTTCACTAATTCCCCTCCAAACCTCATAAATGCTATATTTATAGAACATCAGTACAATTCTTTTTGTCAGGAAAGAACTTCCACAAATGAGACCCAAGGGACCTGCACTGAATTGCCTTTGCAAGACATTTCCTGTGAACTTGGAAAAGTCCTGACAGCACTCTGTGTGGATTCCATCTGATACAGCTTTAGGGAGCTATGATAAAGGTGTCTACATCATCTGGTCACCCACTATAATCCCTAGAGAAAAACTTTTTTTTTTTTATTTAAACGAACAGATTCATCTGATTTACTTTAAATATCTACATTGTGAGGAGACAATGTGTCTTTCTCTCGACCACAAAAAAATGACCCTGGGATGAATCCCATTTTACATGCCTTTTGACAATTGTAAAATGAAGAATCCAATCCTACCTTTCTCGTCAGAAGAATAATGAGTTTTAAATCTGAAGCATTGTTAATTGAACTGGATTTATAGATAAACATGAATCTCTGGATGCTGAAAAAGAATTGATATATCCAATTATCAACAAATGATTCTGATATGTCAACCCACTAATGAGTGACCCATGACATGATGACTTATATAGCTTAAAGGACAGACAGAAATGACAGATTTATAGAAGCATAAATTAAAGGAACCTGAAACTCAATCCCAAAATAAGTGTGTCTTGAGGTCAGATCTGCTCTTGTTCTTCTGCAAATAAATTTAAAGTGGATACACAAGATTAAGGCTTGTGGTTTCAGTGTTATGATACTATTGAAAATGACATACCACTTGGGAAAATGCATAAGAAAACACAAGATTTTATAAGTATATCATGGGGTGAGAAAAAAAATAAGACTGGAATCATAAAAAAGCAAGCTTGAACAGCAATACTGCCACCTTTTTTTTTTCTTTCCTTTTGTTTCCATTTTGAATTTGTAGTGTCAGCAATATGCAATATATGACACAACTTTAACCTAGAAATGCTGAAATATGTTTCAGATATTAAAAACATAGCTTTGAAGTTCTTCACATCTTAAAAAAGAATTTTATCTATTCCATTTTTTTCAAGTCATGTCAATATAGGCTTCATGTTCACTACCAAAACATCATGTTATTTCTTTCTTCATTTTATGTATTTGCACCAAAAGATTACAAGCATGAATATTTTTACTTTGTAAAAGGCACTGGAATTTAGTCACTGTATTTCTAGTAGGAGACAAAAAGTTAATTTGAGCATTGTATTTCTCCCCATGGTTTTTAACGTGGATGGATTTACCTGTAAAAAGAAATACAGTGTCACATAACTTAAGTTACAAGAAGCTTCATAGCTTTCTTCTGAGAAGTAAGTCACAGTGCTCTTTCATTGAAATTTTTATTCCCTGCAAACCACCAACAATATTTTTTAGGAAGCAAAATGAACAAATACGCTGAAATTCCTTAGTTTACCTGCCTCAGGGATCATCTCCAAGAAGACTTTTATGATTTGTTGTGAAACCTATGTCAGGAAATTAGTAAAGTTCTCAAGATCACAGAATCAAAGAATAGTTTGGGGTAGAAGGGACCTCAAAGAACATCTAGTCCAACCTTCCTGCAATAAGCAGGGACATCTTCACCTAGATTAGGTTGCTTATAGCCCCATCCAACATGACTTTGACTCTTTCCTGGGATGGAACACTCTTAAAAAAGCAGAGTGGAGGGGGAGGATCACCTCCATTGACCTGCTAGCCATGGTTCTCTTGGCTTTCTGGGCTGCAAGGGCACATTCCAGGCTCATGTCCAATTTCCTTTCACAACCATCCCCAAGTCCATCTCAGCAGGGCTGCTCCCAGCCGCTTCAGCCCCAAGTTTGTATTGACACCGAGGGTTGTCCTGACCCAGATGCAGCACCTTGCATCATGTGGTTTGGTTCACCTGATCCCACTTGTCCCCTTTTGAGTGTAATCTGGTCCTTCAGATGTGTCATCTAAACCACTAAACTTGATGTCATCTGCAAACTCTCTGAGGGTGCAGTTGATCCCACTTTCTATGACACTGATGAAGACATTAAACTATACTGATCCAAATATAGACCATTGAGGGACAGCACCTGTCACTGATCTCCAGCTGAACATTGAGCCATTGACCACTGCCTCCTGGATGTGACCATCCAACCAATTCCTCATCCACCAAACAGTCTATCCAGAAAATCCATCTCTCTCTGACTTAGAGAGAAGGATGTTGGGGAGGACCACCTCAAAGGCTTGACAGAAATCCAGGTAGATGGCATCTGCAGTCCTTCCCTTGTCCACTGGTATAGTCACTCCATCCAAGGCCACTGGTTTGGTCAAGCAGCATTTACTCTTGGTGAAGCCATACTGCCTGTTTCAAATCACCTCACTGGCCTTCATTTACCTTAGCACAGCTTCTAACAGGATCTGTTCCATGATCTGCCCAGGATCTTTTCTTTTCTGCCCATTTTAAAAACAAATACATTATTTCCCTATTTCCCATCACTAGGAACCTCGGCTAACTGCCATGACCTTTCAAATATGATGGAGAGTGGCTTGGCAACTAGGTCAGACAATTCCCTCAGGATTCTGGGATGCATCTCATCAAGTCCCATAGACTAATGTATGGTCAGGTTCCACAGGTGTTCACAAACCTGAGCTTCTCTATTCTCTGAATGCCTATTTTATTTTTTACTGCAGAACTAGTTCTTTTCAAGATGATGCCTGATCTATAAAGACTGGTGTCGTTAGTGTCAGGAACTGAAGTGAGCATAGATGTGTGAATGAATGTGCGAGCACTAGTGAAGATCAAGCTGCTCTTGTTTGTCCACTGGCCTGTATGTTGATCAACGTCTTCTGAAATGTTTAAATCCACAAAAAATGGGTTGCTTATTCACCACAAGCAGAAATGAAAAGGTTTAAAATCTTTTTGAGGCGTAATGGAAAATGTACTTTCAAACGCGACCTGAAGAACAGAGATGGGGACTGCATTATAATTTCTTTTTTTTTAAAGGCATCAGAGACAAAACGGTGGGTGGAAGTGTATACATGTACACATGAATACTTGTGCATATTTTACAAGTTCTTTTACACACACAAAATTTCTTTAAATATGCTGTTCACTCATTTTCATTCAGAGGTAAAGTTCTTACAACAGCACTTGTTTTGAAGGAGAAAGATGTCCATCTGTTTGATACACTAAACGATTTCCAAGCTGAAGTGGTGACATACTATTAAACTTTATCTTCTTAATAGTATTGCTGTTCTGCAATCATTACAAAGAAATTGTAGTGTGGAACAATACACAGAGAACATCTGTAAAGAAAAAAGCTGCATTTTAAATGTTTTGTGAATACATGCCCTGTGGTTAGACATAACTGTAGAAGTGTGTTTGGATGAAACCCGAGGTGACAGTTAAGGGAGCACACTAATTTAATAACAGTTGATGAATTAAGAAACTGTATTACTTTTTAAAATCACTTAGGAAGTCTCCTTTCAAACCTCTTGGTAGTCTGGTTGATTCTTCTGGACAGCATGTCAAAAAGATTTGGAAACACACAGTCTGTACAAACCACTGTGTCTGGTTTAGCTTCTTTTCCACTTTCTAAAGAAACTTACATCAAAGCTTTATATTTCCATTCCAATGAATATGCTCTGTACAAGGGTTTTCTTTTTGGGACAAAATAGTGCTGATTATCACAAAATTTATTCTAAGCTAAATACATAAGCAGTAGCATCCATCACTTTTAAATATATTTCCTTTAAAAGAATATTTTAATGAGACAAAGTCCAAACATTCTTAATGTTGATAAACCACTCCTTTATATTTATATGCAATAGAAACCAAACCATCTATAAAAATGTAAATTTCCAGGAAAACTCTTAATATGATGGCAGAAGTATCTAATAGTTATAGTCAAATACCACAAACTTCATAAACTCAGTGCCAGGAAAATTAGTATGGAACTATTTGAACTTGACAGTTGGGGTTTCTAAACTGTTTTCAAAACAATCAGGGAATGACTGTGGCTGAAGTAAAAAAAAAGTTACATACCCATAAAATAAGTCCCAGTACTTAAAAAGTCCCCCAAGAGAGACATTTCAGTTACTTTTTTTTAGTAGATTTGGACCTTTTCATATTTGCCCTTGCTATTTCCATTTCTATAATAGGTTATTTCATTGAATTCTTTATGAAGCACAAATTACCATGATTCCTGATCTAACCAGAAACTGGTGAGTACTCCTCTAAGTAGAAGTGGAAAGGCAATGTCATCATACATAAAACGACAGGACGCCTGAGGCAGGTATATTTTTAATACAAAAGAGACAGTAATTATAGTACAAACATTTCTATGTACATGTACATGTTTCTAAGCAGGACAGGTTCTAGCTCCAGCTTCTTTGTCAGTATTTGAACCTTATTAAAACCACATAGCTAGCACTGAACACTATGAACAATTATCTTGTTTAACAACTGCATGAAAATACAATGTTAAATGGAATAAAATACACCTGCTAATTAATTTTGTCTCTTTTGGAAGTGACTCAAAGAGTCAACAATGTCCTGAGTTACTGGTTAAAAATCTACTCCCAAGAGAAAGATGTGAATGCTCTCCTCCGGCAATAGAGTTAATAGTGTAACATGTATACTTCCTTTTTTCCTACTAGGAAAGACCAAGAGAATTTGGTTTGTTCAGCTTAAAAAAGAGACAGCTTAAGGGTGATCTAATTGTGGCCTTCTAGCACCTGAAAGGAGCCTACAAGAAAGAGAGAGAGGGACTTCTTACAAGAGCATGTAGTGAAAGAACAAGGGGGGAAGGATTCAAACTGAAAAAGGGTAGGTTTAGATTAAGTATTAGGAAAAACTTTGTTATTGTGAGGGTGGTGAGACGCTGGAACAGGTTACCCGGAGAAGCTGTGGCTGCTCCATCCCTGGATGTGTTCAAGGCCAGGCAGGATGGGACTTTGATTAACCTGGTCTTGTGGAAGATGTCCCTGCCCATGGCAGGGGGCTGTAAGTAGATGATCTTTAAGGTTCCTTCCTACCCAAACCATATTGTGATTCTGATTTATAGTACTTGAACCATAATACTGTATCTCTCTGTTCAGTCTACGGAATTCAAGTTGTATTATATTTAGTCGCAATGACTGTAAGAAAAAAGACCCTTTTTTCTTGGTCCTTTGTGTCTTAGAATGCAGCAATGATTATAATTTTTAACTATGTAAAAACAAAAACCTCACCATTGATCTTAGGGTCCTCAACCTAAAGCTCCTGCTCCAAGGATGGACTAATTGTACCCACAATTGGGTACAATCAGATTATTGTCCAGCTTCATTTAAAAACACTCAAAACAGAGACTTAACAGCATCTCAGAGGGTGTATTTAATGCTCGGCTACTTTATTATAACATTTAATGTTTTTTTTAAACTTCATCCAGTTTAATTTTTCCCCATTAAATTTTAAGACCATTATTATTTTGCTATTTCTTTTCTCCTTATACCATAATTTTACGTATTTAAAATATCGTAATCTTGTTTCTTTCATGGTTTTCATTAGGATGACCAGTTCCAGTTCATTAAATCTTTTCATAGAAATCATATTTTCTAGAAACTGATAATCTTTTTGATGTCTCATCATTTTTCCAGCTGTTCCAAATAATTCTTTAAGTATGATGCATAAACCTGGCGATAGGTATTTAGCTGAGCCCTTACTGGTTTTGAATAAACAGGAAATACTACTATTTGTTGCACATCTGTTCTCTTTGCAAAAGTCTTTTATCATCTGTTCTCTTTGCAAAAGTCAGTTCTCCTTTAATATTTCACCAAGTGGTTTGACAGGTTTTTTTTTAAATTTAATTGTGAGGTTTATGCATGCATATATGCTTCTGTATTTCCATATTTGCATGTTTTAGACCATGGATATTTTATATATGCATAAATGTATATTTTAGACTGTGGTTTTGAATGTGATGTTTTATTTCTTTCAAATATCTGGTTGTTTTACCCTTTATATCGGCAAAAATGTTTTCTTCATTTTTGCTTGACAGTAAAGGATATCATATTTAAAGAAATGGTTCAGCACTGTACAGCTGCTTTGTCCTACCTTAACCTCTCTGTAACTAAGGTGAAAAAGATCTGTGATTCATTGCTGAAGAATCCAGACTCTGACATATAGAATGAACCTCATTCTCTTTCATGTCTGCAAAGGGTATGTTAACACAAATAACATGTTATGTGCAAATATATATGGGCAAATACAAACATAAAAATTTATGCAATTAAAGTGAAATTTTGGAATTCCTGACTTTTTTACTGAAATAAATAAACAAACACATCCTGGAGTTAAACTGTTTAATTTCATTTTCTGTCTGCAAATATACCCTTATGTAATATAATAACTTCCTATTTCTAATGACCATGCGGCTACAGTTTTTACACGGAAACTGCACAGCTGACACAGCTCTGGGAGACTGCGTCAAGTTCTTGTTATTAGAAGTCTGAATTCAAATCTTACAATGGGATCCCGCAGTAAGATAACAAGAATGACAGTTGAGCTATTTGCTGTCTGTAAAGAAATCTCTCTGGAGATATTTAGAAAAATGAATGAGCAGTACTTTTTCAGCTTTGGTCATTTAGGTAAATTTTATCAAAGCACCCTGGAAAACAAAGAAGAACTCAATGTAAGTTTATAGGTGCTTTTTTCTTTTCCTATTCAGCTCTGCAAGTCAAAACAGACAAGCACCAAAGATAAACACCTTTTTTTTTTTTTTTATTTCTGTCTACCATGTCTATAGGGACACAATCACTATACAGAGATGAAGGTAAACAAAGGATTAAACCTATCATTTCAGGGATTATTTTATTCCATATATATTAAAAAGTCTAATTTACGTGTAGTCAGTCTTTGATAAAATATTTCTTAGAGGGATATCCAGTCTCTACAATGTCTTTGCCAGTATGAATAAGGATATGACTAGTTTTGGAGCAAAATATTAATAGTTATAGAAATGTATTAAATTTACAACTTAAACTCTCAATAACTAGTTCAGAAATAACATATTTAATACCTCCTTTATTATAAAAAATTATATACCCTGGTTCTGCACTTACTCAAGTTCTGTATCCTATTTAATTTTAACATTTTTTAAAACTATGTAGAAGTTTAAATTTTCAGAACAGAGGTCCCTTAGGTAATTTATTTTTCTTTCTTGTGTTTTGACCCTTGCACATGATTCACTTAGAAGGATTACCTTTCTTTCCACTAAATTCCATTCCATATATATGTAAAGAAGTAGCTCTTCATTTGAATAATGCAAAACACAGTCTTGTCTGGAAAATGAATTCTAGGAGCAAATCTAGATTCTTGTCTGGAAAATGAATTATAGGAGCAAACTAGATAAACAGTGCAAACGATAGGGAAATATAGATTTTTTATTTCTTAAAAAACAGCCTTGATCATTTAAAGAGTAGGATGTGTAGTAGGGAAAATATTCTTGCTCTGGAAAAGAATTGGAAAACATTAAATTCTGATTCACAAGGAAACACCACCATAGAAAACCCATAATTTAAATTAAATGAAACAATTAATGAAAAAGCAAAAGAAAAAGCTGTATGCCTTGTGAACTAACCTTCTTTCAGAAAGATTATTGTAAATTGCGCTCTTTGAATTAAAATGGTGCAGAATATGACATGTTCAACCCTCATTCACTTTTGCTGATGGGATAAAGGTATAATATAAAATCAGTCTGCCTAAATATTATCTTGGTGCTTAAACCTTACCTTTTGTTTCTGCTTTATATGAGCTACTCTATTCTACTGATGACACACCTGGCAGTTTACTTCACCAGAAAGTTTTCTGAAAGTGTCTACTCAAAGTTTGTTAGATGCAAAAAGGAGTTCATCATAAGCACAGAGCTGAGAATTTATTGTTATTTCAATTAACATTTTAGCTGTCCAAATCAACTAATACAGAAAACCCTTGCTAATAACACAGGTTTATTTTCAAACGAGGTAGAGGTGCCAGCATTAGTAGCTGGAGAGGCCATACTGTAGCCGTGGCCTTGGCCCAAGTAAACGCGGGCAGCCGTCTGCCTGGCTCTGCAGCCTCAAGAGAAGAGTCTTGGGCATGAGATGGCAGTTAAGTTAGGGTGACACGAAAGTAGTACCCAGACTACCTTGCAGCAGAGAACATCACTATGTATCAGGCAGTTGGCTCATTGGCCCCGCACACCTCCCCTCCCCTCGCCCATATGGTTATAGCTCTAGAAAGTTCTCCTTTGTCTACCTCAGTTGGTCTCTCCTCGTAGGCTTTTCAAAATTTCTACCCTCCCTCTCATGTATACTATTCCCTAACACCAATGTCAATCCCATCCCTGGTCGTTCCCCATTGGCTCCATGGTGTCAACCTCTCCCCTTGTCGCTTCCCCTTTTAAAACACTGCACGCAGTTGTTCAGGGCTTCTGAGCCTCCGATCCTTCCCTATTCTGACCCCCTCGTTCCGTCCCGCCTCCTGCTTCCTGCTCCTTCGACCTTCTCCTCAATAAACCTGTTGGACCGTAGCCTTAGAAGCCTGCATTTCTTCTCGCTGCCTCGGCCTTCGGTCGCCTCAGTCCCCCGGGGACTCAGTCCCCCTCTCCCGCGTGCCCCACTGCCGGGATCGCCCTGCAGTGCCACAACTCCATTCGGAGCCGAGAGAAGCGACACCATACCTCTCTGGATCTAGTAAGGGTCCATTGGAACCTTTAATTATTTTATGTGGTGCTGGGACTTCGTCTTTGATAATAGACCTAAAATGCCCTACAAACCACGAAAAAGAAAATCATATGTTACGTTTCTTTCATACAAACAATTCAAAGCTTTTACCAAAAATAGAATTACTCTTCGAACTTCCTGAATTTGAAACTTAACCGTTTGATGGGCCGGAATAGTTGTGTATTCCAATGCATGTTTAACAGGAATGATTGACCAACACATGAAATGGCTACTGGAGTGGAAAAATTGATTCATCACTACACCCACAGCTTAACAAAGATTAACAGATAAATGGGTAGAAAAGCACAAAAAAACTCTGCCACAGCTATATGTTAGCAGTGCACCTATTTTCTTTCCCTCAAATTTTTGTTCCTATTTTGCTCCTAGAAACAAGAAAAATATTCTCTTTAGGAAAAGCCTTACAAGTAAAGCTGAAGACTCAATCAGAGGATGATGTTTAAATAGCAAAGAAGAAATGATTATGTAACATTAATATATTACACAGCTTCCTCTTGCTCCACAGCAGCTCAACTTAAAAAAATAAAAATATACTTATTACTGCATATCAAGGAAAAATAGTTTTTTATTACTTAGATACTTAAAAAGAAGAAAAGAAAATCAAACCACCAAAACCTGAGGAAGCAAGACAAGATCTTACATAGAGGTTGACTTTATATCTTCCTAAATACATTAGTAACAACAACAGCAAAAAAAAGACATTTCTCAGTAATTATCATGTCATGCTTTCTCACACTTATGAATTTTTCTGTAAGTTAGTTATAAGAGAGTTTCGTAAAAGATGTTGATCCACCTCTAGAAGTTGTTCCAGGCTGTGGTAATCACTTCCTTAGCTCTACCATCTACCATCAAGTACATGGTACAATTTATCTCCTTCACAATCTCCTTTAGTATGCTGGAATAATCATCAGCAATTAATCTAAAAGCAGATCCCACAGAAGTTCGCAGGGCTGGCAGTCAGTTGGTGTGGGACATCCTAGTTAGGCATGCATTTTAAGAGTCTGGCACCCAAACCTGGCAATTTTGTGTATTAGGTTAATGAGAACGGATAATCTTAGCATGCTACAGAAATAAGCTGTTGTATTTTACACACGCTAGGTCAAAGAAAAAAGTCCGAACTTCAAATTTGCTGAAGGGCATATGAAAACAGGAAGTAAAATAGCAAAATATTATTAAAATATTTTCATAAATATGTTCGACTTTAAAGAATAAAAAAGCATATAATTCCTAAAGCAAAGCATTCCATTTAATTTTGCCTGACCAAAGTTATTCTGTAACAGATACTGAAACTCGTATCAGAACTTTCATAATAATCTACCATCTTGCAATCTGTATTTCCCATACTCATAACTTTTGTGTAACCAGGCCTTCCAGCAATCAAGCTAGATGGAAAATTTTAAAGATATAATGGAAGGTGTTGAATAAACTTTTTCAAGAGGAAAAAAATCATAGACTGACCTCTTACAATTTCTGTAGGGTTCAATGAAAGAGTAGAAGTCAATAATATCAAAATATAACAGTCTGACAAACTGAAATATTTAATTATTGAGAGCTATATCCAACTGAAAAAAACAAGTGTTAGTTTGGGAAAAAAAGTCTTCTTGAGTGAAATACTGAGTGTTTTGAAAGCATATTTTTTCCACCAAGTTGTATGTTGATGGAAAATTCCCAGCCCACTTTGGATGCAATTCTTTTTTTCCTCTCCTCATATAAATATTTCTTTACTTGTTTGTATTATGATATTTTTACCCCAAAAGAGAAAGGAACCAAAATAATGAGTTATACATTAGTAAGTTTATTAGGACCCTACATGTCTGTATTTTAAAAGTCCCTCATAGAGATGATAGGCCAGTGGTGAGCAATAAATACTTAGACAGTTTCTACCTAAAACCCCACAACTTAAATCTATCCCAGCTACAAAGCTTTACATACATGAAAAGAAGAAAGTGTGTGGGGGGGAAACGAAAGGAGATGATGAAAAGATATATATGATAGGTTATGTAGAGAGAACGATAGATAAACACTTGAAATATTTTAGTGATTATTCTTTTTTTTTTTTTTCCTTAAGGACTTTTTTTTTTGTGATTTGTGGTGGGTTTTTTCACAGGTTTGGTTTTTTTTGGTTTCTTTTTTTAAATTAAAACACTGCTTATAATTTTCAGTCTTCTTTTGTATTTACCTTTTAGAAATGAGACTAAGGATTCACTGCAACAGTAAGAGAATACAATATATAACTGTGTGTTAAATCAGTTATTTTCCATTACCTGTTTAGGCATTTTTCATCTGAAAAAGAATTTTATGGCAGAATAAATCTTTCAAATCTTTGTGGCAGTGTATTTTCATATTTAGGTAGAAAACCACCACATTTTTTACTGGCATTCATTGTCAAAAAACTACAAGATTTATGTCTAATTTTCTGCTTTTTAGTTGTAGGAATAAGAAGCATTTTTGTTTCCATTTCTGCAAAACTTTTGAACTCTTATGTTCATGTTTAATCTCAAACTAGCAGTTTTTCCATTGAATTTTTATGGATGATTATCTGTGATTATTGCAATCCTTCACTTCCTCCACAGCTGGTTAAATAATTGGTCTGGTAACAACACATCCATGTTTGTACTGCCTTTCAGAGGTTTAATTTACAAGATTAATATACAACAGACCTATCAAAAGAATACAAATTATAGGCATTTCTATTAAAAAAAGAGTCTCTTAGCAAAGTTAAGAAACCACTTCTAGATAGAGTTAGGTCTGAGAAACCTGGTTTCCACAAAGATGTGCAAGTAGGTTATATGTATACAAGTACATATAGTGAACTTTCTAACAGCCATTCTAGGACAAATCAAAGGTCCGTTAGTATCCAGTCTTCAAAAACAGCTAAATTATATACCTAAAGAGTATAAGAAACATGGAAATATAACTGCATCATTTTTTGCTCTAAATCTGGAAGTACCTGGTTTCAGGTAACAGACAGCATACCACAGAAGGATTTTTAAAAAGCTGATTACTAATTAGCATGAAGCATTACATTTAGACCAAGGAATCTTGTTCCACGTGCTGCTTCGAAATTTGAAAGAGTCAAAGCAGAATTTTATGTAAAAATATTTTTAATTTAAAACATCCATTACTCATATACTACTTAATAATTTGGCCTTTTGACAAAGGGAATATATTAAGTAATTTTAAAGCTTGGAAGAACTTTTGAGAAACTGAGATTTTTACCTTTGAAATGTGTGAAGAATTACACCAGGAGTACGTCAAGAAAACAATGATCATTAATTCAGCTAGTACAGAAATGGATCACTCTTCAAGGGTTTCAGATAATTTCAGCATTTTATTTAGAAATTTGAAATAATCTATTATGGAAAAAAGTGTTTTTAATAATAAACTTAGGCAGACACAATTCACCATCATACCATTATTAGAGAAGTACTGTTTAATTTTATGCAGCATTCATATTACTTCATCTCTGTATCTTACAAGAGTTATGTGAAATGCTTTTATTTCATGATAGTGTTTGGTGAATATTTCCTTTTTCCTTAATTTCATATTTAGGAAGCCTGTGTATAGAAAAGAAAGATTGAAGACTATTTTGCCCTTAAAAAATCTTTTACAGAATTATATCAGAACCACAGACGTTGTCCCTGTAAGGGATCTCTGGAGGTAGTCTAGTCCAGCCTCCTGCTTCAAGGGGCTGAGGTTCCATGGGTATTTTAGGTACCACATCTCAGTCCTGCACTAGTAAAGAAAGTTTTCTTATTTTTCAAATGTGTTTTAGATGTTTACTGTTCATGATTATAACTCAAACTGTGATCTTCTTAGCATACTTAGCTTTTAGAAAAAATCAGGGGAAGAAACAAACACACACTTTTTACTTTTTCAGGAGACTCTGTCATGGGAATCTTCAGAAAATTTTTGTGAGGTATTTTTTAACATATGATCAGGTCTTATCATTAAGAACAGGCGCTGATCTTGTCTATTTCCAGCTTATGCTGTTTGGAAAATGACTTGGTGCAACAACATCTCAATGCTTTTGCAAGCACTGTTTTTTCTATATGTATCTCTGCAGACAAAATTATAGACGTCTAAGATGCTTCTGCATCACTCCATGTCCAAAAGATATAATTCCTTAGATTTAATGGTCCTTGGACCAGGACATTAGTCAAACATTCAGAAGTAATTATTTTCTCTACATGGTTGCTTTCATATAGGAAAACAATAAAGCTTCTGTATATTCTGTAGTCATTTTTATGAATAGAAATAATCATGGAATCTGAACTTGCAAGAAGTCCAACTTTATATGACATTTCAGTCCTTAGAGCCTACAATAAACAACTACTTTAGAATCAATAGAATATGATTCAGCCTTCATAATTTCATGTGTGGCAGCGTGAAGATAGCTATCCTCAGCACATTTCCCTTCCAGAAACCTAAATGTGTGAGTGGCCAATAGACAACAAAGCCACCTTCCCCCATCTCTTCTGAAGTGATATATTACTTAAAGAGATGTGTAACACACAAGGCAATTAAAATCTCCAAATACTAATCTTCATTTCATTAGTATTTCATGGAAACATTTACCTTTTGTGAACAATGGCATCTAAATGCTACATTTTGGATTTAGTCATGTTTTACGTTCATTCTTAAGTCATACGATACAACAGTGTGAAACACTGAATACCTCTGGTAAGATGAGAAAAGCAATCCAAGTATTTAACGGTTTCTCAAGAACCTTTCCTCTGTAAACCATGATGGACATTTTCACTCTCCTCCAAGTACCAGAAAATCCAGGATGTCTGGATTTCCATGGACTAGCCCAGAATCAGCAGCCTGGAATCTTACATCTTAGCAAGTTTCATAAATATTTGAGATCTGTGGGATGTGATCTAACAGAAATAGCTAAAGGGTATTTGACACACAAGACCTTTTTAAAAGTGCAGTGGCAACAGCTTTCCACTTAAAAAAGAGCATGTTTGCATAGACTACTAGTTGTACCAAATCCCTCTCTTTTGCATGCCATATGAACTGTGTAAACAAACTGTGCTGTAGGGATGGTAATACATGATATTCTACTCTCCAGAAAAGGTGCACTACAATGATGTAAAAGAATTTGTCTAGTTTGGTCTCCTTGTCCAGGAAACCTAATTTTTTTTTTCATTGTACACTACACCATTTCAGTAGGGAAAAATGAGGGGAAGTAGCAGATTATACTTGAAAGCACTTTTTTTTGTTAATATCTCTTAGAATGGAACCATTTAAGATGCATTTAACCCAAATATGTGTCATTGTGGAAGTGTTATGTTGGCTTTGAACTTTGAAAAATGAAAGAAAGCTGAGGTGTCTCTTAATTTAAAACTAAAAATAACACTAAGTTTTATGACCTGACAAAATAAATTTCAAAGTTTCTTTTAAAGTGAAAGTTTATGCTAGCATGCTATATGATTTCTTCATATATAAAAGGTTTCAGACTCCTTTCTATTTGAAAAACTAATTATCTAATCTTCTGTAGTTTATTTGGTGAATAATCACAACTAGCTGAATTTAAAAAATTCTCAGCTTGTAAAAAAAACTTATTTGAAAATGAAATCATCTGGATTAATTTTTCTACAAAAAAAACCGCTGAAGTTACAATAAACAACATTTCTCCTTGAATCATGAAACCATATTATTTCTTCTTTTCTGTATTCCACCATTTCATTCCATAAACTATAAATAAAAATCAAGTAGATGTTGTCCTTCCAGCAGTAATATTTCACATACTGTGAATGTTTTGAAGTTAATGCCTTAGAACATTAAACATTGGTAAATGTTTTATGAAATGTGCTGTGCGCATGTACTTTCACTCCATCTTGGTGAAGCTGAACAAATAAGATAAAAAATTCTTCATCGCATCTTGCTTTCATAGAGCTGAACAGCATCTGGCCTTTTATGTTCTTCCTCGAGGTTAGCTGCTTTCCATTACACTGTGGCTCTTTAGAATTTGTTCTGTTGTGTCAAAAAGCCAAGGCTGACTGTAAGGAGATGTGCAGGAAAGAAAGCACCATGCTTTATCTTTTCAGTATGGAGATTAACTTCCCCATATTGATTCCAGCTACAGTTCACTTCTGTTTCAAGGAACAAAAGGATTTGATACCAGCTCCTCGAAAAACATCAAGAATATCATAAACTTCAGAAAAATGGAAAAAAAAGTTTCTGGCTTATAAAATAAGATTATCGTCCATGTCTCAAATCCCCAGTGATGCAGCAATCATCAGGTCCCAGAAGAACTGTATATAGAAGCAATGTACACACTGAAAAGCCTCTCCAAGGAATAGATTTCAATTGCAACAGTAGATTGTAATGCCAGAGGGCAGTCTGTGGCTGAGTGTGAAATTCATTAATGGAAATGCAGGTATGCTGTGGAGGGGAGCACAACAGAAGGCAAATGTGCCAGTCTTAAGAACGTTTCTGAACTTTTGAATTAAGACAAGTGTTTCATTGGTCTTTAACCTCATGATGATTTCAGTACAGCTACAGGAAACTTGCAGATTGTTTTGGTATGACTGATGAAGTATATTGCTATATTGCTGTAGACAGCAGCATCCTCAGAATGATTATCCAGAACTCCTTCTAGTGACTTTGAGATTAAGTCTCCATTTTACCCACGCCACTATTATTTTATCCTGTGAAATAATGTCTTATTTATGGTAAATACAATTTTCTATTAACATACAAGAAATGGATCTTTCTAAGATGGTGTGGTTTCCCATCCTTATCAAACTTATTTCTTCAGTTTCGCATACTATACAATTAGTAATCTCTTTGTAGGTAAGTAAGTGATACATGGTAAACATCTGCCATTTGGATTAATACAGGGAACATTTTTGTCATGCAAAGAGAGGCTGAAACATGCTCCTCAGATTCCAATCAGAGAAACAATGACTGAAGTTAAAAAGGATTGTATTCGAATCTGATAGGGTTGACACACCACTGAAAAGAAGGACAAACTAATTTTCAGTCTGGAATTGATGACAGAAAGGTTGATCTGTCATTCAAATGCAAAAGAATGTGTAAAAATATTAGGTCGTTTCTGAATAGGCAAATGTCCTAATTTATGTATTAATTTATATTATTTGTTGGATAGGTTTTTTTAAGTGTGGGGTTGCGTTTTATTTATTTTAAAAAGCTTGGAGAGGCATCACTGCAGGTAATATAATCATGTACCAGTACTAAATGTCTGCATGAAAATTACCTGTAACAGAAAGAAAATGAGAAACACATTTGTCTTTTCTGAAGTTGAAAAGATAAGAACTGTTTAAAATAAAAAAGTGCAATAAATTGTTTTAATATTTTTATTTAGGGAACAGGTCTGTAGTGTTACTTAATATATTTTCTTCACTCAAATGTGAGGCAAAAAATGGTCGTGTTGGTTACCTTAGGTACCATAGCAGCAATAACATAGCTGCCACTTACACCAGTGTGCTTGACGAAGCACTGTTCTTGCACTCAATTAAACTATCATGCTGACAGGAGAAAAATGGATCCACTTTGTTGCAGACTGTCAAACATGCTTTGCCTTCCAACCTGCATTATTATAGCTAAGTAAAAATGTATCAAACCATTTAACTGTGCCTGTCACTGAAAAAAAAAATATAAAATATTACAATAGGGTTTTAAGAAGAAAATTTATGAACACCCTTCCCAACTTTCTGCAAATATCAACAATATTAAAAACTCATTTCCAGTTGTTATAATATTCCAATGAACTTTTAGAAATAGGTATCACATCATTCTTTCTTATATGATGCCTTTCTTACCTCACGATTTTATTTTTATGAGCAGACAATGATTTTCTTCAGCTGGAGAATAATCATATAAGGTGAAATTTTTGTCCTTTTTTGTTATGGCAGTGTAAAGTTTCCTCATATTTGGAAAATTCCCTGTCTGAATCTAAGGCAATAGGCAGACCCCTCTCTTTTCATTATACAAACTCTCACTATGTGGCAGTGCAGTAGGCAACATCATGATAGGAAAGTGGACAGCAAGCCACATCCTAGTGATTCCTGGATACTGCCAAACCACTTGTGGTGTTACAGACAGCCACAGAACTCAGTTGTCCTTATATAATGAAAGGTATGAAGCTCCCTGCTGAAGGAAAGCTAAATGGTAAAGCTCTTTAATCCTGCTCAGCAAGGCTCCTTTACAGCTGTGTAACTGACTTGCTTTGACATTAATTTAGCTCACTCTCCTTTCTGATGCTTTGAGACTGCAACGAAGAAGAGTGTTTGCCACACAGTTGTCCTTAACATTCTGCCAAGTAACTGTTAGCAGCTAGGCAAAGTGACATCTGTGCATGTGGCAATTGTCTTTAGTCTGAAGCTATTTCTCTTAAATCTAAGCCTGAGGGCTTGAGTCATCACTTCCTTGTGTCTTGCCAATTGCAGGTTATTATTTTTACACATTTTTTATTTGGAAATAACTACTGAAATCAAAGACACTGAAATAATAAACCCTGTTATCTAGTACCATCTACATTTTTATTCTGATTTTTTTCTCTACACTGCTTTGAGATCTCTGAGAATTTGAAAAATAATAATTTAATGGGTCTGATTCAGTATTCAAAGCTTTCTAGTGTTATTTGCATTTAATTAATTGAATTTTAACTGAATTTTAATTATTCCATATAATAAAATTATGTGAAACTTTTTCCTATGTGAAAATAAATTCTTTAAATGGAGACATCTAGTGTTGTTTTGATGCTCTAAGCCATCCCACCTGATTCCAGTTGCTCCTCCAGATCCAGGCATGGGTTTCCAGAGGTTCTGTGGGGTGTCCATGAAGCATATCCATATATGCTTGAACATGCAAGTACATCTAAAATAACATTATATAACTAATTTAAAGCAAAGTTATTGCAGCTGCATTTTCCCTTTTGTCTCACCCTTACCTGCACAAGCAATACTTAGCATTGTCTTTCCTTGTCCAGAATAAAGATAACAATGAAACAAATATGTTATCACATTTACTCTTCCTATTCTTCCAAAATTGACAGGTTTTCTGAATAAATTATTCTCACATACAGAAAGAGGAAATAATGCTTATTCTCTAATAACTGAAATTTTGATTTTTGTAAGCCAACAAGTTTTGCTTCCATAATAAACTGATAACACCTCAAAAACATTAATAAGGAAATTGATTTGATAACAGAGAAAAAATGTGGTCAGATGCTCAAACATCAGAAATTAGTATAGCACCATAAAAGTTGTTATCTTTATGCAAATTTGAAAGAACTGAGAATCTGACTTTCAAATACAATATAAGAAATTTGTCTGTCAGAAATATGTAGAATATGAAGAACTCACATTTGTATATACAAATAGGTAAGACATAAACAATATTTTGAACTAAAGAATAAACCTTTTTACTTTGAGTTTATCAAGACTTCAAAGCTAAATTTAGCATACATATGTATACATGTAGTAATTAAGTTGATTTTTCACTTTACAAATAGGAATTAGAAAAAAAACCTCATGCATAGTCAGTTTACAAAATATTTGCTTGGAGGAAGATAAATGCAGGTCAGAAATTGTGTTTTGGCACCATGTCATTCATGCACAGAAATTCAATGGCCTTACTGCACTCAGGATAAGATGCTTCTGTCCACATGACAAGAGTGAGAATCATTGAGTTTCATTCCCAAATAGTTTAAACTTGTGCATGCAGAAGTTGCTGCCTTCTTTAAAAAGTGACCTTTAAGAAAAAGACATTTAAAAAACTCTTTATTTCTTTTTCATCAATAGAGAGCAGTTCCTTGATTAGCTTGAAATCAGCCAGGAATAAGCTTTTTCTTTTCTTGTGAGTTGGAAAAAAAATACAAAATTATACAGAATAAATAGTAAATATAAATCTAGCAAGGATTCATTGCAAAAATAAACCTGCAGTGTTCTACGTTTTTTAACCTATTTTTCCCACAACACTTTATTTTCTCCTAATTTCAGAAAATATATTTTTGTACAAATAGCTAAATACTATTATTCTTCCTCATGTGTGTATTGTTGCAGCTATTCTGTCTGAGCGTTGCTTTTGGGTAGAGTTGGAAAGGACCTGTATTTGCACTTGGAAATTCCTAGACACAGCAAACTCATTTTCTTCAAGAATATTTAAAGCCAGCACAGGAGTTATTTATATACATATGTATATATATATATATATATAAATCAAAATTATTAAACACAGTAACATATTTACAGCTGATTCTCAGTACCTTTTCAAATTACCCAGGTTTATGAGTTGAAACACCAGTGATGCACAATATTTTATAGCAGCAGCTCAAGAAAAGATTGTTCAAACTTAGGTAAAGCTATCAGATAGGGAGAGTAGCAAAAGGCTTGCAGTTTTCTTCGTTGATGTTGGGTAAACATAGTTACATATTCTTCCTTCCACATATTCATACAGAATGCACATGAAGTTCCATGTAAAATACTTAAATATTTGCAGGCTCTGGGTGAATAGACAAAAATATTTCATCTTTTTTTCTTTTTAACTGACATTTAGTATGACAACAGTTCAACTTCTTTCATATTTATTATAAAGGTATGTTAGGTGTAGTGGTAGACAGTGGTCATGTATACAGTGCACGTACTAACCTAACAAATACACTCTAACGTTATAAATACAAACACAGGTGTTGGGTTTTCCTTTTTTCGTTTTTTTTTTTTAATTTTTTTTAAGGAATCTAATTAAATGGAGGGAGAAAAGGAGTAAAGGTAAGGAATCTTTTTCCCTAGATTGGTGGAGAGAAAACAGAACGGAGAATTCCATACACACCTTTTTAGAATGATGAGGAATAGTGCAATAAGCAACCTTCCTCCCACAGTTCAATCACACAATTCTTGTTTAACTTGGGGTGTAACATATTGCCTGCGCACAAACCCATGGCTTCCCACAGTGATCCCTGAGTTTTTTGTTGATAGGATTACTGCTGTGCTTAAGTTCTGATTGTTGACATGTTATTATAAGGCACTTTTATTTACAATGGTTCTACCTTGAAATAAAATTACAGAAATTCAGCCCCAGCCCAACATATTATGACTTCACGTTTGCTGCTCCAGGACTTCCAGATAGTCAGGCTCAGCATGTAAATTAGCCTTGAGTTCGAAATACTCATTTTTAGTTTGTTCTAGAAAAACCTTTCTTGGCCTGGAGTACATGAGTGTCTCCATTAACTGCAGCTCTTCATGTGTTCCAGGATAACGAACTTCCATGTCAGGCTGGAGCTGGACAATATTTTTTCTTAGGTACTCTGTGATCCCTAGTTGCTGCAGTTCTCTCTCTTTTTCAAGAATGTTTCTATACAAGCAGCTAGCATCCTGAAAAGACAAAAATTCAGCAGATTGATCTGTAGCCTTGTACTTGACATTTGGACCTGTAAGTGGTGAACTGCTTTCTCTTTCCAGGAGACTTCGGCGAAGATACTTGGAATCATTAGCTTCCTTCTCACTTCCCTCCTCCTGCTGCTGCTCAGTGTGCTTGGGGCTGAAGGATGGGCTGTGGTAGACCTGAACCATGGGGGTAATTATTCGTTGCTCGTAGAGGGTCGCAGCTGGGCGCTCCGTGGTGTGGTGAGTTGTCTTATGCCCATACATGCTGTACTGAAGGTGAACTGGGCTGCTGTCCCTCACTTGTTCATCCACTTGTTTCTTTTTGCATCTCCGGCGCCGGTGCAGAACAAGAACAACTATTCCTGCTGCACAAAACACAATAGTTATAAACACAATGAGCAGTCCTAATATTAGAACAGAAAGTGGGACAGCATCTGTAAGGGACCGCAGGATGGTGTCTGCGGTGCTGGCAGTAGGAGAAGAAGTTGTCACCACTACAAAACTGGCATGAGTTGGTAGGTCAGGGCTGTTTATTAAACCTGGACACAAGACTTCACTGTTTAGGGATTTCAATTCCTTTTTTGCTAGATGGCCTGGAGATTTACAAAAAATATCACCCATCATGGTATTCTTACTTAGTTTTTGTATCCATTTTTGCAGTCCAACTGAATCGCAGGTACAGTCCCAGGGGTTGTCTTCAAGCTCAATTTGTACCAGCATATCCAGTTCATCCAAGACATTGCTCACAGGCAAATGAGCAAATTGGTTGGTTTTCAGATTTAATCTGGTGAGGGGAACACCTGAAAAGATATGGGGTGGCAAAGCCTGGAGAAGGTTGTTATTTAGGTAGAGGACTTTCAGTTTTGGCATTGCATTAAACGTCCCTGGCAAAACTTCTTTGATGGCATTATATTCAAGGTACAAATACTCAAGGTGCTGAAGGCCAAGGAAGAGATTCTGACTTAGCTTTGTAAGATGATTGCCATTGAGATATAATTTCTGTAGTCTAGTCAGATTCATAAAGGAACCTTCCTCAAGGTTCTCAATGCGATTGTTCCCCAGATGAAGCATTTCCAGGCTGGCATAGTCCGCAAGATCTGATTTCAATAACGTCTGAATAATGTTTCCAGCTAGAATAAGCTTTTTAGGATTTGGAGGAGGGGGTCCTATATCAGACAAGCTTTCAATATTTCGCTCCTGGCAGTGCATAAGAACTCCTGAGAGCATATGGCTGGTGCAGTGACAAGGGACCGGACAAGAGATTCCTGGAAATGTAGTAGGCTTGGAGGTATGAAGTACTAAACTTGGTTCTTTAGTAGGAGCTTTCAGGAGAGTAATCACCTTAGTTGAAAGGAGACTATCACTGACAGAGGTGGTTACAACCAAGGGCAGTGACCCTGAAGGATCTTCAAGTTCATTTACAGGATGAGTGGGACAAAGTGATTCTTTTTTCAACCGGCTTAATATGCTGCCTTTGATAACTGAAGGGCTATTGCACACAACATCACCTATTATGGACTGAGGAGGCATGTTTTCTAGCCATATCTTCAGCTCCAACAAATCACAGTTACAGGCCCATTTATTGTCTTCCAGCTGAAGGTCTAGTATTCTACCAATGTGTTCCAAAAAGCCAACATAGGGCAGTGTCTGTAACTGGTTCCCACGCAGATCTAAATGGGTCAATGGCACAAAACGAAATATGTTTGGAGGAAGATACTCAATGGCATTATCATTCAAAATAAGCACTTTAAGCCTGTTGAGCTTGCTAAAGGCACTTGCTTCAATCACTGTGATGAAATTGTTGTCTGCTTGAAGAAACTCCAAATTTTCCAATCCATTAAACGTATCTTCTTTAAGAGTTTCTAAAGAATTGTGATTGATATGAAGTTGCTTAAGAAGGCTGAGACCATTGAAAGCCCCAGGCTCAATATCTGCAATATTGTTAAAACCAAGATGTAGAGAAATAGCATTAACAAGTCCAGCAAAATCATTCACGTGTAACATACTCAGACCATTGTTTAACAGATTAAGATGAAAAGGCCGTGATGGTGGGACAGTTATTTCTGATATCATCTTGATGTCTCTTTTGTCACAGTTGATAATCATGGTATCATCCTTTTCTTCACAGGAACACAGACTCTGACAAGATCCTCTGGCTGAAGAAAAAGAAGGCTGTGACTGGAAAGGATCAGATGCAACCACAACTGAATATAGAAAAAAAATCCAAAGCCTCATCTTGTCCAGCAGATTCTATTAAAAAAAAAAAAAAAAAGAAAAAGTAATAGAGTCATGATTTCACAAGGTTTGGGTTGTTTTTTGGTTTTTTTTTCTCCCTGGGGCAAGAGCGAGAAAAACATTCCTAATGCTTGTCATTGAGTTACTTCGCCTTCCAAACAATATCATGCAAAACACTTGAATTATTTTCTACTTAGAGAACATATAATTAGTTTAATGTACTGAATGAATAAATAGAGTTATAAAGCAAAAGCTCCAGTACTTTCATGCTGATACCCAAAGTAGGAAATAATCAGGAGTGTGTTACATTTATTTATATACTGTATAGACTGCCAGTGGACAGCAGTAATAAGTTACTGTCCCAAGCAACTTACATCAAAGCTAATATAATATTTTGAATCGTTGCTTTGTGTCACCACATAGCACTGCAAATTTTAAGAGTACCTTGCTAAGATTAACTTTATGTCATCCAGCTGCTGAAGAGAAGAAATCAGATTTGGTTTGGTTCAACAATGTGCTGTAAGCAAATGCCTATTCAGTCAGGATACAGGGAATCTCTCTTTGGTTCTACATTATGTATGGAAATCAAAAGGTATTTCCTCTGAAATCCCTGTACCCATGAACTCAAAAGGTAGTAGACAAAATAATTGCTTTTCCTTGCTTAAGTTTTAATTCATAGGTTGTAGTTTGTGGATATTTAGTGAAAGAGGGACCACAGCACACAGCAGTGTAGTACTTGCATACAATATACACATAAAAAATTCGTGAACACAAAGTAAAAGAGAACTGACGATGTAGTACATGTCAGAAGAAACAAGGAAGCCAGGGCAAACTTTTTTTGAGATTAATATTGTACTCTTTCCAGTGATTATAATCATCAATTACCACAGTGAAATGTATATGGAACTCACTGTGCTCTACAAATTAAAAATAATCACCAGTATCAACTGTATGTTATGTAACATAATTATCACCTTTCAAGTTGATCTTGAACTTTGAATACCTGATAAATGCATCATTACAGCTGTGGAGTTGGGAGCAAAATTTATATTTTTAAATCAGTCATTTATTATTGGTTTGAATTAATTTTTCCTACAGTCTATTTGAAAATTCTCTATTTCCTCCTGTCAAGGCTGCCTAATTAGCAAGACCAATGGTAACTCTTGATAGATAAGGTAGAGTGAAATCACTGTTTATATCTTGAATTAAGTATTTTCAACTTTCCTACCAAAAAAAATAATAACAACAAAGAAAACCTTAAAATGAAATGGATGATTTAAAAGCCAGTAATGTTTATGGGCTGTGCTATTTATTTGAGGACTGAACTAAGCAATATTCTTAAATAATCCATCTAATAAAGATTACGATGTTTCAAAGTAAGCTATTGAAACATGAAGTACAGAATGTCACTACACGACCAACTATGTTAATTTCTGAAAGATTAGAACCTTTCACAAGGATCAATTAGTTACATGCATGAACATTTTTATAGTGTGGCTATATAATTTGGCATCTCATCAATGCATATTTTGAGTATCATGCACCTTGGTTACTAGAAACACCATTTTTCAAGGCTTCCCTTAGAACAGATTGCAAAAATTTACACGTGCAGGCAGTTAAAAGCTGGGGCATGAGGATTACACACACACATAAACAAAAGGAACAACAGCAAAAGCGTGCATAGTGAATTTTATTTTTCTCCATTAGTACCTCCTCGTAAGTGAGAGTAGAAGTATGAGTTTAAAAGTAGTAAGTGCAATTAACAGGGTGAGAAAGTGTCCTTAAAAATATGATCTTTTACCTTTGTGTTAGTGGAAAAAATAATTTTGTTGTCTCATATAACTCTCCTTGAACTTCAGCTGCCTATGTTTAATATATGTGCCTTTAAGTCTGTTTTCCTAAGAAGTATTGGATAAGACACACCACGTCAAGATGTTATCTTGAAGTATGCAGAATAATTCTAGGATCATATTATGCTAGTGACTTATTCTTGCTTTACATGCATCACTATCCTTTCCAGTGACTCAAGGTAAAAAATACAAGCTCTTGACACAGATGCCGGCTTCAAACCTACACTATGACTAATTCAACTTTATTTCTGTACACTTTTTCTCATTAGAAATTCCAGCGTCAATCCACATCAAATTCAAACTGCACTTATAAAGTCCCTGAGCAAAATTAAATGGAAAAAAAAAATCTGTAAGGCATGTTGCATTCTATTGCATATTGAGAAATTAGGTTATAAAAATGAAAACCTTACTCTGAGAGATGAAAGTAACAGCATTTGTAACCAATTGGAAAACATTCACATTTTAATCATCATCATACATCTGTAAGCAGCACAGCCAGAACTCTCTCACACACAAATATATACACACACAATAAAAATTAATAGGAGACCTGCATTCTTTTTTCCTTTTTCCAGTTTTTTTTTCTTTTTGTAAACACTCAGAAATATGTAATGAAGTTCTCAGTGGGATACTATAGTAAAATAAAAAATGCTCTCAAGTAACAGATGATTAACACTTAAGTGAAAGAATTCACAATATAACAAAATTTAATTTAAAAGACTTGAAAAACTGACCTTTTCATGTAGTGAGGTTTTTCAGCAAACTCCACATGGTAACTTTGTTTTTTTCATTTTATCTGCTTTTGTGTATGTCACTGCTCACTGCGTACTGTAACTAAGCTCTGTAGGAATTCTAAAAGACTAAAAAATGTCAGAGTTTTTTCTGTGAGGCAAAGTTGAATACGTCCAGAAGTAGTCACCTTACAGCAAAGACATTACATGCTTGCTAAGTAATAACATATTTGTTTTAAAAACATTGAAATAGCTTGTTTCATTATGCTTGGGGGTTAATTTCTTTGGTTGTTTTAATTCGGCTATTTTTTAAAAAAATATGTTGAGGATTTTCAAAGCCCCAAGCTAAGAATTAGCAATATCTAAAAGCCTTTGGGATTGTTTATTAAATTCTTGAGGGAATCACAGTAAGATGATGCATTTAAGACCACTTTTGCACTCGTGGAAATAAAACTAAACACCCATTCCTCTCACCTCCAGGGATTCGAAAACAACATTCCCTTAATACACACATTCTACACTGTTATCAGTTTGAATAATTGTGCCTGCAGACTGTTTAAAATACCGTATAAACTGCCACTGTTTAACATAAAAGTTATACAAAGTCATGCAGAAAAATAAATGCAACTTGTACTGAAAAATGAAATTCTCATGTACTCAGTTAATTAGCTAACTGGAGTTTTCTTACCTGTGCAGCAGCAACACTCCCTGAAAAACTCAGTAATGCACAGTTGGAGCAGCTGTTTCCATGTAGTGTAATTTTTTTCTCTGAAAAATGCACACTTTCTTCCTAGTTTCTCTTTGCTGCAAGCTCTGGTAATGCTACAGCTCCATAAAGTTAAAATCCTTGTTCAGAAGACAAAGTACAAAGCGTTCGATTGAAAAAATCTTCCAGGCAGCCGTGCACATCAGACCATCCTGTAAGCAGTTGTCCTTCTTCCTCAATTAAAATTCACAGCATACTTCACAGCTAGGCTGACTTTTCTGCATATAGTTAACTGTTTGCAAGCATTTGGATGCAGTAAACAAACAAGATGCTCAGCAGAGCTTGACTTGATCACTTGCTTTTTGTCAGATTTTTAGATGCAAGCTGCTCCTGTGTTCTCTCTGTTCTTTCTAGTCTTTCTTGTTAGCTCAGTTTGTTATTAGTCAGATTGCCAGGGGCTGGGAAGTAGGCGTAAATAAAGAGACTTCTTGGCTTTTGACTCAGCCTTTAAGCCCTTCCCCACCAGAGAGCTTTAATCTGCCAATGTCATTTAATACAAGATACAGCTCCACCTTGAGACAGATCAGCTCCTCCTCCTGCAATTTCTCCCACCTCCTTTTCCCCTTATCTAAGTGAGCCCCAGAAAGTAAAATTCAGCTAAATATCTTCTAGATTGCTTAAGGACTGTTAATGCCTGATTTTGCAAAACAGTAAACATCCACTGCAGCTCTTGCAGTTTGTTCTCTGGGCCAGACCTTGCATTTAGTTTGTATCTGCAAATGCTTGCTTTAGAAACCTGAAAGCATGCTAGCCCAAACAGACTCCACAAAACACACCACAAGGGAAACTTTGTCCTCTGGAAAAAATGTCTATCATGTTGAAGTGCAGAAGAATTATTCAAATATATAAATGAGACTGTAAAGCTCTGATTCCACTCCACTCAGTGTGACTGGGGTAGGGGTGAGCATGCACATTTGTACACAGTTTATTTCTGGAAACAAAAAAAAAGGAATATTACTTCTTATGCTTATGCCTGCACAATGACTGCCGTCAGCCCTTTCTAAAACTGCCCATCTTGTTCTGTAGGAATAAGACTGGGTTGATTGAAATTGTCTGTTTTACAGATGTTAGCACAGTGTTGGTATGTGTCCACGTGAGATTGCATTGTATTTGAATGAAACATTGCTTTGAGAAAAAACAGTCTGGTTTGGGGAAGGGCATTTTTAAAGGCATGTGTCATGCTCAGAGTATTATTTTCTTTGTGCTCATAAACAAGTAATTAGCAGATACAGTACAGATACAGTAAAATGTTTATTCCATGCGAGGAGAATTTTCCTTATCCCTCCTGCACTGCATGGGATGGTTTTATAAGCTGCAAATGCTGCTTCCTTGTTCATCCCACTGCCGCAGAGCCACAAAACCTTTTGGGGAGCAGCAATAGATGTGGTGCTCCAGCATATTTGCCCTCTAGAGCATAACATTTCTGTTTTGTTCTTATTGTGCCTTGGATTACTATACAGACTGTTTATCACAGCCTCCAAACAGTCAGATTTCAGTAACTTCTTTTGCACTGATAGCTCTCTAGGTGGCCCCATTGACCTTTAAAGGGATATTGCAATATACTCCACCATGTGATGAAGGCGATCAAGATTCCTGTCCTATATGTATACTGACACACATATACATACATTTTATGTATAGGCTTATGTATATAGGTCTTGTCTTACTGGAATGAGTTCTTCAGTACTTACTTTTCTGAAAATGAAAGATATAATTTAGCAAAATAATGAAAAAAAAGATAATACATTCCTAAGGAAGAGCAACAATTTGATTTCCATTCTTTTCAACACATCACTTCTTTTTTTTCAGTTTTCTACTTTTAATGAACCTTGCCACTCAGTCTAGACTTGCAGACATTTAACTGTTAAAGTTCAAAGGTTCTCAGCTATCTGTGGCCAGCCAAATAAATAATTATTTTCTTTATTAGTTATGAATTTATGAATTTTAAGCCATATCATTTCTATTTTTTCTCAACATATTTCAAGTGTTAACACTTGTGGTTGGCTGTTTGAGATAGAGAATATCTCTATACATAGATATTCATATTAAAAGTGAAAACAACATCATTCTTTTCTTTTCAGTTGACATCCACAAGAATAAAACATGATCACAAAAATATTTCCAGAAATCAGTTGCTAAAAATAGGACAATGTTTCTCAACCTAAGCATACAGAATTAAAAACCACTGAGAATGTGTATCGATTTTATTTGTTATTCAAAAACTGGATATTTACCAAATTTATAAAAATGGCTAATGATTGTTTTTCTACCATAATTTGATGAATCATTAAGCCGATTATTATTGATAATGTGATTCTGCAAGTGCATCTTCATGAATAGTGTTGAACTGACACAAGGTCTGTACCCTGTACTTCAAATATGCACCTTTAGCAATTGCTCTGTAATTTTAAATTTTGTGAATCTTGCATAAATAAAATTTAAAACTGTCAGGCTTATGTGTTCTGCAGGCTTATGATTTACAGATTAGTTTTCAAAATCTGAATTACCATGATTACTTGTTTATTTGTAATTTCATTGTTTAAAAAAATAACAGGAGGAATAAGCATCTGCATTTGCTATTTCAGTGAATAGAAAATATTTTTTCCCCACCATTCACAACTCATCACCACTTCTCAGAATGCACACAAGGAGCCATTGATTCCACACAAGATGTAGGAGGTAAATAATACATCCTTCCCTGCCTGCAGAAAGCTTCCACTCAATATCAACAACTCTTCACCTATACTTTTTGCAACATGAACCCTTAGAACTCTGTAGGAGTAGTGGTCTGACAGCTTAATATACCATATTGAAAGGAAGCATTTTCCTGGGACCACTAAGTAGCATGTGAATAGTCACAAGTGAGAGAGCCTGCTGAGGAACTCAGAGCTCATACATATATTATAAATTAAAATTGTGTATGGAAGAACTGTCACCAAGTCTAAGACTTCACTAAGCAGGATCAGAGAACATGGTCTATGCACATACACACACATAAAACAAGACAAAAAACCCTATAATGTGACATAACTATAATTTTGGATGCTACCAGTAGCTACTATATTACTTAATTTGGATAGAGAACACCTATTTCTCACACAGATCTATTGCCCCTTTCTATGTATTGGGACAGGTCTTACTCAAAACCCTCTTCTGCTCTGAACATGGTGTTTGTGTGGCTTTTTTGCAGTCATGAACACTTTGCGACAGTGTAAGTAAAGGTCAGGATTCCCCTCTAAAAGTGATACACAGACCTAGTGGCTATTCTCTAAACATTCAGTTTCATTTCTATATGATGCTTATTGAGAGGCAATTCTCTGAAAAATCTGATGAAAAAGATATTCAATTTGCAAGAAAACAATCAGGTTAAAAGAACAAATTTCTATTACCTTAATGCATTTTCTAACTAAATTAATTTAGACTCATATTTGTATACCTAATTTATAGGTATAAAAATAATAAAATGATAGCATAAAATTATTTATGTTGGAAGAAACCTTGAAGATTGTCAAAAGAATCACCTCCCTCATCCTGCTAGCCATGAGTCTGATGCAGCTGAGGGTATGGTTGGCTCTCTAGGCTGCACCTGCACATAGGTGACATTGTTTGCCTTGGTAACTGCCATCATGCAAAAATCACATTCCCTGATATAAATGATTTTTTTTAAAAAGGTATATTGATGTTAATATTATTTATATTTCATTTTTCAAGTTAAAAGTTATATGGTCCTTTACACGTTCTGCTTGAGTGAAAATGTATTTTATCCTACTATATTTAAGAGCGTGACTCCTTACAAAATAGTTGATTCTTAGTAATTTAATGAAATATGATGCAATGGAAAAGGTGAAAACAAGGTATTCTCTCTTGCATACTTTTTCTTTAGTAATGCTGTTTTATTGTATTAGTCAGCTCATTGAAAATGTGTAAACTTGTGAAATTTTCACTGTTTCCTTCTTCAGTGTCTGTGCAATAGGTCTTGAATCTTCTTTATTTATTTTTGTTTGTTTTTCCCATTGACAGAGAACTTCCAGTTCTACATAATATAGGAAGAGTTAATATCAAAGTTAAAATCTCCTATCCTATTCTGAGATAATTAATCTTGTTTGTAAATTTTGATGTTGGAGTGAGAAATATTTCTTGATCTGAATCAACCCCTTGGAACAGATAGATTCCCCTCACCTCTCCTCCAGAACTTGGCAATATTAGAATGCCAATTAAAAAAAAATGCCTAGAGGTTACTGGTCTGTAAAGAAAAAAAGTCACCTGAGTACTTGCAATCTTCAGTTATGATGAATCAGTTACATATTTTTCAAAATGTATTTTGTTTGCCAATCACCCAAGAACACACACACAAAAAAAATTGAGTCAAGTTTGGCATTGTGCAGCATGCTGACAGCACAAAAGCTCTCTACGAATCAATTTTTATTCCCTTTTCTTAGTAATTTTTGCCACCCTAGAAGCATTATTTTCCATTGACCTTAATTAGGTTTAGACTGCAGTGATCCTGTCCACTACCACATAGCCATTCAAACCTTTTTTTGAAGCCGAATGGGATAAAGTGCCTTTGGTCTGTGGAGAAGAGAAAACTTGGTGTAAAACCAACAAAATTTCCCTGGGCTCGTTTGGACTTCTTTTCTGATTATTTTGGGCTTCCAGTCAGCATATATTTTTAAAAAATACTTGTAAGTTTATATATGTTAGTTATGTTTTACTTACTTTTCTTTTAAAGCCATACATTACAGTCAGCCAATTAATTACCAACTGCATTTCTGAGTAGTCAGCTTCAAATTATAGTTACAAATATTCCAGTTGAAGTAAAGTCAGATTTCCAGACTTTTATGCCTGACTGCCTAGCTCTCATAAAACTCTTTAAAAAATATGCCTTCATTACCAGTAGTCAACGCAACACAAAGATGTAAGTGTAAGGCATTCGAAATCAGTAATGGAATGTTTTTATCTTCTGTACTGAAAAAGAGGTAGAAATAATCTCTGTGCGTGCAGTAATCAATAATCAAAACAGAGGAGATACATGATCTACATATGTTTACATTTGTTTTTTTTGGTGTTACAAAATTACTATTCTTAGTCTTTTTCAATAAGCACGAATAAGAAAACATGAAATATTGAAACTGCTCTGTAAAATTATTTTCTTTCCTTTTGTCTATGAATAATGCATTGATATTTAACATTAGTATCCTGTTAAACACAAAGGCGTTTCTACATGCTGACTATGCCTAAGCCTATTCATGATAATGTGTGCCTGTGCCTAACCTAATTGTACATTACATGCTACACTATTCCACAAAATCCAGCTAAAATAGATTATATCAGGCAACTTGGAAAAACACCTGAAGAGTAAAGTCTGTAGTAGTTAAGTTTGGTATTTTGCTAGATTTCAAATAGCCATAGCATTCAATTTCTTGCTCTTGAGGGTACTATATACACAGTTAAATTCACAGACCCAGCACCTGTCTAATGAAGTAGTGAATTAGTATTTAAGCTCTGCTTTAAAAAAGATTTTTCTCTTCTTTTTGAGAATGTAAACCCTTTACAGAGGCACTGTGCTCTGAACTCCAGGTTTGAATACATAATGCAGGAACTGAAGCAAGCGAGCACACATGTCGAAGAGCATTCTTTGGATCTGTAAAGTCATAGGTAATGTTCAAGGGAGTAATAGATCTTGATGGCTGGTAACATACTTCTCACCACTCTGACTTCCCAATACAGGATGGATGTGAGCTAATTTTCAGTCTAAAATTTTATTAATTAAATCCAACTTCATCAATCTATTGTCTTTTTTTTTTTCTTTAATGTATAGGCATATCTGTGTTAATCTGTCTTGTCTACCTTTAAGCTTCCAAGATACACTGTACCATATAGTGTGATGCTCAGTAAGAAAAAGTGAGGGGAGAGCCATTTTTGGGAAAGTGCCTGCTCAAAGAGAAGATGGGCATTGGCTTACTCATGTGAGGTGATGAGTGGTCACTTCTACGTTATTTTTCCTCTATTTCCTTCAAATATTGAACTATGAGTGCCTCAGTCCATGTTGTATTTTCTATTTGGTCTTTCTATTCTCTTCCCCATCTCACTGGGGATTGGAAGTGAGCAAGTGTCTGTGTGGTGCTTAACTGCCTAGGTGGCTAACCCACAACACAGAGTTAAAATAAAGCTCCCTGTCTATAAATTCATAGTAGCCATGTTCCTCTTTTGCACAATATCCATGTAGTCAGTCTTTTCAGGAAGTGGTAGAACTGGAAAAAAAGAAACCCAACAAACTCCTTATTCTGACTTTACTTCCTAGAAGTCTGTAGGTAAATTCACTGTTCTCTGATGCAGTTGCTCCACAGATGAGCAAAAACTGCAAGAGAATTGGGCTCTAATTGGAAGTACACGAGCTGTAAAAGTCTGATTGTATCTGACCACAGATACAGCTCAGGAAAGGTGTGACAGATGTATGCTGTTACAAGCAGTTACCTCCTTGAGTATATTTTCTTAGCTTAGTATTCTGCCACGTAGCCATACTCCTTGTTTCCACTCACACTATTATCACAAAGCAAATAGAGCACACTAAAGAAACTCAATCTATTAGATATTGAACCCACTTCAGGCTTTCTGTCAAAGTGGGAAGAAGACACAAACCCACATCTGCCAGTGATCTCATTTTTGGCTTCTATTCTCAAACAGACGTTTATTTTTAGAAAGCAACTTTAAAAAAATGTAAGGTTCATATTAGTCACTATAAAAATAAACCCATTATGTATGAAAAAATACAGTCAACAGAGAAAGAAGTATACAATTTCCTGAATTAAAAAAAAAAAAAAAAATTGAGCATTTACACAGGATTTTCCTCTATTGAAGAAAGTGCATCGTTATATCTAAGCCCATTTTTTCAAAAGATATGTCAGATTTCTCTTTAAAAAATATATACCTAAGGTGCATAAAAAGGGTTGAAATGAACTTAGGGGTGTTTTTTAATCACTTCAGCATGTTATATGAATAGCTTATCTTGTGATTTTGACGGTATGACTTCAGACTCACATGGTTCTATTTCCAAAAGAGGAATGGACTTATACAACTTTATTTAATATTATTTTTTATTAGGCAGATGTGGACTCCTACTTTGCTTTTATGCAGTCAGATAATGCAGACCAAATGAAGCTTTGTTTCCACTTTTGAGGTAAGAATAGGAATTTTTATTCATATAAGACTGCATCTTACCTTGGACTGTTGTTTGTGGTTCAGATATTGGGATTTCTTATATGGACCAGGAAGAACATTAGTACAGCCAAATCAGACATTTTTCTTCTGTAAAAGGAAAGAAAATCCTCTTTAGGTTGAAGAAAGAAAAATTCAATTTAGTGTCCTCAGGGGAGAGGGATAAGGACAGGAGAAGGAATATTTCTACTGAAGAAAAATGCAGAAAGTAGGTCAGGAAGAGTGAACTTTCTGTTCTTTCTTATATTAAAGTAGATGAGAATAGGGTAAAGTAGTGACTATTGAGAGAGTTCATCTCACCAGCTGTGATCATGTTGCACACCTTTACCTTTCCTCAGTGACACTGACAGGAACAAAAAAGATGGGAATATATATATTATTTCTGCTTCCAAAAATCTATAGCCCTACACTCTACCTGCTACATACCTTCCCTATGTATAAAGTCTTTTCTGAACATTCAAGCTTTGCAATACATTGGCCTCATTTTTATGTGTAATTTTATAGACAAAGCAGCTTTGTGTAAAACCCATAGTAAGGACAACATCTGAATGAATTTTCTGAGTTTTATGTAAATCTTTTTCAGACTGAAAGATCTAGCAACAACTGACCATGTACTGGCACATGGAAAAGCCATATGGATTTCACTGAGTCACAGATCATGAGCAGGTGTGAGCTTCCCTGTAGGATAGCTACTTAGTCAGTAGCAGGGACTGGTATTCTACATGACATCAGGGATAGATTTTTTTATCAAAATCACTTACAGCATCATAGTCACTATCTCAGTCCAATTAATAACTAAGAATGTGAACATGAATTAATACAAAGTGCTGTGCAATGTGCAGTGTACCCTGACTGAATAAATATGAATTATTTCTTCCCCTCTGTTTTCAGGTTGTAGTTGGTTTTGTTTTGAAACAATAAGATAAAGCATTACAGAATGACCCACATTTTTCAGTTTAGAGTGTATTAATTGTATATTATCTGTCTTAATTAGAAAAATCAATTTCTATCTTTAGTACTGAGAATATTTTTCCTTTTTGGAGTTTTTTCTGAGTAAATGATGATCATATGTTTGCCTAAACTGGACTTACATTCTTCATTGACATTTTACGTCTTTCATGGGCCTACCATAGACAAAAGTGACATCTTGATATTGCAATGACATCAAATCATGGAGCAGGTTGCAGAGAGAGGTTGTAGGATCTCCATTTTTAGAGATACACAAATCCTGATTGTTCCTGTTCCTGGTCACACTGCTGTAGCTGACCCTGCCTGAGCCACCAAAGAGTGGACTAGATTATCTAAGAAGATCCCTTCTTGTGGGATTTCACAGTGGTTCTGTGATTCTGTGAAATGCTTTGGGAATCCAAAATCTGTTGGGTTCAGAATTTTAGGACACATTACTTTTAAATAATTCTCAGAACTGGATTACTGTATCTCAAAACATAATAATTAGCACGTAATTGGCCTTATTCAAAGTCAGGTACTGTTGTATTGCTTTTTACATTGGAGAGAAATGTAAATAATACTTTAGTTATCTTAAAATATAGTGTAAAATCTCTTAAACAGCATGTATGTACCACAGTTCATACTAAACAAGCCATGTGATGCTAGCTTAGAGAAATCCTAATGCGTTAAGAAGCTAATTTAATAACTATTATAATTACATGTTCTTTTAAAAAGTGTTAGTATTCACTCTTACAGGCCCCTAGACCAATCTTTGATGAATTTCTAATATTTATGTATTGTCTGGAGCAAAAGAGACAGTGATTCCCTCACAATATAAAATAATGACCTAATCCAGTTTTTAAATATGCCATTTTAGGACAAAAATGTGGGCCATGAATTCTGCTTTACTTGATAATTCCAGTCTGTTATGATTTAACTCCAGTCAGCAACTAAGCACCACACTGCTGCTTGCCCACTCCCCATCCCATCAGTGGGGAAAAGAGAATTGGAAAGGTAAAAGTGAGAAAAAATTTGGGTTGAGACAACACTTTAATTATTGAAATTAAAGAAAAGATATAATAATAAGAACAACATCGACTACAATAATAACAATAATGAGAATAATAGTAAATTTTAATGAAAAGTAAAATAAAAAAGAGAAACAAATGCACCTCAAAAAAAAAGAAACCCAGACCCCTTGCTATTGGAGTGATGTGAGAAATAGAAAAGGCCTTGACTCTGTGTAAGCAGTGCTCAGCAATGACCAAACAATCCCTGTTTGTTGTTTATCAACCCTGTTTCCAGCAGAAATCCAAAACATAGCCCCATATTTGCTACTGTGAAGAAAGTTATCTCCATCCCAGTCAAAACCAGTATAACAGTGTGCAAAACAGATAATCAAATCCCCTAAGATATTACTTTGTTCTCTTTAAAAAAGATGCCTGCTCTTCTGTGACATTTACTATATCATTTTGGAAATGCACTTTATTATTGAGGCTATTTTAAAGAAAACATTTCTCATACCAAAGGATGTGACTTTAGAAGCACTGGACACATTGAATGAGCTTCTGGCTAAAATATGGACCAAAGAATAAATCCTTGCAGAACCTAACTTGAAGATAGCAGGTCTTCTGTCTAAAATTCAGTTGTCATTCTAAAATACTCAAGTAATTGTACTATGTCTAAAACAAAAGACAAGCAAGCATTGAAATTCAAGGGACTGGTGCCAGTACATTGATTATCAAAGTGTTGATCATCTTTCCCAATTAGTCAGCATAAACATATATTCCTTGAATAATCCCTAATGTGAAGTTCAAACAAAAATACTTTCATTAAAATGCATTACATTTGTCTATTAAAACATCACAGTTAGAATTGGTGAATCACTATCGGCTTGGTGGATGCAAGTAGGAAAAAATACAGTGTGTTTATCCATCCTAGTAATGTTGTCACACTTTGTTTTCAAACTTCTACATTGACCATTTCTATGTTTCAGTTAACTTTTTTATTCTTTTGACACTGTCAGCATTACGCTAATTTTTTAATTTCCTATAAATATGAATTGCATTTCATAGCTGCAAGCTGTTAACTGCATCTTTTTTTTTTAATTGTAGAAGTATAAGCTATTCAAGAGCTTGATCATTAATGCACTCATTTGTTATTTATATGAATAACAAATAAACTATAAAAAGTAACAATGAATGTCTGAATTTAAACTTTTGACAGCAGATCAAAATAATGCAATGTGGGTAATTAAAATTATATATATAGAGGTAGTATTGTCTACATAGATATGTCCATATGATTTCAAAGATAAAGAAGGTATTGACTATGTGTTATCCTCTTGATGTCCAGTTATGTCACTGTTTCCCAGGTTGACATTGATTGAGATTCAACTCCTGAAAGCTCATTAAGACTAGCACTGAAATAAACAGGAAAAACACCCATTGATTTCTGCCAAAGCTTTTGCTGACCCCACAGAATTATTGGAAATAAATCCATTTATTGAGATTTTTTTGAGTAGTTACTAGCTTATAGACAAGCAATTGACCAAGTCGTTTAAAGTAATATGCTAACGTTAAACATGTTCACATCTTTTGAAGTATTAACTTGCAATTTTAATTTATTTTTATCTTTAATTCTCTGACACTTGATTTACAAAGGAAGAAAAAGAAAACAACAAAACATTGATACCCAATGTTCTGAATATTAAGAGAGACTCATAGTATGTAAAACATGTTTTCTTCATCCATTTCTAATTATTCTGCATCATACAGATAACATATGGAGGAGCAGTTTTTTAAGTACAGATCAGTGAGATACAAATCTGTTAATTAGTAGAAACGACCCTGATCAAGCTGCAGAAGTCTGGCGGCAGATCCTCAGAGTGAAGTTGCAGTATGGTTGACTTGAGAGTCAGGTGGTGGCACAGAGCTAAGGTGTCTCCTGGTTGTAAACATGATTCCTTATTACAGACTGTTTTATCAAATAGAGAATGGGGAGCTGATAGGACCTACAGTAAAAATACTGCTTTCATATTTTCCAGTTTATATGAAAAATCTGTTACAATTAATTTTGCATCATATTTTACACACCACCACAGCAAATAGCACTTGTCATTCATATTCTGTGATTCCTTTGTAACTGAATAAGAACTTACATGAAAAGAACTTGATTCAATCAGAAAAGAAAAAAGATCATAAGAAGAACTTAGAATAATTTTTTAAACCCTGCTGCCTAGTATATTTCCTTTTTTAATATGCATACACATTGATAATATACAATCATATTATTATGACTCATTTTCAAATGTTTGTCTTTGGGGTTGGAAGGGTGGGAGTTCAACAGAAATATATTTTCATTCCCTATTCATTCTGAAAAATTACATAGCATATATTTGAAAGCCTTACAGTGCCCTGGTCTTCTTTGAACTAAGTTTTTGGCAAAATGGAAAGTTTCACAGTCTTTCTTATGCAAAATAATGTACATAGATTGAAGTGAAAAGTGAACTTTCAGTGAAGGCAGGCAAGGTTGCCTTAGATTTATAGTTCAACACCACCCTCTCCTGGCAGTACCTCTCAACTAAAATATCATTGATGGACAGTTTTGAAACTTTTATAAGTATTTTCACATTGATTTTAAAATGTGGACATCACTTTTACTAATTCAAACAATATATTTAACTTACTGGAGAAGAGTAAATTATTTTTCAATTTACAGTCGAGAACTGTAATCAACCAAAGTAATATCTTCTGGTTTTATTGTCTTGTTAGCTTTACCACCATGGATTTCAGTTATTTAATTTTAGATTCATTTACAAGTATGTACAAACATTTCCAGCCTTCAGACTTTACACACCCATGTGCATTTAACTCTGCTAAATTTTAATCACTTAGAAAATCATTATTTAATCCCTCCATTGATTAATCTAGGATTACAAATGGTTATAGCAAAAGTACCACCAATGAAAAAATAATAACTTTATTACAGTTCAAATATAATATGAAAAAATGAAGAAAAAAATACTTTAAATTCTGGGAGGGGGAATAAATAACAAAGTTACACATTTAGCTTACCTATTTGATTTCCACATTGCTGAGAAATAGCAGCTTTTCCTTCCCTCTATTTACCTGCAAGCTCTTTGGAACAGCTTCTTTTGCATTTATATGTTTCCTGTCACAATCAGTTTCAAATCCTGACTATGTCTTTGGCAAAATTTCAAAAGCTATCTGAAGAAGTATATTGCTGCTAAAAAAGCAGTAGTCTATTCTGTCATGGAAAACCCAAGAGAAGAGATATTGTAAAGGTTATCTGGAATCCATTCCTGTGAACATCCTAATTCTTAGTGATCCCAAAAATAATAAGCGTTTGAATGTGTAAATTGAAAATTGATGACCCCAGCATGACTTTGTTTTCAGGGCTCAACATCTTTTTCACTCCAGCCAAATGACAAAACTTTGCCCAAACTTGAGCTTGGTACTAATATCAGAAATTATTGGCACTATCTCTACAATTGAAATAATAATTTTATTTCATGAAATAATGTATTTTTTTTAAATATATATGCATATCTGTATGCAACTATCTAGCACAGATTAGAACATTTTCACATTTTGGCTGTGATAATAGAATTGAAAATCACTTCACTGAATCAGCAGTTTCATTTGGCAAATATAAATATGCAGGCTTCTGCTTATCTCTTCCATACCTAGATTTTAATCATTTTATTCATGCTCATAATTTTTCTTTTTGTTGTTATACTTGGGAATAGTTAAGTAGTGCAATGATGTAGTTGTCTGGCGGTGTTTACTATGAATACTTGACCCAATTACGAACTATTTTTTTATTCTTTGGTTTTGTCTGTTTTTGGGTTTTTGTTGTTTCTTCTTTTAATTTGTATTCCTGCAGATTAAATAGCCAAACCAAAATATTAAAAACCTAGATGATTAATATTGATGTTGATTTAAATTAAATAAATATCTCTGATTATTCTCTGTATATATTTTTACACAAGGCACACAGAGGTATGGAAGTGTGTTTTTGCCTTGTACATCACTAATGGAGTAGGAAAAATGGACTCACATGTTATCAATGGTTAATTATGTTCGCGAAAGTTGGTTACCCAAAGACATAAACGATCATTTAAATAAGATAGTGTACAAATAAGATCATTTGACTAATCTGAAAAAAAAACCCCAGCTTTAAAACAATTAATTTATTTTCTGCATTCCTTGTAGCCTAAGAATGAAACCTTCTCTTTAAATTTTGTCAAACAATCAATTTTTAGTTTTCCTGATCAAATATAGTAAAATCTAAATTGCTTGAATTCATGAACTGGAGCAAGGTTTGGTCAGGTTTGGAGCAACCTCAGTCAGAAAGTTCTCTTCTTGCCTCTTTTAGGCTTGTTGTCTCATTAGGCAGTAAGATTATCCACAAAGTGGTAGTTGCTTTAATGAAAAGTGTCTCATGTAGAGGAATTAGGATGTCAGGTTACAAAAGAAGGACGATATTACTCATAGTAAACATTAGGGACACCATGCACAGTTACTGTTTTCTTAAACTGATTTTAATATAACATTCTTGTTTTAAAGAAAGATTTGCATCTGGGTTTGAAGCTTTTTGTTCCTGATGATACACCGATGTATCTTTAGAATTGCTTTTTCTACTGAGACTTCCATCTAAGAAATTCAAGTTCTTGTGTTGTAAAGGAGGTTTCCAGCATTGAAGAAAATAATTAGACAGAGAATTCAAGTTTCTAATGAAAAACAACAGAAGATAGACAAGGATAAACAGATGTTTTTCCTGGCCCTGTACTTTTTTTTTAAAAAGTCATTTTTGTAGCTAAGGACCCAATGAAACTTCTCATTAAATTCCTACATACTTCATTAAAAAAAAAAAAGAAAACAGAACACTATTTGGGTTTTCATTGATTTACAAGCTCAACCTACCTTAAGAGTGGGAAATTCACATCTTTAAAGACTGCTTATCCTAAACCTTAATAAGATACCCCACAAATGAATTTATTTCATACTTTCAATACAAGTATGATCTATGAAACCACTGGTTATGGAAAAGCCTCATAGAATGGTTTGGGTTGGAAGGGACTTTTAAGGTCATCTAGTTCCACCCCCCTGCCATGAGAAGGGACACCTTCCAGTAGAACAGGTTGCTCAATGCCCCATCCAGCCTGGCCTTGAAAGATAAATCATCATTATGTACTTTTAAATACCTATGAGGTCTTAAATCATTGAAATATTGTGAGAAGTTGATAAATGACATGCCATAATATTGCAACAGAACAAATGATAAAACATAACTTGGCTGTTTCAATATAAAGTCAAGAGTTATAACCTTTCCATCACGTTGTTTTTACCCTCCAGTAAGAAAGACATTATGAAATACAAGCTTGTCTTACATTGTTCGTTATTAAATGGTTTTCAAACTGTTCCTATTTCATTATATTTTAAATGTTTTAAAACTTTATTGAGTTATTAGCCTTTGATGGCCTGCTAGCTCTTCTCTTTACTATAATAAATAACAAGAATGCCAAGTAAATGCAACTGTAGACTACAGAAGAATAATTATAGTTTAAGTGTTACTGCTTTATTTTAAATAAAATTAGACTATTTAGTCCTCACATGCTATACTTACTACTGAATAATCTGAGTCCAGGGTAATACAACAAGATCATTTCTTCCTTTTTCCTTTTTCTAGTTGACTGTTGTGTATATTTGCATATATTTGCTAAAAACTAATCAAGCACATTAAATATTTTAATTTGTTGTAATAATCTGTGCACATATTAAATTAATTGAAAACTGAACTATTACATAAAGAGATGCCATCATATATTAAATAGAATTATTTTATTACCATTAATGGACATGTGCTTATCCAACTTATGATGTGGGTGAACAGAAAATAATTCTATTTCTCTTAGTGATTTTTTGGATCAGCTGGGTGTTCTCAGACTAAAATACACAGGTATTTAATCAGATGGTGTCTATCCTAACAATTTTGTTTTCCTTATGACTCTATATATTTTTTTTCTCTTTTGGGATTCAGAACATTTGTGCCACTAAGAACTGTCTTTTTCATTTTGACTGTAACATGATTCAGTCCATGATGTAGTAAGTGAGTATGTTCATTCAGACCACACATTTTTTTTATTTCTGTGCCTCCACTTCCGGGAAAAACATTCAGAATCACAATAAGCACAACAATCATCTCAGTTAACATATCCTATAATGTGGCTACCAGCTGATGATCTTGAGGACCACATGGTCTCATTCACTCTTACCTTGTTGTTATTTCTTGTAATCCTGAGAACCATTTGTTAAATATGTAAAAAAATTGCATTTCAGGGAAAAATAAATAAATGATAAATAGAAGCAGAATCTTTCAAATTAGTCAGCATCTGTAAATTTAGGTTATGTCTGCTTAAAAAATTATAATAGGACATATATATTTATCTAAGATATATTTTCCCCCTAGAAATCTTGCGTATATCATCATTTATCTTCCCATATTGATTTACAGATTCCATTACACTTTCAGGGCTTTGAGAGCATCATTAAGCTTCAGCAGGTTGGGCCAGCCTTGCCTGGATAACCCTGACAATGGACCCAGAAGCTCAATTTCAGATTAGGCCTGGGCACCCATTGCCTCTGACCAGCTCTGTCCCCTGAAGTCCTTGACTTGCTGGTGTATGACTTGGGTTGACTTTAGCTGTGAATTTTCACTCAGTGTTTCTCTAAGGAGTTTTGGACCAAGGATACCTGTTGCTGACACCAGCCCTGTGTTGGTCACCCTGTTCTGCTGCTCTGGGGCTGCAACCCCGCAGTAAGGGTAATGTCTGTATTGGGGTTATTTTGGCTCCATGCTCCTTCTCCTTGGAAGTAGACCCATTCCTTCTGCTCTCTGACAGATGTCATCAGGTCACATAGCCAGTTGGGAAAACCTAGTTTTAGAAGTAACAGAGACAACAAAACAATAATATCAAAGACAGGTAAAAAGCACTGTCCATAATTTCTTTGGTCACAATACAGAAGAACAAACCCATGAGAAAAGAGCAAAGTTTTAAAAGTGTGCTTGCAAGCACACGAGAATAATCCTAACTGGATCCTAGAGAAATTAACAAGGAACTATCAACATGAATGCCATAATTTTCTTGAAAAAGAGCTCCAGAGGTTGAAAATTGAAATGCCCTCCCAAATGAAATTTAAATGAAGCCACCAGCCTTAGGACTCTAGGGAGCCTGGGAAGGGTGAGCATAACAGCAGGAAGAAGTGTATAAAAGAAGCATGTGTGAAACAGTTTAACTGTATTATTATTTCTTATTCTCCCACAACAATTAGATGTGGACTAAAACTGATTAGACTCTTATAATCTTATTTATATTAACAATAAATTATTGACTGTACATATCTGAAAGGTGTGCTTCCTCTTTCTCTATAAACCAGATTTTGGGTGTAACACTGGAGCTGGTCCTGTTGTTTGCATAAAGGCACGTTTACCCAGCATATCCTTTGTGGGCTTCAGATGTCTTCCAAAAATTCCAGCTGTCTTATAATTTGACCGTCACAGCTGTAAAACCCTTCTGAATTACTCTGACGGGCTAAGTTGTTTCATAAAACATTAAAAGTTTGTGTTCAGGTAACTAAATGGAATCCCAGTTCTCCACCGACTGTTAAAATGGGTCAAGAAAATACATTTTAATGTCTTAAACCATGAGCCAAATTTCAGCCAGAAAATGGCTGCTTAGCTATGTATAACTGAGTATTATAGTAGTACAGAAAAATTTTCACAATTTTACTATTCATATTTATTTTCACTATTACAAAATGCATTTTAGCATTGTGACATTAATTTTTATAGATATTTTATAAAGACATCAATAAGCTTATATAAGTGCATGTTTAAATGTGATTAAAATGTTATATTCTTTCCAATGTAGCACTTGAGAAAATTTAATGAAATCAATGAGACACAATGTTAAGCATTTACACATTTATTTATGTTTGTACATATATTTATATAGAATAAATTCAACTTATTTGGAAGTATATGCTCTATACAAGAAGTTAGTATGAATATGTTCTGTTAAAAAGCTATTAAATAATCCATATATAAAATATTCAATACTGTATTTTATTTCAGTAATCCTGGAAATCTGTATCAATATTTTTTCCCACCCTCCTAAGACATATGTAAATATTACTTCCTCTTTTCCCCAATAAGCATTACTTTTCCCCTTTCACAATTACTTTAGCATGCTCATATATTTTCTTCCCATCATCTTGTTCCATTACTGATTGCATGTCTCATCAGTAATTTTGCAATTATCTTATATCCCTAGTAATTTTTTATTTTGATTCACATAACTTAATTAATGGTATTCAAATGAATGTTTGAATTTGTATGTGTCTTTAATTCTCTTCTAGTCAGCATCTAGCTCAGGAATTCATTAGCAGTCCAAAATTACTAATTTGTCACAAAAATAGTACTTCTAGAAGGAATTATGTTTAATGCATTTAAAAAGTTATCCATCTCTGCCCTCTAGTGGTCATGTCTTTCCTAGGTCATAGCCTAGGAGGGCGAAAACCCCACAACATAACTGAGAAATAAAATATTGATTTTAGCTTATTTCATCCAAGGTTACAAAATTCAATCAACTTTTCTATAGAAAATTGCTTTGTGCAATTCCTTTAGATTCATGCTTCCATGCTTTAAAAATAAAACCCAAATACTTTGTAAACAATCACATAAGGTAATTTTTCCATGTCCAGTATAATACAAATTAGTTTTTAAATTATGTTGCACTACAGTTTCATTGAGTCCATTTAGGAAATTTTCAGTTTTGAAGCACTGTGACAACAAGGGAGATCATACTCAAACTTATTCAGGGCATTTTGCTTGAAATTCCAAATTTTTAAATTTTTTTTAAAAGAAAATATGTAAAGAAGAATAAAGAGAAAAAAAAGAGTAAAAAAACCAGCACAAAACTTAAATGTTGTGCTACAGTAATTATTTTATTATAATCAATCTAATAACCGGGTTTTATAAGGTTAACCTGTCTAATTTTTTCTTTAGAAGAAACCAGTTCCAAGATATGAGCTTTAAATTAGTGTCCTTATGTGTCCTTTCTGACAGATTTTTGCTTCTAGGCTTGATGTCAAGGAAAAGAGCCATTTCCTGGCTGACAGCCAACTCTAAAAATACTCTTTTGGCCCAAGGAAATTTTTTCTTTTCCATACCACTGAGACCCGTCTGACAGTTTGTTAATCCTGTCAACATCTCAGTTGAGGTGCAGGTGGAAGCCTCATCTGCTTCATGTCTGTTAATTCTGTCTGCTCCGGACTGTTGGTTCTTTTGAACCTTTTCTTCAAGTTCAGTTGCTCTCAATAGACAGGGGCAGCCTTGTCCATTTGGAAACTTTCTCCTGACTTTCCCTTGCTCTTTGGAGGAGCACAGAATCATAATTCCACTTCAAAGGGAGCTCTAGAGACATCAGTCCTAGATCAGTAAAAGCACGACGTATTTCAAACATGAATGTTGATGTATAGGGATTTGTACTTTTCAATTTCAAAATCTTCAAGGATGAAGACTTCACAGGTTCTCTAGGCAGTCTGTTCCAGTGTTTGATCACTCTCATTGGAAGGACTACCTGCTTCTTCTTCTTGTCCTATCACTGAATATTCTGGAGGACTCCTGAGACCAAAGCAACTGGAGTCCAGCTCCTCAGTCAGCTGGTGGCTTGTCACTAGTGGTGTTCACCAGGGCTCAGTATTGGTGCCTGTCCTATTTAACATCTTTATTGATGATTTGGATGAGAGGATTGAGTGTACCCTTGATCAGTTCACAGATGACACTGCGTTAGATAGGAGTGATGATTTGCTTGAAGGTAAGGAAGCTCTGCAAAGGGACCTTGACAGGCTGGATTGATGGCCCAAGGACAACAGCATGAGGTTCAATAAGGTGAAGTGATAGGTCCTGCACTTGGGTCACAACAACCCCATGCAGTGCTGTGGCATTGAGGAAGAGTGGCTTGGGAGTTGCTCATCAGAAAGAGACTTGGGGATGATGAACGTGAGCCAGTGTGTGCCAGGTGACAAAGAGGGCCAATGGCATCCTGGCCTGTATCAATGTGAGTGCAGTCAGCAGGACCAGGGCAGTGATTGTCCCAGTGTACTCAGCACTCGTGAAGCCACACGTTGAGTGCTGTGCTCAGTTTTGGGTTACTCACTTCAAAAACAACATGGAAGTGCTGGACTGTGTCCAGAGAAGGGCACCAGAGGTGATGAAGGGTCAAAGAAAACATCTTATTAGGAGTGACTGAGGGAACTGGGATTGTTTAGTCTATAGAAGAGGACGTCCAGGGGGAACCTCACTGCTCTTTACAATTATCTGAAAGGAGGTTGTAGTGAGATCAGGCATCTCTTCTGACATGTCTCAAATGANGTGTACTCAGCACTCGTGAAGCCACACGTTGAGTGCTGTGCTCAGTTTTGGGTTACTCACTTCAAAAACAACATGGAAGTGCTGGACTGTGTCCAGAGAAGGGCACCAGAGGTGATGAAGGGTCAAAGAAAACATCTTATTAGGAGTGACTGAGGGAACTGGGATTGTTTAGTCTATAGAAGAGGACGTCCAGGGGGAACCTCACTGCTCTTTACAATTATCTGAAAGGAGGTTGTAGTGAGATCAGGCATCTCTTCTGACATGTCTCAAATGAAAGGACAGGAAGAAATGGCCTCAGGTTGTACACACAGAGATTCACACAAGGGATTACAAAAAAAAATGTTCACTGAAAGGTTTGTTAGGCATTGGAATAATTTGCCCAGGGAGGTAGTAGAGTTACCATCTGTGGCAGTGTTTAAGAAGTGTCTGAAAGTGGCACATGGCTATATAGTCTAGGGATGCTTATGGTGGTGATAGGTTGACGGTTGGACTGTATGACCTTGAAGGTCTCGTCTAACCCCGATGATTCTGTGATGCTGTGTGATTCTGTTACCAGCAGATTTCAGCTGCACCTACTTGTTTCTTTTCCATTGTTTGGCAGAAGCAAGGACATCCCTGCATGAGCAACTATGCCATTGTTCCTTACACTCAGAACCCTATGCTAATCCTTGGTATGCTCAGCATTTACTTTGGTGGTGTTAATGCTCACATGGATGAACAGCAAGAAGTGCTTGTCTAAGGCCTCAATAATTTCTCCACATATCCTGGATGCAAGACCCTGAGAAACAGATGCAAAACCTCTCAGACAGCTCAAATTGTGAGCAGATAGTGCCTTCACTATCACACCACCCTCACCCTGCAGAAAGAAGTTTCTAAACAGCATCACAGACTTCCCTGTCTCTGTCATATCATACTTGCCTTCCTGATACGTCTTTCCTTGTGGAAGTTGTTCCTACTCACCAATTACCAGGTCTTAATTGCTCTTCTGTATTAGTATGTCTGCAAGAGAAGAAAAGCTTTCTTTCTGTCATCAGAAGAGCCAGTCTTTCAGTCTGCCCCAACCTTGTAATCTTCAAGCTTTCCTGATTCAAGCACAGTCTTAGCTCTCCTAAAAAAGCAGGTCTGAGGCAGTCAGACTTTCAGGGTCTCTACAAAAAACTCGTCAATCTTCTTGCTGCTGAGTCATGCTCTGATGTTTTGAAGATTATCCATCCCTTACTGCAGCCCTTTCAGTAAGTGACTCCGTGCCTAACTGGAGTTTACCTGCGTGAGGATGGGGGTGCACAACTAACTCAGCTCAGTCTTGGGAAGGCATCCATCATTCCTTGCAACTTAGCACTGGGAATTGTGTCCTCTCACAGGACTCAGAAGGGTAAAGCCCTCTGATCTGTCCTTGAGGTCCACTTGTCAACGTCAGCCAGGACTGTGTCTTGTGGTGCATTACTCCTATGGTTGTACCAAACATGGCAATTCCAGTATATCTCAAACAGTGTCTTCAGGACAAATCCCTTTTTTTCTCCCATGGTTGCTGTCATTCCTAGCAAAAGTTGAATAAACACTTCATGGTTGTATAATAGTTCCCCATGCAGAAATAACTTGAAGGTGTAGATCCTACTTAATCAGGGAAAAGCAAATAGATGCAGAAGCCTATCTCTTGGAATAGTCATTGTGCAAACTGTACAGTTCCTTTTGCCAGCCCTGCTTGGCTTTCTCAGTATGATGCAGATGAGGAAGGTGAAAGGACAAAACCATTCTATTGCACAAGTCATTTCAACTTCTTGCAACCTGTGGTGTTTTATTTGCATGACACTACATATATTATATTACTCTAAAAAGGCGACAGAGAAGAAATCTCTCAGGTATGCAGCACAAAAAAGTCTACTGTTGAAAATAAACATCAAAGTGTGATAAAGAAAGAATACCTAGGAACCAGAAGGGATTACCTAAAACCAAACAGAGGAAAAAGGAACTGAATTTCCAGACTGATATCAAACTTGGATCAAAGGACCAGTCTGCAAGGACACAAGAGGCAAAAAATCATTTTTGCTTCATTCTTGTCTCGTCTGAGTTTACTTTTTAAAGTTACATGTCCTACCATATACTAAAGCATATTTTTTGAACTTTTTTTTCCTGAGGGTGCTTACCAAAATAATGACAAAACATTTTTGGTAGATATCTTTTAAATATGTTGTCAGAATAGGTTTTGTACCATAATTGTAGCATTTTTTATTATTTTCAATAGCAGAAGTAATAATCATTGTGTTTCAAAGATGCTCTTACGGAGTGAATTCTGTACTTCAGGTGTGTGGGTTAGTTCTTACGTGACCAATGTCATCTAAAATCTCCACACTGGTGAAGACAGGCTACTCACCATCACTGAAGTTATTTATTATATCCTAATTAAACTTTGTTCAGTGAAAAGCTTAATCTGTACCTCTCAATAAGTTTCTGTTGTGTCTACATTTTTAGGAGACTTCCCAGAGGGAATCCAGACATTCCCGTGTGGAGTCTTCATTTTATACATGAGCTTTAGCATGCCCTTAATATCTGAGAGTAAGAATTTTTGATGTCCTGCTCTGCTTTTTGGTAGTTTAATTTCTGTGGTCTAACAGCATATTGACTTTTTTAGACAATGCCAGATTACTTTCAGACTGTTATTCTTATGGTGGCCTGATCCGCATTCCTGGTACATAGCTCCTAGGTTTGCAGCTTGGCACGACCTGTCATGTTTAGCTCATGCACGCGTTTTTACTACTGTGCTTTGTCCTTCCGGATGGTAACTGTTTCATTCATTGTTCTGTCACTAGTACAGAGAAGGTGGTCACAATGCTCCCTACCCAGTGCCAGGGTGGAGTCCAGCATTCCCTACAATCTAGCGTTAGGAAACCATGTCCTGTCACGTTCTCATTAAGATGGAGTAGTGAAACAGTGGTATACCCAAAGATTACGGCAGCACTTCGGGAACACTGTCAGCAGTTATTTACTGTGGATTTATATATGTAAAATTTAAATAGTTTTAATTCTTCACATTTGTATTACAGTTACAGGAATGCTATGAAGCATTGGCTTTCGTATGCATGCCAAATAATATCACTTACTCCCTTATTCTCTGTTCTTTAGCTGACTATATGAACCAAGGTCCATCTCAGGAATTTGATGTAAGAGATAATACAGGGAGAGTAGAAATGGAGTTTTAATATGCTGTTTTCTTAAAATACTTCAGTTCCTGCAAAATTTATCTCAAACTACTTTTCATATGCATTTGGACCAGAGGGGAGTGTGGATGTTAACACATGCTTAGTCATCTTAATTATTCACTCTTGTTCTTCAGCAAGATTCAAACATTGAAGAACTGTCCCTAAATGCTTCTTTGCATCCAGATTTTATGAGGTAAGAGTCTTGATGAAATTATGTTTTGCTATTTCTTCAAAGACTGGTTCAAATAAAAAAAATAAAAATATTTTATATTTTGAGGTGGTGCTGTCATGTCCCTCAGTAGCTGTGAAATGAGAATCTACAAACTACATTTGATTCTGTGATTCTGTGATTTGATAAGTCACTGGATTTTTTCCTCTATAGAATCTGCCAAGTATCCTAGATTTGTTTTCTTCTATACTTCTAAATTGTTTTTGTGGGGAGATGGACCGTCTGTGTCACTTGGCATAGATTTTCTTTTGATCCTTCATGTTATATCTAGGGAATTTACAATATTGTGTTCGTCCCACTTGGTTTGGGATGGAGCGATAGTGCAAAAAGTGTAAATGGTATGAAAGCAGCATCCTAGCCCTGAAAAGAAATGCTTAAATAGTGTGAGCCCAAGGGTGTATGTTAGTGTGAGACACAAGGGTGACCAGGATGGTCTGATGTGCAAGGTCTTCGAAACAGTGCTGGAGATCTATACGGAATAGAGCAGTCAATTGTGATGGCTTTTCTGGATTAAAGAACCTGAATATATGTCAGCCCATTAAACTTTGTGTTTCATGGGCTTCCCCTACCCCTAAAAGATCAAGACTGTGACCATCACTTCAACCAACAGACATCTAAAACATTCCAGTCATGTGAGCTATCCCACCACATCTCCATAATCACAATGAGATCAAAGCCCTGTGGCTGCATACATATCTCTAGTTTCTCCTGTTTGTTCCCCATACTGTCTGCATTCATGTACATTCTAAGGTGTGAGCTAAGATGTAAAGGTATGAGCTCTAAATAATTTAGTTTTAACTCCACCAGATGGCATTGTTGAGAGGCTTAATTAAATTCTGACAGCATAACATCTTGTTAAATTATGGTGACAATTAAAAAGTGAACGAGGGACAGTAAAAAAAATAAGACCCATTATTATGCTTCTGAATTGGTATACCAAATCATTAAATAACCTCAATACAATATCTAATTTAGGCTGCTGGATGAACTTTTTTGTTTAAATGAAATCTAAATTACAGATTCTCAGTCCTTGTGTGTTAGCAGAAATACTTCTTTCCAGTCTCTAATGATGTCATATCCCTAAATAGCCATACAGGAATATTTACAGGTAATTTAATTAATTTACATGTAATTCTTTAAATGGCATAATTATAAAAATATATTTTCCATCTTTTCTGCAGATGGATTAAAGTTTTATTATTTTATTTTGCTGTGGTGGTTTTTTGGTTGATTGGCTGGTGCGGGGGATTTGTTGTTTTGTTTTTGTTGGTTGATTAGTTGGTTGGGATTTTTTGCTTGTTGGTTATTTTTTCATTTGATAGAATAAATACACAATGTCAGCTGGTCTAAGACCCAAGTATTTTCAGACTCATGTAAATGAGGTTGATGATATTGGATTCCTTCTTTTTAACTTCTAAGTCCTCAAGATAGTTGGTAAGACAGAAGACAGTATATTTGTATGGCACGACTTGTGAATTGCTGAGTTATAGTCTTGTTTTCTCAGCATTTCCATTTTAGCAGACCAATAAAGAAGAAAGAGAGGAGAAGTAAGCTCACACACTACCTTCAAACAGCAACATAAATCTAGTTTAAACTTCCTCATCCATTTATACCAAGAGGGAAATCTCCAATTATATTAATCAGCTCCTCAGAAACATCTCAAAAGTGTCTTGTCACCCAAAAAGTCATGACCCAAAAAGTCATGAATCACACAAAATAAATTCTAGCCTGTCAACAAGGAAAAAAATTATGTTTTGTCCTAAATAGCTTTCAGGTTCAAATCAAAGCTGAGGGATTGGAAAGAGAGGCAGAGAACAGGATGGCCTCTGTTCTGACTTTTTTCACATTTTGATGATCTTTTCTTTACTCTGCCTTTTATACTTGATGGCAGTGTCTGTAGGTTTAGAGGAGTATGAGTCAATAGATGACCACAGTGATTTGTGAAGGAATTGCAGTACTTGCTGATATAAGAAAACAGCATCTGCAGACAAAAGTATAGGAGTAACTTGTGGTTGCTCCTGCCTATTTCAGGTGGGTTTGACATCTTTGATACTCCGTTTGGAGGACTGATGTTCCTGTACTCAAATGGGTCTTGTGAAAGTTCTTTTTTCTACAAAGCATAGGGAAAAAAAAAAGTGATAAATACTTGGACTAACTTATTCCACATCCTTAAGTTCTTCTATAATGTCACTAACCAAAATAGTGACAAAAACCAAACTTCTAATGGAAGCAGTGATAAGTTATAGCTCCACTTCCGGAGCTTGAGTGACTGCTAAGACCCAAGTGGATAGTCTGGCAATGTCCTAAATCAATATTGGAGAGAGACTTTATTGGAGAGAGACACCAGCTCTCTTACCTTCTTTTGCAAACTGTATTTTGGAAATTAGATCAGTCTGTAGTTCCCAGTGCTAAGTTTAAGTATTTGGTCTGGAAATTTGGCAGTTAAGACCTCTGGGATATGCCATGGAGTATCCTACAGTTGGTAACTGCAACCTGAAGAGAAAAAGAAGGACTTTGAAAGTAATGCACATGTTATTTTGATACTAGTACAAGACAATTTTCTGAGACTCTCCCATCAGCTCTTTAATTAGCACATAATTTTTCTGCATGTTGACAGTTCCACAAGGTTCTGTGAATTAAATAGCCTCTTAGTAATTGGAATGTGACCTGGCTAATATACTTGTATTTCCTACATAATTTCATGGGCTTCTATTTCTTTCAAATGTTTCTGTAAGCAAAAATGTAAACCATAAGCAGTATCAATAATTATTTAGTGGTTATTCATTAGGTTTTGCAATTAAAGATATGTTTTCTATGTTGTGTAATGAAATAATCTCAGCTAAATGAGTGGCATTGTTTTTTCTTAAAAAAAAAAAGACTTTTTTTTGCTTGCTTTCATATTCCTCATACTATAGAAGTCACTTATTTCATCAGTCTTAAAAGCAAAATCCTTACGCATTTTTTACAGAGACTTTCAACTTTTATCCTTTCCCTTTCTTTTATCCTGTTTTTTTCTAATTTTCTGAGCCTGGGTTTCCTTTCTGCAAAAATGATTCCGTTTCAACAGGAGATAATCATGATTGGGGTAATAATAATTGGGGTAACCAGCATATCACCCCTTCTTCATCCAAAGAATTTGCGTCCTGGTCATCTAGGATGCACTACTTGGAAAACAATGGGTGTGGGCTTATAGTCTGAACTTTAGGAAGACTCCTAATGCAGGTCTCCCACTCTGTCCAAAATACTTACAATGGTATAGTTTCAACTACTCCCAATGATAGTACTATTCCCAATAGTACTATTCCCAACTTCTATTCCCAATGATAGTACTAAATCAAAGTGGCAGTGAATGCTGTGTTTTATGCTGAAAGGGATGCTGTAGGGCTTTGTTAAGGGAGCTTGTTGCAAACATACTGACTAGATTGGATCTTTTTGGAAATAAAACCTGAATTTCAAATGATAAAAGGCAAAAGATTAGTTGTGAGATGCTTAGCTTTTCCTGTGTAGTGGTCTCTCTCAGCACAGCTGCATTATGCATTATGGTTCAGACCAGGAGGGTGTTTTTTCTTGTTGTTTGCCCATTTTTTAGTAAATTGCTCATTTGTACTCTCTGTGCTAAGGTGGTCTCCATTAGGGTTCTCAAAAGAAACACAATGGACATCTTTCCAATTACACTTTACCAGAAGAAGATAAGGCATTTCATCTGCTGATGCGTTTTCAGTACACAGAATCAGCCTATGACCAGGTCAGGGTAAAACACTGGGAAACTCTTGCAATGTGGATGCCAGGTCCTCAGCACTTTTGTTTTTCTGTGCTCTTTACTGAATTATATTACCCACTAATACAGATAGACCCTCACATATACAGAAGTCTTGAAGTGCAGGGAACCTCACCAATTCTGATGAAGATATATAGCGAATTTCTGTTGCCCAAGTGGTGCTGCTATGGGGCTTTGTTGGATTGTTTGTTTTGCTTTTTGTTTGTTCAGCATTAAAAAAAATATATTATTAATTTAGGTCACTATATTTTAAACAACTTTAGAAAATTGTAGAAATGGTTATGTCAAAACAGAGATGATTGAGCTAATGAGATTATGCTTTAAATATTATTATAAAGAGAGATAGCCCAAAGGTTTTTTTCCCCCTGAACTGGGGTTCAGCTTTTTTTGAAAGTAGCAGATGCATTGAGGAAGAATTAGAAATTCAGAGTCTGTTAGTTGTAAAGAATTCTCCAGTAGATGGAGATAGAGAATAGGGCTTTTTAGAAGATGTATCAAAATATTTTTTTTTCTCAATGGTAGTGTTTATACATTTTCCGTCAATCTTCCTAGGGTGTTTATCATAACTGTTAATAAGTTGCTGTCTGAGAAGGTGCCCAAGAGAGCACAGGCCAGATAAGAATTCAAACCATCTCTGCATATAAAAGGTGAGTTGAGCAAGTTAACAAATGCATTAAGAATTAATTTCCTGCTTTCCTAGCTCTCATTTCACTGTCTTAAAAAGAAACACAACTATATTAGGTGTTTTGTGTTTAGACAGGTATTTTTAAATTTTTAAGTTCAGATTAATAGATAAATTATATAATTTTTATTTAAGTTAGTTTATTTTGACATGCAAACTCTCATCTGCATTATTTGAGTCATCATCATACTAGTATGTGGGAGTTATTTATATACTCTTTTCATTATGCTAACACATTTTAAGTATTGTCATAATTTCCTTCATTTTTCAGTTATTTTATTTTTTAAAAAGTGAGTTGGTTACTTTACTAGCCAGTTATTCTTCTATGATCTCTGCAGAATCAAGATTTAATAAAAATTAGAGGAAAGACTATGGGAATATAAAGACAAAAAAAAAATTAAATCCATGTAGTCACAGAAGGAAGATACTAATGATGGAACAAATAATACAAGGTCACTTCTAATCACATATTCTATTCATTATGCAACCACCCAAAAATGCCACTGAGTGGCTTCCCAAGAAGAGGCATATTTCTTCTCGGAGCCCTTAAAATGTGCACCTGAAGACAGATATTTAGCCTTGCCATAAAATATTGACTGCTGTTATTCAGCGAAAATCAGTATGAACTCACCTTTGAGAGAGGTTTGTTTCTGAAATGAGGTATCACTTGCATGATTTTTCCCCCCCCATTCACATATTTACTCCAGATATTTACAAGGATTTTATTATTGTTGCATATGGACTCTTTGATTCAAAAGATAGTGTCTTTCTGCCAGGCAACTTGAAATATATGTTGATTTGATGTTAAAAATAAATGGAAACCCTAAATTTTTAAAACAGTCTTGGACAGCAGTGAGGATGAGTGGTCATTGTTTGAAAGTCAATTCATGACCCATAGGTCATTATCTGAGAAAATTTCTGTGTAAACCTTGTCGTTTTTTGCATGGGTGGTACTCTAATGGTTACTGATGATCATGGTCACATGCAAAAAAAAAAAAAAAATCAGCTGTACCTAAAAAAAAACCTTGATGCGAAAAATTTGAGCTCTGAGAAGTTGCATTTTTTCATTATTTTTCAGAGAGCCCTAAATATATGTCATTTTATCAGTAGCTTAGAACAATGCCATGCATATTTTCCAAAGGGCAGATTTATGTATGTATTTATACTTCCTCATTGAGAGCTTGATCCTATTGCTGAGATGTCTGTCTGGAGAAGACATTTGTTTATTTCTCACTGTGTAAGGTTTTTGGTTTGTTTGTTGGTTTGGGTTTTTTTGGTTGTTTGTTTTTGGGGTTTTTATTTTCTTTTCCCATGTAATGGAAAGCAATCTTGAGATTTCTGAGGATTTATAGAAAGAAGTGGTTGAACTAAAAGAACAGTTAGACTCAAAGGACAGATTGCCTTGAAATCATTCTGAAGAACAGGGCAAAGCTGTGGTGAAGGTCTGCAACCACTTCATCAATAATGCAGTGGTCTCAGGAGCTCTATAGTGTTGGGTAGATGAGCAAAAAATTTCTTTCATTTAGAAAGAGATATGGAAAGACTGACCTTGTTTTTCAAGAAGCAAGTACTAGAAGAAAATTTCCTTGGAACACCTCAGAGGAATTCTTGATCATCTTTACCTCCAAAAGCAGGAGTCTCGGAGTAAGAGTGGTTACAGAACTTTTTCCTTCTGTGTCCAAGCACTCTCTCTTACCACCACTTCTTCAAAGAAAGTTTGCAGAGAGCTTTGTTTTTGGGTTTTTTTAAATCTCCTTGAATAATGAAATAGTGTTTTCTGACAGTCATAAACAAGGAGTAATCTACAGTGGCATTAGATGTTATCAAATAGCATAGCATATCTGTATGCATGTATATATGTATGTATGCATATGTATATATATGTGTGTGTGTGTATATATATATATGTGTATGTGTGAGTGTGTGTATATATATATGTTAAGGGAAGTGCTTTTAAAGTTGTATATCGTACCCTCAACATTTTCACTAACCATGACAGCCTGGTTTCCTGTCAGTTATTGAGATACAAACTATTTTAGGAATAGTAAGAATTGTCAGGATTTGATGCATTCTCATTTTAGCAAGAGTTCACTTTACCAGAACATTGGGGATTAGGAATATGTCAAGGACAGCAAATACAGAACATTTGTTTTTCCCTGTGTCTTGCTGCTCTAAAGGTCAATTAATCTCCCTCTTCTACCAGCTTATACTGGGATTCTGGCACTGTTCTCCAGGCATAACAAGTGATCTGAATTTTTTGTTCTTTGTGCTAGAAGCCCCTGAAGTCATCAATCAGACAGGAATATTTGTAGCTTTGTTTACAAAGTGAGCATTCAAAATGATTTTCAATACTTTCTGCTGTTCTTTATTCCTTTTATTCTTTCAAGTGTCTGATTGTTTCATCAGCTTTCCTGAGTTAAACCAAAAGTGCAGCCCTGACAAAAGGTCATTTTTGATGACAGAAAGAGATGCAGGAAAGATTGATCTGGACAAGAGACATCTTCTATGTGCTGAGTGTTTTCTGTTTTTCTTGCCTTGTCTATGGAGCTTAGATGAGTGAATGACCTCTTATTTTACAAATGACGACTCTTATATATAAAGCAAAATACATATAAAGCAAAATAACTGGTGCAGAGGGGATGGAAGTTAAAATCAAACCTATGTTTTTAAATCACAGGCCTCTAGTAATCTTTATGGCTGTAATCTAATGTTTTTTTCAGGGCTATATGTTCTGCTTACATTAGTATAACTGCTAAACCCATTTCAAAGTAATGTACCCCAGGTCTTACCAAATTTACAGTGAAAAGATTGGCATTTTACTCTGACCTCAGAGATCACCCTTACATTGTAACTGCTGCACTGCTCTGTACTGCAGCTTCCACCTTCTACCTCTTCAGGCTGACTTCATTTTCTAACAATCATTAACTGCTTTGGAAGTACTTTAAGTGTCAGGAACAGTGGATTTAATGAAAAGAGTCTGTAGCTGCCAAGTTATTTTAAAGGGACAACCATGCTGTTTGCTTTGGGGAGCAGAGTGTACTCTCTCCAAATTTTATGGTGTCTCAAGAAATAGTAAAATCCTCTTGACCACCTCATCCTAAGAAGAGCTGTCATTTCTAGCTTGTCCTACAGTATCTGATCACTTTTGCCAATGAGTTTCTCAAATGTCAAAAAAAATGTTACTACTCCTTGTCCTCTTCTTCTTCTTCCTTTAAGTCTCTAAGCACTGATGCTCCAAGCATACAACTCTATGACTTTCTTCTGCAGACACTGGTTTGTACTATTTTTCTTTAAAGCAAATTATACTAGTTAAGTTTACAAATACAAACTTTTTATACTACAATGATTCATGCAAATCTAATGAGAAAAGAAAAGAACAAACCTTTACATCCCATGGTTCATACCTGTATCATGCTAGATAAGTATCATTACTGTGTCTTGTTGGAGTTTTTTCCTATATATCTTAGATCAAACCAGTTTTACGAGCAATTACTATAGTTACATAGCCTTTCTTTAAAAAAAAAAAACAAATGAAAAGGTTTTATGAATTGTTTTACAAGATTTCTAGCAGAATGTCATTCTGACAGTAACATATAACACAACACCTATTTTGGAGCTTTCTTTCTTTTTTTCACCCTGCATGATTTTTATTAAGCCCCACTATACTTTTGTTTGGTTGACTGTTGATGTTTATTTTAGCATTTCTCTATGCCATAGCAACCTCATTATCTGCAAAAAAAAATACACCTTGGAGATACCATGTTCATATACAAAATAATTTAACTGATATCTTTGCCTTTTTAACTTCACTAATTTAGAATAAACATCAGATGAGAACCTATGCATACATTTTCATTGCAGAACTTCTTGCTTTTCCCTCTACCTTTTCGCTCTTTCAATTACCCAAATGTCCTCAGAAAATTTATATACATGCATTAAGCAAGATAAAAATATATAAAATGTGGGTATTATTCTTTTTTAACCCTTTTCTTCAACCAAATTCAGGAAGACTGCTCTGTGATCATATTTGATTACTAAATCTCATATAAAACAAGCATTTAATGACAGATTTGCATTACTGATAGGTAAATTTTGAAAGATTTTGACCAAACCTTTTATAACTTGTATTTACATAAAGCTGTAGATCCTGGTTTTCCAGATATTCTTGGCATTATCAAAATCAAGAAAAAAAAACTATTTATTTTTGCAAGAACGCAATTCTTTGTACACTTATTGGATAAAAAAGAATCTAGAAATGAAAACTGTTCTCATGCCATGCCATGGTTTTAATCTCAATGAACCAAAACAACATTTGCTTTTCATATGTTTTATCCTGCATCAGTTACCATCTGGGAAAAGGTTACATCCCCACAAAAGATAAGGAAGTCTGTATTACAATCAGAAAAAATATGTAGTATGTTTTAGTCTCTCTTGTCAATAAAGGAAAACCAGGCACACTGGGGTGTGATTTACTGCATTCAGAGCTAGGATTCTTCTTTCTCTCCATTGATTACAAAAAACATATAGAAGGAACAGCTTCAATTCAGACTTCCTCAGAATAAAGTGGCTAATATTTAAATGAAAAATTCTGCACTAACAAATTCCTCAGGCATGTGTTGGGTAAAAGTAGGGCAGAAAGCCAAAACAGGCTGTTTAAATTCAAACCACACTGAGCAAAGAAAAAAGGTAAAAAACGATAACTTTTTCTCTATTGCCCCTTCTGTGTCACAACAAGGCTCAAGGATGCTTCTCTACTGTTTCACATTTCCACAGAAAGGAAGTTTTTCATGGAGGCTGGAAGGGAGTTGCTGTATTCTTAATTCAGGTTTGGAATGACAGCTGGAGACTATGACTGTAGGAAATGTCACTTAGCTTCCCTGTTTATAATGCAGATGTAGTCAAATGCATCTATACAGACACTAATAAAATTTATTTTTCTATTTCTATCTGAAATAAAATATTTGGTTCTTTTTGAAGCACCTATTTTTAGAGTCAAGACAATTGTTTTAGATTAAATGTCTGATTTTAGATGGCTAGTATTAGGTAAAATAACCCTGCAATGACTACCCAGCATTTAAATTTTCAGAGCCTTTAATTGCATGATTTTTGCAGGGTTTCCTTAAACTTGAGTGACTTGTACAGAAAAGTGAATTGCATGCAATTTCTAACTCAATCTAGTGTGTAGATATAACGGTGAATTAATGCTACTATCCTGGATCAGATATAAATTCCTCTCCTCACTTTT
>VZRM01005381.1:193882-264941 GCA_013397955.1 Grantiella picta
AATTTCCTCTTAAATATGTTTTCACAGAGGCATAACTAGCACCCCTAATTGGCCCAGACTTGGCCAGCAGCATGTTCATCATCTTCAGAGCCATCAGAGATTGGCTCTGCTGGACATGGTGAAAAACTTCCAGACTCTTCACAAAGAACACACAGGAGCCATCTTTGTGCCTCTCCCCACCCCTCAGACACTTCTTGAGGCCTACCACAACAGCTTTTGAAGGGTTAAAAATTCTCTTAGATGCTAAAGAGATCTTGCTGTTGTTCCGGGCTAAGCAAAACCAACACAGAACTAGATAGATTTTAAGCGTTGCTCAAAATAACCTTCCTTATCTTAATTTCTTAAAATCCAGATTTTTTTTTTTTTGGTAGCAATAAACCACTGAAATCCTGATGGTTTTGGGGGGGGTTTCCCCTGAAATAAGATGGTTTGAAGTGTTATTTTTATTTGTGAACTCTTCATGTTGATATAGGCAACAGGATATACACACTGTATGTTACATACTAGATGATCCAAATCTATGTATATGGACTTTAATCAAGTCAAATTTCTCTGCAGACCCATGAATTTCTGTAATATTATATATTTCTTTACACTAGCTTTGTTTCCTTTCCAACATGATGCTACCAAGGGAAAACATTTGTATCTATAACATCCAAAATTTGTCCTTAAAAGCAGTACTCTAGTTCTTTAGAAAGCTAGCCTTATCATGTTTCCAATACTGCTGATGCCTATATAATGACTTCTTTTAAGTTTAGATCCTGTGAAGACCCAAAAAGAGCAAGGGAGTACTTGTATGGATCTAAGTCATGAATACTTCAGTATAAAGAAAATTTCTTAACAAATTTCAACCATACATAAAACTACTATATAGAAGATATAAAGTACAATTCTCCAGTAAAATATTCAGTGCAATATGGTGAGTGGTTGTCATTGGCTCTTATCTCAATGAAATGTCTTTCCTAAAAACATTACTGCATCAGCATGAAGTTAAATAAAAAAAGTTAAACGTAATTATTTATAACAATACACCTTGTAATTAAAAACTTTTGACTACAACAGTAATATTGCTGTTTATTTTTATTTTTATTGCTGCATATATATCTATATATATGCAAAAGGGAATATTGGCTGAATTTAATATAAGAGCAGTCAATGGATATAATGTAGAACAGACATCTGGATATCCAATGAGGTGGAATATTGTTTCGAGATTAAAAAGAACAAAGTTCTATCCAGATCATTTTAGAGGAGAATTAAGTGGGCAACCGAAATAAACATGTTCAGGCCTGTTCCCACGCTCTGTTGATCATTGTACCTCTGGCAGCTGAACGATATCTGAATAACTCCTTTCAGATGAATGGCAAAGAATATTTTTGATTTCTTTTTTCCCGTTCCTTGCTGTGGAGCCAAAGTGTCAAGTATTAGTAAATGTCTTCATTCAGAGCTGGATGTGGTCAAGAGATTTCACTTGAATTGTTGGAGGTCCCTACATGGGAATTATCTATGGTGCTGGAAACTGTAATATCAAAGTCAGAGGTGAGTCTATAGTGTGAATGCTGTTTTGCAACTATCAGATCTGCAAGACATTTAAGGTGTAAAGTGAGAGAAAATGAAAGTTGTTTAGGAGCCATGAGGAAGCAACAGACGCATTTATGCTTCTGAAAAGTTCACTGTAAACACTTTCATTGTTTATGTTGTTATTTTTCTCTTTTGTTCTGCACAGTATTAAGCTCACAGGGAAGATTTTTCAAAGATTGCAGAATACAGGGCCTTTTTGAATTAGAAATAGATGACAACTGCTTTGAATCTCAAAGTGTCAATAGCAAGAAAAAGTGAAGAGGCATATTTCAAGGATAATAGTAGTTTAGATGAAGCTATCAAAAACATGAAGCTGTAAAATATAGTGAGAGCTGCTGGTTCTAGGCCATCCATTCTTCAAAGTGATAAGACTTACCTCTGAAAAATGTCATGTCAGTTCCCAGGTGACGTCAAAGAATGGATACATTTAGCTCCTCTAGCGAAGTGGTTGCCCATTTTTTCCATATTGGACCTTTAAGTATCATAGTTTTATTTATTTACTTACTTATTTCTCTAAAAAATATTTACTTTCTTGAAATATTATTTCAGCAGTTCTAACCTTTTCAGAAGAGTTTACATTCAGAGTCTACTATTCATGCTCCTGTTTCTCAGGTTATCTGTGCTCAGCCACAATATTTATAAGATTATATAATTTGCATGAATTACCATCATCACATCAGTCAAAAATTAAACTCCTTTTCCTCCTTTGTCTCTTGTAGTTAATGCTCTGTGTAGTTGTGCCAATATGAAAAGCTATGATAAGTTTTTACTCCTGTGGTGCTGACCCAGTTCCCTTGGTTGACATGACACAGGGGCAAAAATATAGTTCAATTATTTTGCTGATTGCTTGCTTCACAGTTATAGTAGGACCAAATATGAAATTATCTCTTCTTCTGGAGGAAGATACCTATTAATTCTTTAGTTACATAAGACTAAGACATACATATCCTTACTCTGTCTACACAGAGGAGGAAAGAATTTAGGTTTTAAAAAGGCCAAATAACTTATGATCCTAGGATTCATTATTTTTCCCTGAGATCCAAGCCCCTAAGCACATAAATCACTTTTAAAATGTTATGCTAAGTTATACTCTGGTCCTCTGAGATAAGAAAGGTAAGATGCATGGAAAAAAGTATTTGGAAAATGCAGTTTCAACCACCTAAAGGAACCAAAAAGAAACAGTAGGATGTTTTTTCTGTGACTCAGTTGCGTTAAATACTAGTCCTTCTAGCATTTGGATAATATTTCTGCAACAAAACAGTGGTGGATTGCTTGGTGGTATCTCAAATTTGATGACAAGTAGGAGCTTACTAGTCACGCTTTGCATCATTATCATATATATTACATTTTGTAATGACATGCTGACATAAAAATATATGGATTGGAGGGTTTAGCAGTACAATTATTACCAGCTATTGACAAAAACAAACCAACCAAATAAAATCCACACCTGGAATAAGGTGCATGTGAGAAGATACTGTAACTAATGAAGGATAAAATGTTAAAAATATCTGTTTCAGGAGATTTATTTTGCTTTTATAAGATAAGCTGATCCAGGGAGAGTGTGTGCCCTCTGAAGAAAAATGGAAGTGCAACACTTGAATAATAAATGTTGGTTTACTTAAGGACCTAGGGCAGCAAAAAAGGTAAAGATACTTAATTCACTGTAGGGATCCATCCTCAAACTAGGTTGTACTGAAGTTTTATATCAACCTTTGACTGTAACTTTTGAAAAATAGTAGGTATAGGACTGAGAATCCTGCAGTTACAATTCCCTGAGGCTGTTCTTATAAGGGAAGTCTTACCAAGCTTAGTATGATCCCTGTGTTTTGCCTACAAGCACAGCCCCAGTGCTGTGTGGATTTTGATATGGATAATGAGATATCAAGTTTTAGCTGCATTGTTTCTTATATTATTTTTTAATATTTAACAGTTATTTTGCATAAACTTGGAGGCTGGAATATAAAAAAAGTATCTCATAAAACACAAATTCCATACATTCATCAGGAATATGTCCTAAGGATTTTTTTTTTTTAATAAAGGGGATTTAAATATTGAGCTACTTAAAAACACATCTTAAATATGTTCATTTGTATAGTCTCTATTAAAAATATTTTCTGGAATTAGTAGCCTTCTTTATCTTTAGCAACTATTTGTATTTTTCCATTTTTAATACTTTTTACATAGACACAACTCGTCCAAGGGGAAAGAAAACAGCCAGAAGTCAAGATATATAGCTCTGCAGTGATTCACTATAACTGTCCTCAGTTTTATTTTAGGTGATGTGTCTTCATAAATTCAAAGAGTTAGCCTCTGAGTTCATCTTTCATTTCCCTGGAAACCAGAGCATTGTGGATAAGTACTTGGCTCTGACCCAGAGCTGAGTCATAAGCAGTTTTGGCATTTGTGAGAGAGTCCATGATCTCTCTTGAAGTTAGCAGCACAAATTTAATTCCGTGTATATCCTTCACAAGTGACTTCTGACAAGATTGTTCTCATGTAGCCCAGGGATCTAAGTGATATGTCTAAATTAGAGCTGGCTTTTACTCCTCTGTCTCTTGAAGTGAATGCAAAAAGAAAGAAAAGCTGGAAGAAGAATGATAGTTTCAAACAGATGGGAAATCATGTCTATATCTGTGTTTAAAACCCTGGGCTCTTGATTTCACCTGTGTGCTGCCTTCGTGTAGAGAGGAGATGTAGATTTGTACTTCTCTTTGTGATGGCAGGGCACTTAGGGTTTAGGAAGGGCAACAGGGACACCGAATTTCTGCATATACTGTGGCCCTACATCTGTTGCATCTAGATGCAGTGCATTGTACTCCCTCAGTGAAACAGAGAAACCTCTCTCCTAACATGGGCAATTTAGTAGGGCCCAAACATCTGAGTGTGTAACATAAATACGCTTGTATTTTACTTTCCTTGTCTGCAAAATGAAGCTACTGTATTTATTCATAATATAATTTATGAAGCAAATTAAAGTTTTCATTCAAGAAAAGCCCACTTCTGTTCATCCACATATTAACTGGAGCACAGTATAGCTACCAAACACATAAAAATGCTCTGAATTTATGATCTTGTCAGTGATGATCCAATAAATTGGCTGTTTACCTGCAAAAACAAGATGAAAACTAAGATATGGTTAGCATTACTCCTGAGTATTTTTGGATTCCCAGGCAGCAGAATGCTCTATTTAGCTGAAGCTTTCTTCATTTATCCTCAGCACTCAAAGTAACAATAACACTTCTTTTCTCTTTGTGCTATGGCATTTTACATATGAATCAGTTTTTAAATATATTTATGTACAAAATTATTTCAATATTACCAAAAGTGTATTGTGGTCATCACAGTTATTGTGAATGAACAACTCACTTTTCATTACTCATATGAGGCTTTTTTAAATTGCATGCTCAATTTCAACAGTATTTGAAAAATAAAATGTCCTTGTGAATTAAGTTGGATTCACTGATACATCTTGCTGTTCTTTTATTCAGAAGAGCAGACCAGTCCTTTTTGTTAGTTTGTTTATTATCTACATAGCTTTGGAGCAAATTTATTATGGGATGTCTGAAGTTCCTTAGTGAATCTCAAGGTAATCTCATCTCTAATGCTTTTATATAGTAGCTATTTAATTTTCATTATGGAGAGGACAGAATGACCTTATTCTTTACTTTTTCTAATAAAACTTCTTACGGTTGAGAATTTCAATGAGGTTAAAAACGAATTTTGTTTTACTGAAAAACAAAAACATGGAAATGTCTCTGAAGCAGGAAGAACCTTTTCTTCTTAAGCTTTAATTGAAAAATTAAAAAAAATTGTTTTAATGATTAATGTCTTGCCATTATATGATAATTTTCTGGCAATGGTTGGCCTATAATACAAGAAAATATAATTATCACCTCCACTTAATTCAGGGGTATTAAAAACAAAGGTATGTATAGTAAGGCAGCAATGTAGAAATATGTCCTAAAATCTATTTTCAGCAAATTGTTTTATTCACTGGGTTTAGCGGCTTAGCATTTTGTCCAGTTTTTCTTTTAAAATGACAGATACTGTCAACATTCATATTAAATTTCTTTCTGCAAACAGATAAAGAAAGCTATCTTTTGTCAAGTTTTCAAAAATAAAGAATGATTTAAAGAAAAGTCCTTTCAAACAGAAAAATATATGTAGCAGTGGCCCTCGCCCAAATGGGCTCGGGTGACCGCCCATAGGGAACAGCAGCCCCGGAGGAGGAGTCCTGGGTGTGAGGTCTATGTTACAGTGACAGAGTAGAACACACCCAGGATCCCTTGCGGCTGATAACAACGTGCAGCGGGCAAGCAGCCCATTGGCCCTGCGCATCTCCCCTCCCCTTCCCCGTATTTGGCTATTATTCTAGAACGTTCATCTTTTTTCACCTCAGCCGAGTTCCCTCATTGGATTTTCAATTTTTGTACCCTCCCCTGTTATATCCCTATTTCCCTGTGCCCTTGTCTATCCTAGTTCCAATGTCCTCCCATTGGCTCCATGTAGCAAACCCCTCCCCTTCAGCGGGCCTTTTTCACCTCGTGTCACTGTGTGCTCGGGGCTCTTGAGCCTCAGATCCTGCCCTTCCTCCAACCTCCTCGCTCCTCCACGTCTCCATGCCTTCCGTCCTCTGCCTTTGACCTACAATAAACCCCTGGATCTCAGATGCAGCAGCCTGCATTTCTTTCCTTCTGCTGTGATTCCTGCCTGCCTCCGTCCCCTGGGGACTCAGCCCTCCAACTTGCGAGCTCCACTGCTGTGGCCAGTCCAACGTGGACTCGGTGTCGCCCGGCTCCACAGCCTGCCTCTTGGTTGCGGCTTCGGGGCGAGCTGCACCCCCCGAGAAGAGCGAAGCCGCAAATATATTTAAGATGATTCACCACTGTCTTTTTGACAGAAAAAATAACAACTTTGGTTACTGATTCAACTTCAGCTAAAGTGACATGAATGGATAAATTAATCTGTACAGTGGTCCAGAGCATGCCAGAATTTTATTCATGTAATTTATCATAATTACACCATCTTTATATTAGAAGTATTTGTGCAACTTTATATACAGTTGTCACTATCCAAACAAATTGGTTTGATCAGCAGTAGTCCAGTTCTCTTCTTTGGAACTCTGAAAATTTAGTTACAATGAACATGCCTCCCCATATTTGTTTATCTCTTTTTTTTTTTTTTTGTGGGTGGAGAATACACACAGAAAGAATGGATAGAAATAACACTAATAAAAATAACTGTCATCTTCAGTGAAAGTCAAAACCTGTGCAGTTTTGTAAATACTGAATTTTGGAACAGTGCATGAGGAAGAGTCCAGTACCCCTCGCTCCTCCTGTTCATTCTTTAATTTCAGCAAGATTTTATTTTTTCCTGCCATGGTGTACATAACTGAAGGAATATGTCACTTTTTGGTAAGTAGTACGTTACACAAATAAGTGATAAACTTACCCTACAATATTTCAAAGACCCCTACAGCTACGCTTATTCTTTAAAATATTATTCTACTTGATTTTAACACCTGCTTTATAAAATAGATAGAAGAGGATTTTTAGGGGTTTCATGAAATACTGTCTTTTAACTACTTGATGGCACCTTTCTACACTGTACTGCACTTTCTACACGACTGCAAAAAGAACAGGGGGCAGATCTGTTTAGATCTATCAAAATCATAGATCTCTTTAGTCTGTCATGGAAAAATATACACAGATATTCTGAGATCACTGATATTTCCAAATCCTGAATTAAAGATAGCAATGTTAAAACTAGAACAAAAATATGTAAAAAAATTCCAGTTGGTGACATTCACCAGTCTTTCAAAAGCACATCAAACTTCAGCTTAGAGAGCAGTAAAATTCTGAAATCCCCTTTACCTCAAAGTCTCTCACAAATATTGCAATGCTATTTTAATCAATATTAATAGGACATTATGGAAGTTTGGACAAAATTAACCAGAATACCATTAATTCAATAATTAAACATAGTCAGCGATTGAATGTGTTTATACAACTATCCCCTTCATCTCATCAGTCCATATTTTTTCATAAATTTTGGAGGATTTTACCACTCCTTTAGAGGATTTTACCACTCCTAGACAAAAAAATTAGATTTCAAGTTCATTTGTACAGTGAGTAAAAACAAAAACCGTGAAGAAAACTTATGAATTAGGGAAAGTTTCCCAGTTTGAAAATCATGTTTCATCATCACATAAATCCTATTTATGCTAAAGTGAATGAACTATCTTCGGATAATAATCAAACAGCTGTTTGTAATGACAAATATGGGTAAAAGACCTTTTGCATTTTTTTTATCTGCATATATTTGGTTTCTTAAAAATTTCTTTGACATTTGAGATTTTTCAGAATTGATTAAGCATGCTAAACCACTGATAATGTGTCTTCATGAAAACATGGTATTGAGTTTGGATGAAAGGAATTTATCTCTTGACACGAATTAACATTACTAGAATCTGTAAAGAATAGCAAGTGGAAAGTCTTATCTTTGTAGTTGTTCTAATTAGGCAGTAACATTTAACATCACAAGAATTTGAGATAGTGGAAAAGACAATTGAACTTGTTATTGTCTTGTAAACATGAATATTAACATGTTTGTTGACATATTTTAGAGTGATTCTAAGCAAAGTTTTCTGTAGTCATTTGGAATATATTAATAATATTGCAGCTCACTAGTATAAATATTTGTTTTGTGTTGGTTAAAATTTTAAGATTATAACTATCCAACAATAAATCCTTCAATTTTCAGTTTCATAAGGTCAGTTCTCCTTTGGCCATGAGATTCTGGGCAAACACTTAGAAACACCTAACAACAAGGTCAGCAGAAATTTGTACATTCTCATGGTGAATTATATTCATAGAATACAAAGCCCCATAAACACAGTCATTATTTGGTACAGGAAGTGCTGGAAACTGAATGGAGGTAGTCTTGATCCTTGACATTAAGTAGGGTCATTTCATTCACTTTCATGACCTGAAAATTAACCATTGATTTAGTACCATATCAGAAATTTGCAGTCTTGACCAAGTGATTTTGACAGGGCTTTAGCAGATTTTAATATATGCAGAAGGTTTTCATATTTTTGTCGCAAGGGTATAGGAGAGGTGTTTCATTGCCTTTTTCCTCCTCACTCAGATGACCCATAAGTCCACAAATGATATCAAAAGAGATTTAAGGAAGATGAAATATAAGACAGGTGTTAAAGAAGAATGTAATGTTAAGATAGAGGTTGACAGTGCCTTAACCTTCTATTGATCAGGGTGGGAGGAGGGAAAAGCTAAAAATCAAGCACAAGTGTATGAAGAGGAGAGAAGAGAGGGAAAGATCGAACATATAATTAGATCCTATTTTCTTAATAAATTAGTGGATTCCAATGTCTTTTAAAAAATAGGTGTCTAAGTATTACAATCTTCTTGCATTTGCATTGCTATATCTTTAGAAATAAAATGAATGAACCCAGTTTATTACAGAAGTTTGTCACAAGTGTGAAGCAAGCAAGCATGGTTGTGTTTTTCTTCAAGTGCTTATGTGAAACTAATCATTATATTTAATTGTATCTGTGGCTCACTACGAGGTTACCAGGACCAAGAAAAAGAGATATACATAAAAATTGTATCTGTGTCATCTCAGTTAAATAACAATCTTTCAAGATGTCTCTTTAATTTCATGATATTTTTTTCAAAATATGCTGAACATTACAATCTGAATCAATGGTATTTAAGTCTTTAATATTCTTACCTCCTGGAGCAGAAACTGCATTTCCAGTTCTTAAACCAGTAATAATTCTCAATGTAACAGTTTACTCTATTTGCAGAGGATTTTTTTAAAAATTTTTCTTTCATTTTTTCTATTCCATCTTAAACCATCGCTGCCTCCTCTTAACTTTAATCCTTGCATTTTATCTTTCATTTTACAGTATTGGATATAGAAAAAGTTTCTCAGATAAAATTTAAAGATTGAAGTCAGGAACTGCCTAGACTTTCATGATTTCTTTATCTGTTGCCTAAGGACAGATATATTGTGCAGCATGCTGAGAAACTTAGTTAATGTTTAATAGAATAAATTCCACTGGATATTAAAATAATCCTTATTTACTGTGGTGTCTCTGGAGTTATGGGGGAAAAAATACAGTAAAACTGTCTACTGGTCTTCCAAACTGAGTTTGCTAAATGGCAAGAAACAGGAATTAGTGCTTCAAAATATCTATGTAATCTTGTGTTCCTATGTCTACAATATGAACAATGGAGGGTACACTCAATCCTACTGTCTGTGTCATTAATGAAGATATTAAAGAGCATTAGTCCCAATATGGACCCCTGAGGGACATCACTAGTCACCAATCTCCATCTGGACATTGAGTCATTGACCACTACCCTCCGGATGCAACCAACAATTCAATTCCTTCTCCATTCCTTATCCATCAAAGAACTCCATCAAATCCATCTTTCTCCAATCTGGAGAGAAGGACACTGTTCAGGGCTGTGTCAAAGGCACCACAGAAATCTATCTAGCTGGCATCCATAGTTCTTACGTTGTTCACTGATCTAGTCACTCCATCACAGGCAACTAGACTGGTCAGACAGGACTTGAGGCATTGTCCCCTAAAACAGCCAAAGCCCCCAACGCCGCAAAGGCAAATGGCTGCGTGGACGTGCTGAGTGGCCAGGCCAGCGCCGGTGCCGGGTCCAGGGAGCGTGTAGCGTGGCGTGGAGCTCAAGTGACAGAAACTCTGCAGGAACCACGGTGAGGAGAAGGAACGTACTGGACGCTGTTTCTGTTCTTCCAGGGAGGTTTATTAGGGCTTTCAGGGGGGTTCCAGGGGAGGAGAAGGGGGGGAGGAGTGCGGGCAAAGGGCAAGGAGGCTGGGAGCCCAGAAACAGTGACCCGGGGCTTACGCTGGCAGGGGTTTATAAGGAGAGGGCAAAGGGGAGGGAGTTAGCTCTGGAGAGCCAACCCAAGAGAGTCTGAGGGAAGAAAGGCAGGGGTAGACACCAATAGACTTCTGATAAGGCAGGGCGCATGATTCAAAACAACCAATAACATACAGAGCAAGAGAACAAAGGAAAAACCTCATGGACTCTGCAGAAAAACATTGCTGCAAGGACTTGCCCGCGGTAAAGCCTAAGCACCTTCCTGTCCTCCATGTGCCTTAGCAGAGCGTCTAGGAGGATCTCTAACATGATCTCAAGCACAGAGGTGAGGCTGAAAGGTTCCCAGGGTCCTCCTTCATATCCTTCTTAAATATGGGTACAATGCTTACCTTTTTCCAGTTACCTGGGACTTCATCTGACATGACTTTTCAAATATGATGGAGAATTACTCAGAAACTGCATCAGTCAGATTTCTCAGGACTCTGGGATCCATCTCATGAGGTCCCACAGACTTATGTATCTTCAGATTCCTCAGGTGGCCACGAACCTGATCGTCCCTATTCTCTGAAGGCCTATTTTTTTTTTTAACTGAATGTCTAGCTCTTTTTAAGACAATGCCTTATCTTGATACATCAGTATCTGTGGTGCCAGGGACTGAAGCATGTGTAGGTGTGTGAATGGATGTGTGAGCACCAGTGAAAATCAATTTCGTTTTGCCACCAAGCAGGTCACAGATGTGAATTTCTCTTACAATGCAAGACACCTTGCTCCTCCAGTCCTTGTCTTGTGATCCATCCACTCAAGAGATGTGGGAAGAGAGGTTGCCAGTGAACCTAAGGCAAAAGATGTTGAGTATCTCAGCCTTCTCCTCATCAGCTGTTATGTTTGCCTATTGTGCTCATCAGGGGCATATGCTTTCTTTCGGCTTCCTTTTCTGGCTGACAGACCTATCAGCCAGAAAAGCCCTTCTTGTTACTCTTTGCATCACTTGTCAAGTTCTGTTCCAGCCATGCCTTGGCCTTCCTGACCCCAATCCCTACAAAACTGAGCTGTGTCCTCATGGTCTTTCCAGGATACCTGTATCTGCTTCCACTGCCTGTGCTATCCCTCTTGCCCTTCAGTTTACTTAGCAGGTCTCAACTCAGTCAAGACAGTCATTGCCTTCCTTTCTTGATTTATGACACCTGGGGATTTCAACTCAATGGAATGTGTTCCTAAAGATCTGCCAAGACTTTTCTCCTTCCTTGTTCCTGAGGGCAATTTCCCAGGGTGTCCTGTTGACTAACTGTTAAACAGTTGGAGTTCTGCTTCTCTGAAGTTCTTTACTCTGAAGATTTTATCCTTCACCTGACCCATGTCCTTCAGGACTGCAAATCCCTCTAGTGCACGATCACTGAAGCCCAGGCTGCCTCTAGTCTTACCGTTGATTAGCTCAGTTGTGTGCGTGGCCAACTGGTCTAGTAATACATCCCCCTCTTGTGAGTGCATACAGGAGTCTCCTAGCTTTTCTAAAGCTCTCTGTATTATTTTTCCAGCAGATATTGCTGTGGTTGAAGTCCTCCAGCAGGACAAGAGCCTGCAAGTGCTATGCCTCTTGTGGCTGGAGCAAGGAAGTGGCCTGTAGTAGACACCAAACACCATTTTCCCTTTGACACCCAGTCTAATTCTTACTTTCAACCTGCTCATAGCTATTTTCAGAGACATCTTTGCATTCTATCCATTTATTGATGTGAAGGGCAACCTATCCACCCCTTCTCCCTCTTCTGCCCCTTCTGAACAGGTTGTAGCCATCAATAGCCACACTCCAGTCATGTAATTTATCCCACTATTTTTCAGCAATGGCAGCTAGGTTGTAGCTTTCTAGCAGCATTTTCTAGCAGCATTCTGGCTTCCATCTCCTCCTGTTTGTTGTCCATGGTGTGATGCAGCTGACTATAAATATGAGTGGTCTCAGAGACAAATAATAAAGAAACAAAATCTATATATAAACACATTTTAAAGTGAGAGAAAACATCACTTATGTGGAAGGCATGAGACAAGTTTAGCTAGTCATAAATTTGTACAATCAAGATTATAAATAGAGGCATCCTTCTGCATGCTGGAGTAGAGTACACCATTCTCACAATTTCCAGTGTAATAATGCCTTGCAGAACTGACCCAGGTATTTTTCTCAGAATGCTTTAGATATATACATCATTTTTCTGGCAAGATAAATCTTCTTCTACTTGGCTATGGTGTCTGTTTGTTCTCAGTAAATTAATTGAAGAACAAAATAAAACAAAACGAAAAAGTTTACTAGTCAGTAAAAGAATTGAAAATAACAAAAGCTCCACTAACATCACATATAAAGGAAGGACTTAGAAGTTTTGCAGGAGATAATCTATTTTTTGTAAGACCAGAAGGAATCATATTTCAGTGGTAGTGGTAACAGACAGCTCAGGAGATGTAAATAAATGGGGATTTTCCTGTTGCACTTTTCAGTGCTTTTAAAGCACAGGCTGGAAACCCCTAACTCACAAATTTGTTACTCATCTTGCATAAACACATATTCAGATTTGACACGTGCATGTACACTTTCATTTTTCTTCTTTATGTGAAAGATCGACAAAATTCAGTTAGAATAAGTAGCAACAAAGCTGACTCTGAACAACACAGGTTCTTGCACTCCATGTAGCATTTCTGGCTCATTTTAATTCTATGCAGCTTCATTTATATATAGGAAATGCAGATCCTTCCATCCAAACTCACTCTTTCCACATCAGTGCTTGGAAAAATTAAGTCTGGAACCTGTAAATCTGGAATTTTTAAACTCAATTTCTTTTTTTTTTTCTCTCCTTTTTTTTTTTTTCCCTGTAGAGAAGTATTAGATGTTAGCGCGCTTGAAATTCTGAAGAGACCTGCTCTATGTAGAGTAAAAGGGTGATTTCTTCTGTACATGGGCATTAACAAAAGTCAATGCAAAACAACTGAAACTCAATCCTAAGCATGAAATGCAGCTTCCTTGTGGAGATGATGGTAGAATAGCTATGTAATTCTCTCTCAAACATTGGTTATTCTGAGTCTTACTTGATTACCTCCCGTGTTCTCCTGGGCTGTTATCAGTCCACGTACAGACCTATGCACTACTGAGATAAAAGTCTTCTTCTTTCACTCTTTGGTCTATGTGTCTAAGCGTCTCTGTGTATGAAATTTTAATTTTCAATTTCAAGAAGGTTAGGATGATATTTAGTTACTTGATATGAATTTTTCTCTAGATAGCATAAACCCCAATTTTTTTTCTTCTCAACCTATAATAGTATGAATTTAAAGTGATTCTCATGTTATTATGGCATTATAGTATTTTCATGTACATAACTTAAAGATGAGCAAATGTCAAGTTTTATCATATCAATACAGACTAGAATGTCAGGGCATTGTTTTTTTTTCTTTCAACATCCATGCTGCTCCAACACTCAAGATTTATGATTCTATTTTAGCATAAGCTTATTTCTAGTCCACAGTCATTGTTATTGGCTGGATTTCCAAAATTCTTACTATTAACTCAACCATTGTGGAACACATATGATTTATTTTTATGTAATCTATAGGCCTAGAGGTTAAAATGAATTTTCCATTTATGTACATCCATGACCTGGAATTGCACTTTGTATTTTAAAATGCATGGTGTCTGAATCTTTAACAGTGTTTAACTTACTCAGATATTGTGATGACCTCCTGTACAGATCATCTCTCCTTCAGTATCTTGCAAGTTGTATATCAACTAGACTAGTTCAGTCTTTCAGATCAATGTCTTCTTAATTGCATTGCTTTCACATAGGGAAATCTATTACTCGGAACTTTCATGGGACCCACTATGTTCTTTGGCCCAGAATTCATCTCACATGGCCAAATTTATGACAGCATGTAAATTGCACTTTTTTTGCTTCTTGTTTTGTTTTGTGTTTATTGTGGGTTGTTTTCACCATTGAAATACACAGTGTACTAAAAGACTCTCCTTTGTCAAATATGTTACATTAAAAGCTGTAATTAAATAGCATATGGAGTTACAGTTCATATTTTATTATATCTATATAGGTAAATGCTGCCTTTAAAAATGAACCAAACAAACCCTATTGATCCTATGTGTACTGTAGACACCTTCTATATAGTCATGTCTATCAGTTCTTGTCTATAAACTCAACAGTATCAACACAGTTCAAAACCTTTCCTAAAATTAGAGGGATGTGAAAGTTCTCTGTGTGCTTTTCCTTCTGCCTTTATACTGTTCTTGCAGCCCTGGAGAGTGGCTGACCTTGAAGTGGTTGGTTTCTATGGTCTTTGCATTGCTTAAAATATAAGAAATCCAGGACCTACTACTGTTAAGAACAGGCATCATCTATTATCTCTCATTGGGGTGAAAAAAAGTTATGTTCAAACAAATACAATCACAACAATAAACACAAAACCAGAAAGTTAAGGGGCATGCTAGAGACATGGAAAATTAGCCCTTTGCATATTTGCAACTCATAAATCAACAGCACTTTGAAGTAACGCAAAACAGTTTAATAGAAATGAGAAGTGTGTCAGAGACATCAAAAATAAGCTCCATTGAATTAATATTAATCTGAAGTGTTCTGTTATTAAAAGAGCAAAAAAAAAAAACCAACAATGTGGTAATGCAACACTACTTTAAATATGTGGAAATCACAAAATTCAAAATATTACTTTGCTTCTTAATTTAAACACAGGGAGACAGATTTTATAACATCAAATGCAACTATAATAGTGCGATGACAAGCACAATTTTTGAGCCATAATTTGTCACATTGGCAAAAGGAAACCAAATTATTTTATTACTCGCCAATATTTTTAATATTTTCTTAAAGGTGAAGCAAGTTCTGGATCAAAGTTCTCATCAAACAGATGGGAGCTTAATTAAAGTGAAGATTTTAATGATATAGTAGTGTGAGATTTTTGACTCAAATATTATGAAATAAATAATTGAGTTAATTATCTCTTCCCAAACTCTAGAGTTACCTTAGATCATAGGGTCTCCTCACTGACATACTGCTCAAATACTGCTGACATACTGCTCAAATGCTTAAAATTCTGATTTATCCATCTAGCCAAACGCTAGATCAGTAGAATTGTTGTTTTTCTGAAATAGAAATGAGAGTTGCTAAATTTTGGTAACATTGATCTAAAATTTTTCCGACTATGTTGAACTATCTTAATTTCTAGTGTATGGAATACAAAGTAATATAATTAGAAGCCCTTCATGTGAACCAATGGTAGGTAGCCTAGCACTGTTATACTGTTGAGCTGACAGTTCACTGAAAGGCACTTTTTATTTTATTTCACCAATTCCCTTATGGTCATTACATGATTTCCGGGACATTAATTTGACTAATTCATTTCACTAAATCAGCAAAAAACAAATCTAGGAAAAAAAGAAAAAGAAAATGTCAAGCAAGTACATTTCCACTCATCATTGACAAACTGAATCAGTCTTATGCCTGATAACACAAGCAAAGGCTGCATATTATTGCTAGCCATGATGTAAAATTATTTTTCAAATATTTCTTGCTTACAAAATCTGAATTTATGTCAGGATCTATATACAAATGTTACATAACCAATTTTTTAAAATATAATTTTTCTGTTAGTGATTACAATAGAGCTTCACAGAATTGTAGAGCAAATTGCATTTTGAACTTATATTGACACTACAGAGCACAGAAATAAGCCAGGGAAAAGAAAAAAACAAGCCATGACAATTGGAACAGACTGGTTTAGTAAATTTGCAGTAAAGTAAGAATGGAAAAAAATAAACAAGAAGAGCATTTCTATTTATTCTTTCTGAACACTATCTGTGCCAAGGAGTTGGGTAATACAGTGGAAGTATCTGCTAAAAAATTAGGTAGCTTTAGAAAGGGAAGAAAATGGGAAGACTGAAAATGAGAAAATAAAGTAAAAACTAATAGTACTATAATAATGAGAAAATAAAGTAAAAACTAATAGTAATATAATATTGAAAAGAAACTTTTGGATTAAAATGAAGGACGAGAAATATTTGAACTAAAAAGGAACAAATAAAATACATTTACACTAGGCTTAATTATATTTATGATATCACTCATGACAGGTATTCTCTTTTGAAAAATGAAACTAGATAGCAATTTTTCTTGGAAATGTATTATGACTTTTCTCACCCTCATAAATAGTATAAGGAAACAAATAAATGTGTTCTTACAATAAAATGTATCTTAACTTCGTTAATTCTGTGGAATTTTAATAGTGACCTTTTCACCATGAGAAAATTAATGGATGCAGATACTTGAACGGTTCCACAACTTCTCTTAGGTCTGTACTCCACTATTTGTATTTATTTTTTTCCCATTGGAATGAAAATTGCATCTATTCTGAGCTGTACCTTCCCTAAGACTCCATATATAGACTGGGTTTTTCCTCCCCTCCAAAAAATGCAAGTTATTCCGGAGGATTAGGAAAGAAGATGACAGAAAATGGGACAAAATAATCCTTTATTAGACAACAAGTTTATAGGAATGCTTCTTGTTGTCTGTACTCTGAAAAATTATAAGCAGCAAGTAATTAAGAAATTCTTAATACACATACTGAAATCATAATCTCTCTTACAATCAAGTAATATTTTGTATCCTTACTAGTAGGATTCCATTTTTTAGGGAAGAGAATACCGGAGGGAAGTTCAATGCTGTCTAAGGCAGTATCAGTGCTAGAATCACTAGAATACTACATAAGCAAGGATGTTTATTTTGTTCATAATGTTACCTTTCCTGCTTTCAGAAAGTCAAAAATTAAAATCTCCATGGGCAGCTCTCCTTGAACAATTACAGTCTTTGGAAAGGTCTGTGATTTCTACCCCAAAACTAAGGTAGATAGATAAAACACAAGTAAAAAATAAAGCGCAGTGAAGAAAACTCAAAAAATTTAGGTGACTGAAAACAGGATTCCATTGTTTGTGTATTTAAAATGTTTGAATAATTCCTTTAGAACTCTGCAACCTGATGCTTCTCAAGTAAAAAGAATTATGCTCAGAAGCTTCTTAAGAAATTCTTGAAAGATGAAGTAGTCTGTTGTTTAACAGACAAGTTTAAGAAGAGATTGCCATGAACGGTCTGTAGATAAAAGTGAATGAAAAACATAAAGGTTGAAATTGCTTATGCAGTAACCAATAGAGAGAAAGACAGAAATAACTGAAGACTGTGAAGTTAAGAGAACTGACAAAATATTCAATTAAAGACAAAAAAAAAGCAGCCTTCTAAGCTGTATTACAAAAAATGTAGGAACTAGAGATGTACTTTTGTAAACAAAACATGAAGCCATGAGCTTGTTGGAAAAAAAGACTATTTTTCATGCTCTCTCTCACTGAAAGAAAAACATTCACAAATCAAATACATCACCTTGCTGTGCTAGCAGTCTTTGAGAGCACATCAGATAGGCTGGTGAGTTTGCTTTGCAGGCAGACTTTCCAAGGTTCATCCATCTCGAAGATTAATAAAGCCCTCTGTGACAGCCATTACAATGTAGTAAGGCTGTATTCGCAGTCAGGCATTACCTCTCAAGTTTTATATTCAAATCTTAAACTGATTAGTCACATTAGGTTTTAAGTCCCAGCTCTGATGTATATTTATGGATTACTGATCTGTAGAAGGTTTTCTACAGCAAAAACAGCAATGCAGTTTTCAGTTGAAATCTGATTCTACACTAAATGAAAAAATGTTTCTGTACAGCTACTACCTGACCACATTTCAAAAGTCAGTGAGATTTGGATTTTGCTTTATGGCTCATTTCCTTTTTCTATGGAATTTATAATCTAGATTAAAAATATTTTGATTACTGTTGATACTGTTGACATATTAGTTATGGATGCTGTCAGCTGTTTAGTTTTTTCCTTCCTTTCTAAAATCCACTTTTGAATTTATAATAGAAATATGGCTATGACAAATGGCTGAATGGCTGAGCCTAGAAGGCGCATGATTTTTTGTTTTGTTTTCTTTTCTTTTCTATAAAATAGGTAGGGAGAAGGGGACAAAAATAAAGACATCTGGACAGAACATAGATGCCTGCAGTCATAGACATGTAGATGTCTGGATAGAATAAAACACCTTCTGTTTTGCTGGCAGGCGTGTGGGTGGGGATGCAGGTATGGCTTCTGGGAGAAGATACCAGCGTCCAATTCCTGTTGGCCCCAAGATGGACCTGCCACTGGCCAGAGCTAAGCCAACCTGCAAAAGTGGTAAATCCTCTCTTATAATAGTTATAAGAAAGTGGGAAAACGGCTTCAAAACAGCTGGGAGAGAGGAGTGAAAAAATGTGAGAGAAAGAGCCCTACAGACACCACGGTCTGTGAGGAAGGAGGGGGAGGATTTGCACAAGGTGCACATTCCCCTGCAGCCCATGGTGAAGCAGACTGTCCCAGAGAAGCCCCTGGAGGACCATGGTGCAGCAGAGATCTACCTTACAGCCTGAAGAGTACAAAATGCCAGAGCAGGCAGATATGTCCTGAAGACAGATGCAGTCTGTAGAGAGCCCATGTGGAGAGCAGGTTCCTAACAGGAACCGATGACCATGGAGAGGATCCTGTGTTGGACAAGTGAGGGTTGGGAGAAGGTGGGTTTAGATTTGTTCTTTATTCTCAATACACTACTGTGTTTAATTTGTAATAAATTAAATTAATTTCCCCAAGTTCAGTCTCCTTTGTCTGTGAGAGAATGGCTTGGTGGGCATCTGGCAGCCAGCCTGGGTCAATCCAGTGCAGACAGTAAACCATGCCAGTGCAGAAATCACTTGGTCCCACTGTGGATCTAACAAATGTAGTCAAAAACCACAAAATACATTGGAAAAATCCCAGATTTCCCCACTGTGAGATTCTTTTCCTCCAAGAAGTTAGGCTTGGAATTAGTGTCTCAATTACATAAGACAGAACCAAAATGTTGGCATAAATGGACTTCATTCCAAAGAATTCAGAATATTTTCAAATAAATCTGAGTGCAATTTTGCCAAACAGAAGTCTTAGTCAAGTCAATGTTCTTCAGGCATTAAAACTTAGGGCTATCAAGGAAAGCAGAAAAAGCAATCAGACAATATAGTAATATTTTTACCAATTTTAACATGCTTAGTAATCAGACAATATGGTAATGTTTTTACCAGTTTTAACATGCTTGTGGGAAGGGTCTTTCATCCTTGCTTGTATTTAGTTCAGGATAATTGTATATTTGGATTATAAGTACATTAACTAGATACTGATCATCCTGAGAAGTTTAGTTGCAAAACTACTGTCATCTCAGTAAATTTATTAAAAGAACTTATTCACTGAGTATTCATTTTAGAAGGAAGACAGGAATACTGAGAGAAAGTTTTATATTGCAAAGCTCAAATGGAATGATATAGAAAGGTTAACATTATGACTTTATCGGCTATTACACTATTCAAGGAAATTTAAATTTCCCATTTCTAACAAGTCTTTTGAACATTCTTAGAATATTTAGTGGAGAGTTATCTATGAATAGGTTCTGCTTTAATTTATTATAAAATTATTGCTTTAAAAGTTCTGCAAATATCTTGTGAAAGATATGTTAGATGCACTTGAAACCCAAGACATTATTTGGATCATTGGCATAACTTTCTCATGCTTCTACTCCATCATTGTAATATTTTTATCTTGCATAATTTCTATGCTAGCACACCTTATTACAAATTTGAATAATTTCTCATCATTCTCCTAAGATCTTGTGATACTTAATGCATCTGAAGCTTGATGCCAGTAAGTTATTCACCGGAATATTAGCAGAGAACAAGTAAAAATCACACAGTTCCTAAAGGAAATTTTAAAACTTGAGTGCACATTTTTAACAGTGTTTGGTATTAGAGTCACAAAATATTGGCCTAATTAATAACTGTCTATGTATCTATTATGTGTTTGCTTAAGGGTGATAAGTTACAGCTTTCTTAGCTGAGAAGTTATGAATGAACCCTGTGTAATTTTTCCCCAAGTGTTCATGTCTCTTTGCCTCAAAATGAAAAGTGTGGCACTGAAATGTACACAAGATGCCCCCTTTCACCAATTATGATTAATCTTTACAATAGTTTACTACATCTGCTATTGCAGTTTACATCATTCCATAATTTTTTTTCTGTTTCATGAACTTAGCTTTGCTGTGCAGAGACATCCAGAAGATCCTCTTCTAATTCTTTTTTATTTGACAGTGTCAAGAATATGTGGCTGAATAAAAATTGTAATAAAGATTCACAGAATTGTTAGGGTTGGAAGGGACCTCTGAAGATCATCTTGTCAAACCCTTCTGCCAAGGCAGGATCACCTAGAACAAGTTACACATGAATGTTTCCAGGGTGGTTTTGAAATCTCCAGAAGAGGAAATTCCATTACCTCCCTGAAGAGCTGGTTCCAGTGCTCTGCCACACTCAGTATAAAGAAATTCTTCCTCATGTTAAGGTGAAACTTCTTGGGTTTTATTTTATAGCTATTGCTCCTCATCCTGCCTCTGGACACGACTGAAAAGAGTCTGACACCATCCTCTTGGTACACACCTTTGGGATATTTATATTCACTGATGAGATCCCCTCTCAGCTCCTTCAGTGTGTCCTCATAAAAGAGTCGTTCTGGACCCCTCATCACCCTTACTGCCTCCACTGGACCACCTCCAGTAGCTCTTTGTTTCTGTTGTACTGAGGACAACTGGACAAAGCACTCCAGAAGTGGCCTCACTGAAGCTGAGTAGAGGGGCAGGATCATCTCCCTCAACTTTCTGACCACCCCAGGATACTACTGGCCTCAAGGGCATGTGGGGGCAACACCCTAAAGTCATGACCAGAGGAGCCTTAACCCACAGTGGTTCTTTCTGCTGGCACCGGCACGGGGACTACGCACGAGAGACGAGAGGGCTTCTGGAGCTCGACTTAGAAAAAGGCGAGATTGAGGACTTTTCAGTTTATAAAAGGTGGGGTTTTATTGGCTACATGGAAGTCAGAGCTAAAGAGTGTACAGAGCTGAAGAGTCTGAAGAGTAAAAGCTGAAGAGTCCCGAACAAAGGCTGTGCATCAGGTTATAAAGGGGGGCTAACAAGGCGGGATTACATGTTTCAGAACTAATAAGAAAGTGAATACAAGTGAATTATAGAACAAACAACCAATGCACTAACACTGAGATGAAGGTAAACTGAGTGGTTGGAGGGAGACAGTGGCCCATACTATCTGTAGTACAGGGATGGGAGGTCAGTGGGATAATCCATTTCTTCTTCACTCTCCTCTGGCCCATCTCCAATTTCTTCCCAGTCCTCCACACTTTCAAGGACACCAAGCTCTAACTCAGCCACCTGGGCCGCTACAATGGCACACTGCAGGCTCATTTCAAATTGTCAGCTTGTTATTCAGAGATGTATTTTCCAAGTGTCCTGTAGCAGTGTGTCTGCAGGTTTTAGTGGAAGCAAGCACCATAGTCAGAGATAATTGGCACTGTATATCGGCCTTCCCCTATCCCATATTGAGTTAAAAGCCAGAAAGTTCCTTTACCCGCAGCTTATAATTGGTTTTTAAAGTTCTGTATCTTCCCTCCTCGCACCCCCATTCCCTGAAGCCCCTGTCAATCTGTATCCCTCGTGTCCTGTTGGCTCTCCTGTGTAAACCCCTGCCATCTTTCCATCCCTCTTAACCCCATGTTCACTTCCGTTCGGCGCTCTCTGGGCTCGGAACACAGCAGCTTCCGTCCCTCCGCTCCGTCCCTGGTTCCACCCACCTTCTCCTTCCCGTCATCCCTGCCAGTAAACCCTGGATTCTGAGAACTGAGAGACTACATCTCCTTAATCGCCAAGGCTCCTGTTATCCTGCCTTCGGGGAGTTAGCCCAGGCTCGGGCTCTCCGCGTCCCGGATCCGCGCCGCCACCGCAGCGTGGAAGGTCCCCGGCGGGGACCTCTTTTGGTGAGGTTTTAGGGGTCCTCTAGCCTTCCCAGAGCGAGAAAACCTCAGTGTCCTACTAAAACAGGGCTGTTTAATTGGGTAAGGTCAGATGATAAAGCTGATATTCAAAGAAACAGTGGCTTCAAGTCAGTTGCTTGTGTGTAGGAACTGAAAGCCATTTGAGAAACTTTGGTTAAGCTGTCTGACATAAGCCCAACTCTGCAAATTCAGGAAGGTACAGACCTTATGCAGGTCTTCTGCCATATCTGCCAGCCACAAAGGAAGGCACTAGATAAACTAGCCTGTCTCAAATATCAGCAGAAACAACTTTAACATAACTAAAAAAGGTTCAATAAATAGAACTTTTTTTCTATCACCAGGAAGACAATAACTGAAGAGTGAAATGGGAGTCTATTCTGGAAGGGTGCTTCATGAAAACTACTCTTGCAAGAAAGCATACTTATTATATAGATAGGACTTTTGGGGGGGCTTCTTTAAAAAAAAAAAAGTTAAACAATTGAAGTCTTTGTAGTGATTAAATTTGAAGTTAACTGCAGTTAAATGTTACCAGAAAAGAGAACTCAGACTAAATAGCACAGAATGCAACTCTCTTAGACTCAAATTATAGAGAGGTATTACAAACCACCACGGCTTAATGACTTAGCTCACTTTCAATAATTATCTGTTCTTAGCCACTTCTGCACTGAAAACAAAGTGTTATTCTAAGCTTTTTTAAAAAAACTTGTTTTTCTATCTTATATTACAGTTTTAGTGTGTTTTACTTTTAAATACACCCAGCTCCTGTGATTTTGCTGAAGATCAGTTAACTGACTGTAACTTTATACATGGTGGCAGGGTGGGGATGGCAGTTTTGGAGTGGAAGTGCCACTTGCCTTTGTACTGTTTGCACTGGCAGCAACATTGATTAGAGAATGCTGGTGGAATGAAGCTTCAAAGTATTTTTCTTTTTTTTTTTTTAATCACAATCTCAGTCTTTGTTTTAGTAACTGCTTACATTTTCAAAATATCTAGAGGTTGTGAAAGATGAACCAACAAATGTGACCATGAGTTAATCACAAATGCACTGAAAAAGACAAGAACATTAAACTGCATTTTTGTTATCACCAGTTAGAATAGTATCAGCAGAGGCTATATCCTCACTTTCTGTACCAGTAATAAAGCAAAGGGAATAGGAAAAATTGCAATGATGTACCTCCTCAGAATAGCTCTTTGGAATGGTGCTTTAATTGTAAAAGCGTTCATGGTTGAAGTTTTGCTAAAGAAGATTTTCCGCAAAAAACTGTAGCAGTCTTCATTGTTGTTTTGTTCTGTATTTGTTTTGGTTTCTCTTTCTGTATCTGTCTATCTAGGCAATTGAATAAATAAATGCATAAATAAATAAATAAATGCCACTACAACATTACTCATCTTTCTCAAAAGTGTAAGCACACATAGTAGTGTCCTTCAAGAGATTTTTGAAAACCTTCACCTTAAGCATTCTGTTATTGTACTCAAAGAAGAAAGTTATCCACTGAGGATTCATAGAATATACAAATTTTGTATTTTCAGAAAATAACGTAACTGTGGGTGGAAGTAGGATGAGTTAAGTTCAAAGTCCCTAACTTCTGTTTTAAATGGATATCTATCCTTCTTTTATGTTTGTCTGACAAATATATACTTCAAAAATATGCATATATTAGTGAAGTACTTGGCACAATAGTGGAGAAAACCTTTTCCTAGATCATAATTTTTTTGAAGTTCCCATCTGCCACATATTTCTAAAAATGTAGATACCAAGGTATCTTATTCTTGGTTTATATACTGACAGAGAAAAAAATACAGTTTTAGATTAGAAAGGCCACATGTTATGCACTAGATTACAAAATTACACATATAGCCATGCAGAAATACCATCTGAAGGTATCTTTAAGTATTTCAGTTTTCTGAAGTAACATAATTACTATACTAATGCAAATTTGTAGACGGAATCACAGAATCAATTAGTTTGGAAAAGATCCCTGAGATCATCAGGTCCAACCTTTGACTGAACATCACCTTGCAAACCAGACCATGGCACTGAGTGTCACGCCCAGTCAGTGTGTTTAGGCACAATTGCACTGACAGAACAGTGTAAACCGTATGTGAAATACAACAAAAAGGGTCTGTGTGGAGGATATCATTTCAAACAGGTTTCCTGTCAAGGGAACAGGAATTCATGTAATGAAAACAGTTGGCTGAATTTCCATTAGTATTTAGCTAAAAATTTGTTACATTTTCACTGACTGAAATAGTGTACCATTGCCCTCTGAGAAAATTTAAAATGCTTTATTTGTGTCCAAATTAAGATATAATATATCACCACTAATAATTGTCATTCAGCTTGTAACTGCTGGTACAATCAGAACCATTTGTGTTATTAGCCTTAATCAAAGATTTTGTCATAGGATTTCTGTTCATGCCTATGAGATATGACTGGGGAGTATAAAGACTGAACTGGGCAATGTTGAAAGTTATTTACTGAATTCCATCAACTCTGGGGTGGTTTACTGGGGTTTACCAGCTGGTTTACCATTGTTCACAACCAAACATCTACATCTTAGTAGGTACACCTGTAACCACTTACTTCAGGTGGAAACAGGTGATGTTTATGTACTTTATCTAAATTTTTAAACATTCCTTTATTTCTGAGATTAGTTTTCTGATGAATTTTACAGATAGGTTTCTTTTTATATAGTTTAAGTCATCCATAATTTAGTCATCTATATCTGTCTCTAAATTATGGAAAGTCTCTTCCATTTGTCTTAGATCATTATTTTACAACTGAAAGAGCAGTCACTCTATCTGTCTAGCAGTCATTCACACTGTCTTCTTTCATTAACTATATTGAATACCAAGAGGAGCTGCTCGATTCACATACTTAACTTTTAGGTGGCTAAAATTAGATTAGACAAGTCAGTCTGCAGAGTAACTTACATTTCTCTCATTTGAAGTGTCTTGAACCTTGTCACATCAGCATGGTACTTATATATGCAGTAATCTAAAATCTACGTGTGGACAGACAAGTTGAAAGAAAGGAACATATTTCAAAAGTTGCAGTTATCTACCCTATTATGGAAAGAAATTAGAAAAAACATGAAAAATTGGGAATCTCTCATTCAACTAGTTGGCTGGTTAAGAATCCTGTCGAGATGCAGAAGCACTTTCTAACAGAGTATCTGCTTTCCTCTAAAAGTAGGAAATAAGAAGGAGAGCCTTCTAAGGATTATGGAAAAGCATAACTTAGGGAGTAAATATTTTCAAATTATGACACAAAAGTCAGGGTATCATAATTCATCATAAAGCTGAGGTATCTTTATCCCTCAGACAGGCAATTCAAAATAATTGGGGTCCTGTTTTATCGGGTTTGACTTTACCCCCATATGTTAATTGCTCAGAAATTATTATCTTGATTTTCAAGAACTGTTCTGATGTGATCTTGACTTGACCAGAAAGTAACTACCAGAATGTAAGATCTCTTATTCTAAAAAATGGCTGCTAAACTTTACAGGGATGGGGCAATACCACGGGCTTTTGCATACTGCTTGAGTGCTGTACTGAATTCAACACAGAAACAGTACATGGTCACTACAGTAAGCCAGTAAATATTTATGTCAGGTGGCTTTAGTATGCAGTAGTGGGAAATTCACCTTCCATTCTCTTTTCTTTTTTTTTTTTTTTTTAATTAATATAAAAAATTCCCGACATAANATATAGAAAAATGCAGCCATGAATCATGCTTAGGTCACTTTCAAGTTGACAAGTTGTTTTAGATGATGTAAATCATGCATTTTCAGCAAATAACAACTACTCTAGACCCTGGTGCTATGTAGTAACAAACAACATTTTTGGCTGCAGCACTGCTGCCACTACACAAACCCGTATACTTTTGTCACATAGAAATTGGACTCTGAATAATGGTCCTTCAAACTTGTTCTGGATATTATTTTTCTTCATAGCAGTCCATACAGTGTTGAGTTTACAGTTTGAAAACACTCCACTGTTCTGAATATTATTGAGCAGTGTTTGCACAGTGTCAAGGCTTTTTCTTGTTCCCGCGTTATCCTCCACACTGATCAGGCTGAGTTGAGCGTTGTTTTGCTGCCTGTGATCTTTTTCTCCTCATTTGATCAAGATATCTTTATCTCAAACCCATCCGTTTTCTTGCTTTTTATGTTCCTGTTCCTTCTCCTGACCCTCTTGGGATGGTGAGTGGAGTAAGTGAACAGGTAAGTCGTTCTTTGCTTTCAGCATTGGTTAATTCACCAAAGAACTGAATCCCCTAGCAAGTGGACAAGGGAGAAAAATTATATACAACACTTGTTATTAAGCTTTCCTGATTCAGTTACTTCCTGCACAACTTAAGTTTTTTTACCAGTAATTGTGATTTTTCTAATATTTCATTTTTCCTTAGTTATATCTTGTTCTTCTATTATTTAAATAAGAATATGCTAAACCATCTGACATTTCTAATATTACAAGTTGCTGAATTGTCAGCTTATAATAAGCAGAATGACAAAACTATTTTTGCAACTTCTGTATATATTATTAGTACTCAGTTCATTGCTGATCTTGTTTAACATGCATTTTTATCACAGCTCTCAGAATAAGAAATTCATTAATATTATTGTTAATAAGAATATTTCATTATGTACTTCAGAAATTTATGATTTAGCCCATTTGTGGAGTCTTTTTCAAAGAACAGAATGCAAAGAAAAAGAGTCTTATAATTCTCAGGCTTTCTTCATTCAGAAAAGAAATAAAATCATGACACTGAATTACAACGTCATTTTGCAATGAAATGAGTCACATTGGTACACACTATTTTGGGTAGTTATTGGATGATTCTGAAGTGTGGAGCAGCAATGGTTGTATGGGGTTGCAGATTGGAGGTGAACTTACCTGGACAGAAATCAAGACTTAGGAATGGTCATCTAGTGACATTTTAGATACCCTACAGAATAAGAAACACCTATGGTGTGTATAGTGCAGGAACTACAGGATATGTATGCCCTTTAGGATGGTAGGATGCCGTAGGCCGTGCAGGATACAGTAGGGAAAATCAAATGGTGCTTAACACCTGACTACTCCTGGAGAGTGACACTCATTGCTGATAAGTGTCTGCACGTGCTCAAGCTGTCTGAGCTCTCATTAGAGTCAGCAGATATCCCAGTGCTGTGTATTTTCTTTTGAACTGAGCATGAAATTGAATTAACAAGTAACTCTATAGATGATGAGGCTGTAGTGCTAGAGGTCACTTCCTGAGTCTCTCTTGTTTAACATTGCAGATGGACCCTCAAAACTGACCAGTTTTGAGTTTAAAAAAAAATAAAAAAGCGTTCAGCACACAGATATAGTTGATCTAATGAGGTACTTGAAATCTAAGTTATTTACATTAATTTCATCCAGTTAGAATACAGAACCCAAATTCTTCTCCAGGGTAAAGCAGCTGACAAATGTGCTTTGAAAGAACAAAGTAAGAATCACCTGTTACAAAAGACAATCCACATTTTTTGGTTAGCAGCATGTACTTGAACTACTGGCTTTCCCTGAGGAAATAAAAGGATGGATTACTGTTGTCAGATATATGTAGCCATTTACTGGCTCATTTATCACAAACCTTTGTTTCCCTTGAAGTCACTGAAAAAGGTTTTCTTTATTTAAGATGAAAACACTGATCCCAGACTAATGACAAATGTCGTGGTGTCACTGACCAAATTGCTGCATCTAGAATGTATGCATTTCCCTAATCAGTATGTGCTCTCACCAGTCTCTTTCCTCTTTTTCTCAATGAAGTTTATGAACTGTTATTTGTTTTTTTCTGATGCATACACACCAAAATAGATTTTTTTCTCAAAAATCTAATTATATAATATTGACATCCAGTAGTTTTAAGATGAGAGTGGCTATTTTGAGTCTCATATTTGAGCACAGATTATGATAGATACCTACTATGAAGAATAGTCCTAATCAAAATAGAGAAAATCAATGGATACCGTAATTATTATGATAGTTTATGAAAATAAATAGAACTAAATACAGTATATGCCTTTATGAAACATTGCCAAACTCTATTAAGGGAAATAATGATGTGGGATTCCCAGTTATAAACCTGCAGATCAGAAAGCATAGCATTGATGACTAAAGAAGAAAGAGTTATTATTTCATGTCTCCAGATTTACCTCTTCAGCTGATTAGGTTTTTTAAAATTTACAAGACAATTTAATTTAAAATAATTTCAATAGAAAATAAACCAGAAATATTTTAAAAATGCTTCATAAAAATTTAAAAATATAATTAATCCATTTATGTAGCAACATATTTTTCCAGCTGTTGCTAAAATGAAGCTTTTTTACATTCCTGAAACTGATTTCTAATATTATTTTTCTTTTGATTCCTCAAAACTAATACTACATTAAATTTTATTTTCCTGCTATTTCTTCTGTTCAATTTGTCACGGTGACTATTCCATTTTTCTAAATTAATTGTATTTCATACCCAGTCTATAAGCACTATTCGTACTTCCATACTTACTGCATTCTTCAGGTAATAGCTCTGTACTCCTCCAAGTATCTTCCAAAACATCTTTCAGGATAGAATATGCTTATCCTTGATCAGATTAATTACATAAGGACTTTTTTTTTTTTTCATTTCTCTACACAAACTGCCATAAGAGTTTATGATACCAGACTAAGTTTGAGAGATTCAAATTTCAGTCAGGATGTCTTTTCTGTTTCCACCAAAGCATCTGAAATTATAATAAATCCTTATGAAAGCAGTAATCATGAAAGAAACAGGCAACAGTTAAGAATAAGAGTCTAAAACATCTCCACAGGTCAGTAGTTCACTATTTTAGTGGGACAGTGAAAAAGAAAGTACTTGAGGTCAGGACAATAAAAAAAAAAGTCTCACTGGAGTGAAACAAATATTCTTTTTTTTTTCTCCATAAATAATTAAAATCAGCAACAAAAGTAGCAGTTTTCTGGATTGTCTAGTGCAAAAATACTGCACTGATGAAAAATTTCTATCTTTCTAGGATCTGGAATTATTTGGGGGTGGATTAAGGCAAATTCCTTTTTAATGTGATTTTATGCAGTTACGCTGAAGCACTGGGAAGGTATTTTTTCATCTTGATACATAAAGCTCACTGACAAGAATATATTCATGATGTTCTGAGTTAAGCCAGAAGCAATGATATAATAATTTTCCCAAGACTTTTGTAAATAGCAAAATTAAAAAAATAAAAAGCCGAACTAGTTCAACTGCTCTCTCTATGATATGAGAACCTGGTTTAGTTACAGACTTGGGCTCTAACTCAATGCCAAAACTTGAGACGGCAAAAATTTTCACCTGAATGTTCTGAAGACGTCAGTCATCTGGATGTACTTATATACGTAAAATTTAATACATCAAGGTTTTGGGCCCCATGGTGACTGCTAAGCCCATTGCTCCAGTTAAGTTTGCTCAAAAGCACAATTATTTTCACTGCCTTAGCAGAATTGCTTACTTGCCCATTTATTTTCCCTTTTGTCTCATTTTTCAAGCCTGGGGCATACTCAATATGTGCTTAATTATTAAAAACATTACTCCAAAAGCATTCTCAGACTGGATGATGAAAGTGGAGGCCAGAAGTTTGAAATGAAAGTTGAAGTTAGCAAATAAGTGATCTATGTCTGTGAAAGTGGTAGAAGTTAGTAGTGTTCTGCTTAAAGCAGGCACATGTGCTGTTGATGGTTAAGCAGTGTCCTGCAGTAGTGGGAAAATGTAGCTCCAGCAAAGAATTTATTCCAGCCATCTGCAAAAACTTTACTCTGTGCAAGCTTCGTCCTGGAAAAAAAATTATTCCTCAATACTTTTTTTCACGATCTGCAAGAATTATGTTTCTCTTTTCGCTCTAAATTTCTTTGAAAAAAACCATCAGATCGTTGATGCATCATGAGAAAATATCAGCATTATTACCCCACTGTAATGATGTTTACCACCTGAAAATCCAAAAGAAAACAGCAAGGCCTAATCTTAACTTGTGAATACATAGAAACATTTATGAATACCTGAAAGACATTTTGATAAAAATTAACACACAATATTAATATCAATTAATGCTAATAGAACCTCATAATAACAAAAAAAAATTCGTAATAAAGTGGTTCAAAACAGAACTTTAGAACTAGAGTAAGTGAGAGTAAACAAATAATTGCATGATTTGAAGGTATCAATTCTGCATTACCTTGTTTCCTTCTAAGGAGGTAATTAAAGACATATTTCAGGAACATTAACAGAAAAGAAAAAATTGCAAACTCTGTAGCATTTAAGTCTGAAATCAAATGATAAGCAATCTCATTTGTCATCTTGAAAAAAAACAACCCCAGAGGAAGCAGTATTATTAATTTACATATTCTTATAATGTTTTTCAAAGAGCACTGCTTAAAACCTGAGAACCTAGACAGCAATTACATGACCTTTGACATCTTTTAGACATTGGGTTTTATTACTCGTAAAGATAGAGAGTGCTAAATTTATCTTCTTTATGGTTAGTGATAGCCTAAATAAAGTTTGGCTGTTTTACAGAAAGGCTTTTTTAATTTCTGCATAGTTTTATCAGAAGTACCTGGATTGTACTTTAAAAAAAAGAAAAAAAAAAAGAAAAGCAGAAACCTCAGAAAAGCAGAAACCCTTGTTTTGCTTGAGGAAATAATAAAGATGATGAGGGAAATAGCAGTTCTTTCTAGTAAGTACCAATCAGATTGACTATGTGCAGAACAACATTAAGGAAAGAACATTTTCCTCCATTTGAGATGAAACTTTTACTTTTGGCAAAGAAAGAATGCAAAAAGGAACAGCTAGAATATAATCAAAAAGGATGAAACATCTGGTCATAAAATTTTCCCGTAAAGTACATTGTGTTTTCTCCTGTACTTTAGATAAGGTATGGAATTTATTTGCAATAGAAATAGTTTCGTATATGGGCCATAGTGTGAAGGTGATAGGTCTACTGTAATATTTTGGGCTATTTCCCAATATATTGAATCAGCGGACAGCATGACCATGTAGGAATTCAAAACTGTACAAAATGGGATGTTTTGTACCTTTAGACCTTAACTGAATGAACGTATTGTCCCTGCATTGCATTTGTACATCTACTAAAAATGAAGTCGTTATATTAATTTCCATGCCATCTCACTCTGGAAATAGTCTTGCAAAGATACAGAAAATAAAAAGATGGAAAATGAAGGGAATAATGAACAAAAAATTCACGTGTCAATACTAATGGAAACAGGCTGGATTGTGTGTATTTTTGTACCGTATATTCACTGAATGAAGAATAACTTTAAAATCCTTCACTGGTGAATTTTATAGATACCATTTTCCTCTCATGAATATCTTTGCATTTACACAGATGCCATCATTTTTACAGGAACACCCATAGCACATTCAGTTTTTGGCATTGTGGTTTTTAATGCTTTCTGAAAAAGTAATACTTTAGAGAGTATTGTACACACAATGTACAAGAAATGGGAAAAAAAAATGTTTTGTTCTTCCACGCACAATGCATTACTGATAGGTAAGAGATGTTGTTCATTACCTAGGCAGAGAAGCAAAACTGTAATGTCGTATTATTATTTAACAAAACTCTAATGTCTTATTATTTGGAAATCACAAAACCACTGACGCTAACCAGAAGAGTATTTTAATCATGATCTGGCATTAGATCAGGCCTTAAAAGAATAACCTGTTCTTGGCTAAGTAACAACTAGCAAGTTCAGGTTGCTTAATTAATTCAGGAATAATGTTTGTGCATTATAAGCCTTGAAGATTATACATTAAAAAGTATTTTGGACTATTCTCTGTTGAAATTATTAGTATTTAATGAAGTTACCTTCTTTTTTTTTTCCGTTATCCTTAAGTGGATTTTTTGCCCTGATTCTAGATTCAGTTATAACTTAACAGAATAAGTGGATTTTTCTTTCAGTAGTTCTTATAAAAGAAAAAAGAGTCATTACCTGCTGGATTATTAGGGAGTTCTGCATAGTAACAACACATCTACCTGCACAGAAATGGTTATGTTTCTTTCTTGACAAATTTTCTTTCAAGTATGTTGCAAAATATTTGTTCTGATTCAGTTTACGGAAAGTGGGAAATGACTATGTCCAAGATTAGCCAATTACTCAAATAAACTGCAAATTTTGTGATCATTTCTGATGGGAAAAGTAAATGCAAAATAAATGCTGATAATGCCCGAATTTGGTCTGGGGAAAATTAACCTGCATTATAAGTTAGACATAATTTTTTCTCTATCTTTGATCAAAACTTCCAGTTTTAGGAAAACCAAAATGCTTTCAAACTACCAAATAAATATGCATATAACCAAATTAGAATACCAAACCAAAAATTGTCAAATTAATATGTATATCATTATATAATTCACACATGGAATTACTGAGAACAACTCTAATTTCTTCAGTGACAAATATCACTTCTAACTTCCTGCCGAGGCAACCAGGAACTCAAATTTAATCACATCAGTTGAATGCAGAAAATATAAAATTAATCAGGGTTGAATAAATATGTAAAATATAATTTCAATAATGAAAATAAAAGGAATTATGTAAAAGAGTACTGAGTGGAGAAGGAATTTTAAGTAAAATTTTAATTTTTCTTTCACATCAAATTACAATTTTTTTTTGGTGGCAAAATGGAATACTGATTACAAACATTTTTAGAGCACTAGAGCAGATTGTACAAAGGAATCTTTCCCTCCTCAGAAATATAGAATATGAAATTTAAGCTTTGTGCTGCCAATCGCCATTTTAACACTTTCACTGTGTAGCAACTAACTGTTCTGAAAAACATAACAGAAAACCAAAAAACCCACAAAAAACACCACCATCACCACATCAACAACAGCAGCAGCAGAAACATGACACAGAAGAAGTCAATAGTAAGCACCTAAAGTCCTGTACTTTGTTGATAACATTGCTAATGGAAAAGGTATGAAAAATGACACACCAGGACAAATAACCTGATAAATGCAAATAATATAGTAGGCTTCAAAGACTAGAGAAATGGAGAAGGCAATGTTGAAAGGAATGGGGAAAGTTTACTTTTTGGGGAAGTACTGTTAGGGCAAGTGGATGTCTCAATAAAACTATTATGAAAGACCTAGAATACATCAAAAAATAAACCTAAAATTTTAATGCTTTTATTACATTTCAAATCCAGTTTTACAAATTCAAACTTTTCTTTCTACTATTATATCTTCAATAAAGGCAAGGTTATCCTCACACTTTTTTCTGAGAGTCCCTGATCCTTCAAAAGATTTTTGCTGAGTGCTTACTTGTACTCTTCTGTGTTTTCCTGAAAGACCTGAACTGAAATCAAGTCATCATGAACCATAAAGATATTTTGAGATTTGTAAATAAAGTCTTATCAAACAAAGGTTTAATAAAATAAATTAAAGGATGTAATCTGACCTCTTCTTTCCTGTTTCCCATTTTAGACTGTTCTGTAGATCACAACCTTGTCAGAGCCTTAGACTATGAAAACATAGATGATAACCCACCTAAATAAAAGAGAATCTTTCCATTGACCTTGATGAACTTTGAATCGTTTCTGTACTTCATTTTTACATGACCTTTCTGTATCACAGAGCTAATATCAATAGCTGACACTTTAAGTATTTCCAGTGTGTTAAATTAGATTGCATAAAACAAAGCATATCACAATATCTTTACAATTCTCCTTCCAGTTTCCTACTTTGCAGTTGGAATAGCATTTTTCTTTGTTTTTGTTCTTACTCTCTCTATGGGAGTGTTTCTTTTCCACATACCCTTTTCCATGTTCTATTCCATGTAGCCTTCATTTCTTGCCAAAATCTGAAATTCTGTCAGCATTACATAAGGTATTTATCTCTGTCCAATTTAAGTCCTGTACTATACACTACATCTGTGAACACTGATCTGGAATGACAGATAGTTCCACTGAAAATGTCTGCATTTCAGATATTTCAGACTTAATGGAACCATTTGTGCTGTATTTATGAGTGCAGAACTTTTTGTGCTTGCATTAATGAAGCAAAAATAAGCAATGTTTCAATTAGTTATGTTTATTTTTCTTTTTGAATGCCTGTCATTCACTTCTATCTGCTTGTTAACATATTAAATAATTTCCTTTTTGTTTCTGGAAATTATAAGGAAATGAAAAAAATTATTTTCAGAAAAAAAAGCATATTGCTTATTCTCCCTACTGATCATATACAGTATCTAACCATTTCCTAGCAAAGCTCCTGTTTTCTTAGTTTAGACTTATTAATAGTTACTTCTTATATGGAGAATTATTTTTTTCCAAATCCAATAAAATGAAATTTTATCCCATTAAAACTTTATTTTTTATTTTCCAGCATAATTTTAAGAAATAGTGAACAGCAATTTTCTAAATAAAAACCTAAGAACATGATGAGGTTTTCTTGCTCCGGGGAGGCGGCGGAACCCCGAAAAACCTCATAAAACGAGGTCCCTGCCGGGATCTCCCACGCTGAGGCGGCGGAGCGGAGCCGGGAAACGCGGCACCCGAGCCCGGGGTAGCTCCCCGACGGAGGATAGCAGGAGACATAGCGATTAGAAGAGATGTAGACGCGGAGCTTTAGGAATCCAGGGTTTATTGGGGTGCAGCGGGGTCGGAGCGGAGTGCGTGGCGTCGGGGAAAGGGTCGGTGGGGAGCCGGGGGTTGCTGAGTCCCAAAACTCAGGACCCCGAGAGCGGAAGCAACACGGGATTAAAAGGGATGGAAAAATGGGAGGGGTTTTGAGAGGCTAGCCAGTAGGAGCATGAGGGATACAGAATTGGCAGGGGAACTGGGGAATAGGGGTGCAAGGGGGGCAGGTACAGAACTTCAAAAACCAATAATAAAACCGCGGGTAAAGGAACATTCTGGCTATTAACTCTAGAAGGATGAAGGGGATCCGAGCTCCAGAAACCAGTACTTCTGATTCCTGATCCATATTCATGACGCTAGCTGCAAGGTATGTCGGGGGAACAATTTTCTATCACCCTGACCTAAAGGTTTCTTCAGACCCAGGGGGGTTCATCAGCTAGTTCAGCCTCCATGCTCACTTGGGTTATTCTCACTGCTACAGAGCATCATGAAAAAAAACATAAGAGTTGATAGCATAGGTTTTTTCACAAGGTACTCTTCTCTTTTAGAATTTCTTTAGTTTGCAGTATATGTCTTTGGCTTACTAGATCAATTAGAACTGATAGCAGAAAAGGCCTTGAAATTGTGTAAGCACTGCTCAGCAAGAGCTAAAACATTCCTGTGTTATCAATGTTAAAATTTCCAGCACAAAACTGAAACATTACCCCATACTAGCTACTATGAAGAAAATTAACACTATCCCCTCCAAAATTACTATAGGGGGCTGTTATTGCAGTAGTCTCATGTGGATGACGACTTTGGAGAACATAGGCATAATCCTCACTACCAACCTCTTTAGAATCAAAGAGATTCTCCAATAGTAATTCAAAGATTGTGCATCAGCGACTGACTATCTGTTGTTTAACTTATTCTGAACTTGCAGCTTTTCTGCATATGTTTAGTAACTGCTTTTTGGAAGAATCTGTATCCACTGAACATGTGCAGAAAGATACTTGACACAAACCTCCCAACGCAAATGACAAAAAAACCCAAAATGAAAATCTCCATAGTCTTCCACATGCATTATGAATGGAAAAATTACTTTAGCAAATCCAGGAAGTGTGAACAGGCAAAAATTGTTAAATCTTTGGGTGAAAGAAACAGAAAGAATAAATAGTAGAAAAAAAACTAAAAAACTCGAAACACCAAAACTAATTCTGTTGAGGTGAAATAAGGCTTTCAGGAAAAATTTGAAGAAGAAAAAGGCTGTAACAGTGAGCCTATGTGTTAAAAGCCATTTGGAAATGCACTTTAATAAATGCTCAGAGAAGAAGTAGTTTCTTTAGTATTCTACTCCTTGTCATATCATCTAATCCTGAATCCAGTTTTTCTGCAAATATTAGATTTTGCTTCAAACAAGTAGATTATTTAGGCTTAGGACCTCAGTGAAGATTAAGAGGGCTTGAGCTTAATCAGCTGTAATGACATGACTAAAAGAAACACTTAAGTTTAACAGTTTAGTTAGGAAGTCTGTACACAGGCTCTTTTCAGACCATAGAGAACAGGTGTCCTTTATAATTTTCTTTGAAGAGAAGTATATTCTTTAGCAGTAGTGGACACTTAAAATCCATTGGTTTCTCAGTAGCCTTTCACTGTGAGCATTGTATTCCAATACACAATACTTTTATTGAGGACAAAAAAACCCTATCCCCTTCTTTTTTTCATTAAGAAACCCCAAGCAATCCGCCTCCAAAAAGAAAAAAAAATCCAAACAAAAAACACCCAAAAAGGAGAAAAAAACAAAAAAAATCACAAAATTTTAAAAAACCCCACATCCCAAAAAAACCAACAAAAACCAAATCAAAAAGAAAAACAAACAAAAAACCCCAAACCAACAAACCAAAAAAACCCAAAGAAACCCCCCAAAAAAACCAAATCCCAACAATAAACAAACAACCCACCCTATACTAATACCAAATCACAATGATAGCAGATATTAATCTCGTTTTCAAACAAATTTAAAGGCCAATAATGGGAAAATAGTTATTTTAGAGAATATTACAAATTAGGTTCAAGGTCTTATAGAGTTTTATCATGAAATTCAGTTTGTGTGAAAACAAAAATTAAACAAAACTGAGCAGTTGAGTCACACCTAAAAACCCTACAGCTATGTAAGTTTGGAATTTAGTGTTTATAGCCCTTGTGGAAAACATGAAGCAGAAAAAGAAACAAATATATTTGCAGGTTATGCACAAACCAGATAGGTCATTACATCCAATTTCACAAAAAATGGCCAAAACCACAACAAATTCCTTTACATAAATATATGAAAATAGATAAAGCTGTTTTCTTCTAGATGCCTTCTGAAGTGACTAAGATGGATTTCAGTGTTAACTTTCATGTCTAGTGTCAAGAAAATGATGAACAGCTCAAATGATCCAGTAGCTAATGATGCCACACTTTGCAAATTTTGACATATAATGATGACAACCACAGTAGAAAATCTGAATACGTACCCACTACACCTCACTTTCAGGGTCTTTTGTTTCTTTTGGTCCTATTGGAAAACAGATATGAAACTACATTGTTCTGGCAGCAGGAACAGGCACCTATTTTGCAGTCTAAATTTATCTGTAACTGGGAGTAGCGAAATATTTTAGTGTAAATTTTTAGTTTTCTCCAAAGTGTTTACACCTTGGATTTCTCCAACACATTTATGAGCAGCAGTCATCGTCTTATCATTTAAATGGTAAATTCAACTCTAAAGCTCTCTGATTCATCAATAGCATGGGTTTTCCATACCTCTGATCATACAAATTGCATTTCTTTACATCAGCTCCACAACTACGTTTAAGCATGTATGATTACACTGTGTCATGTTTCCAGTGACTCTACTCAACATTATGAATATTTTCCTATCTCTGAAATACCTAACGTTGATTTTTTATTGTTCACTGTTTTGCTTTCTCCATGACTGTGTCACAGGGGCAGTTCAAAGTCATCCTTCAGCTGGGATGTATATCCATGTCCATTTTTTTCGCAGAATCCTTTAATTACAGGTGTTGACCTTGAATTCTGCATTGTTAAATTTCTTCCTACCTCAGTTGTTTCAGCCTTCAAATTATTTTTTTCCATATTTTCTCTTAACCATCCTTTTTATTTACAAACTCTTTCTATGACTTTGTTTCATCAGCATTTTTTATCAGCACATTTTTGTTTTCTGTGCCAAGGCCAAGAGGAATTGTTAAGCAAGATTTTCCCTAGACTTATCCTTTAAGAGCATAACTGAGGTTCATACAGTAGAATCCAGCTCTTTAACTGAGCCATTAATGTTCATCTAGGTAATAATTCATCTAGGTTTCAAAGATAATCTTTGAAAAAGGGATGATAGTGTTTATACGCAACAAATATACCCATGAGAGGCATATGAAAATCTCTAAACATTTCCTAGGTAATACAAAAATGAAAATTTGAAGCTACTCTTTATTTACAGTTAATTAAAAGAAGATGGTGAGTTGGAAATGAGAAAAAAAAATCATAAAAATTCTGAATAATAAAAAGATGAAGTGACAGGATAGATTTTTGAGGGAAAACCTAACCAAGAAAGCACAACAAAAAACTCAGTTGCAACCATAAATTGGTTACAGTGTACAATAAACCATCTGTAAAAAAATGATAACTCTGCAATAAAACAATAGTTATTGAAAACGTTCAGAGTTCACTATAACATGATAAAGTAAAAAATAAAATATTTATAAAACTTCCATTTGAAACTTGCTTCCATGGAATTCCACAAGTAAACATTGTGTATCTCAATTTATAAAAAGGAAAGACTCTTGGTCATCTTGTACCAGATTTACAATGATTTTCAGTTCTCTAAAGGATCAGATATATCTCCACTGGATCATAGAATATCCAAATTTAGAAACTGAAAGCAGATGTAAAATGTAGTGTTTAGAGCAGTATTTCAACTTCAACTAGTGCTTTGATAAGTATGTTTTGGATATTAATGGAGTTTGTCATTATAGTTCTCTTGGACTCATGTCTGGTAGCTCCATTTTTTTAAATGTAACTAAAATCAAGAAGGATCGTGACAGTTTTTTTTCCTTTTTTCAAAATGTTTTAAAACTTTGTACATCCTTAACTTATGAAGAATCTTGTCACGTACCTGGTTGTCTCTCAAAATTACCATTGACTTCAGCTGAGTTAGTCTTACATGTAAAACTTTATATATAACTGCTTCTTAGTTGCTTTCAGGAAATTAGAATGATTCTTCTGACATTTTAAAGTACATAGTCTCTTTAAACATCTGCATTCAAACTTTAATTTTTTACAAACATACCATGGGGTTTTGGCACTTCCAATGAGCATTTGTATGAATAGGGGTACTTGCTAGAAGACAAACTAGCAAGCTTTCTGCTGAATAGCAATTTTGACATTAAACACATTCTCAGATGCACACATCCATTTAGTGTTGAAAGCATTGTGTTGATTGAGACAAAAATCAATGGGAAAAGTGTTTAGAAGTGTCCTGAAAGTATATGGATATATTAATATGCAAGGTTATAAAACTTCAATAGATTTAAAAAAAAAAAAATTCTTTTACATTTTCTTTTTGCACAGATTTTTTTTCAACATTTCACCTTATGAGGATTTTTTAATAATATATGAACAGTATTCCTATAAACAAAATTTTAGAAACTTTCATTAAAAAATGCATTGAAAATTAATTTAAATACATCTTTTCTGTACAATTTTAAGTTTGGATCATGTCCTGGCCATGCTGCTTCTTGTCTTCTTGTGCACATGCTAACTGACAGAGTATTGAAAATTGAAAAGTTCTTGGCTTAGGGTAAAGACTCAACAAAAATTATAATATCAGTTTCTTATCAACATTATTCTTGCACGGAATCCAAAACACAGCACTGTAACAGCCACTAGCAAAAAGATTGACTCTATCCCAGCCAAACCCAGGACACATGGATCCCAAGAGATTAAATAATTTACCTTGTTGTGCCAGTTTATTTAAAAAAAAAAAAATCAGAATAACAACTACAACAAAACACTTTACCAACCAAAAAAAAAAGCCCCAAAAAACCTACAAAAAACCAAACCCAAGCCAAACTAATTTAAAAAATTACTTAAAAATACATAGAAATATTAAATAAAAAATATAATTGCCTAATAATGATTTAGGGATTAAAAAATTTCAATATTTGAGCTCTGCTATCCTTGTCAGGTCTTTCAGGGTCATGGGGTATTTTACATTGCTTACATCAAGCTCTGAAAAACGGCTCAAGTAACTGAAAAACCAGAAAGAACAGCAACCTAAGCCCATTGATTTCTTTATTCATAACTCATAACACAAATAAAAATGTATTAGCATATATAATGCAATCACAACATCCTAGAAAAAATGCAAGTACAAAATTGCTTCAGAAGGTGGTTGGTTGGTTGGTTGGTTGGCTGGTCGGTTGGTGCTGTACATTGCTGTGACTCGACAATATTTTGCATTGCTTTGTGTAAGTACAGAATATGTTGTGGATGCAAAGTAGCTGCTGGGGAAAGAAAAAGTCTGGGGCTACTCTATGCTATCAGTTGAAATTAATTAAATGACCTTTGTTGAAAAAAGTAAAATATTATATGTATGATGCATAAAGGACATGAAGTAGCCCTCTCCCCAACCCGGCTTCAGCAGGCCTGAGCTGGATTATCATGTCTAAATTTGCCACTTCAGGACAGATACAGGTGAATAGAAATGGATTAGAGAAGATTTTACTAAATGTGAATGAAAAGAGATTGGGTGAGTCCCTGTTATTCAGTCTGGGATTAACATTAAACCAACTTTAAGGTTTGCAAAGAGCTGCTGCAAAAAGCAAAAGGGCACCTTATTTTCCATATCTCTGCTGGACAATGCAAAAAAAAAAAAGGAATAGGTTTAAATTAAAGCAAAGCATATTCATGCTAGAAAGTATTATTAACTTTAAAACAGCAGGATCAAATTAAGATGTTTGGTCAGAGGCCTAGGTTCTTAAAGAACATGTAGAGGAAAAAGTGCTAGGAGTATTAAAAGTGTGCTTTGTTGATCTCACTGGTAGGGCCCAAAAGGATTAGATAATTTCCTAAAGTCCTTTCTAATGTTATTCCTTGAAAGCTTGTTTCAAGAAACAGCATATTCAGATTTTCAAAACAAGCTGTTTTCACAGAACGGTTGGTTTGTTTTGGGATGTTGTGTCTTTTGGTGTTTTAAAAGCTTAGCAGTTTGTCTCAATTTATTATGAGCAATGAGTCATAATGGTACTTTGAGCAACCAGCTTTGAAATTAGATATTAAGGAACTTGTAGAATTTTTCACTGACATTTTGATATTACAGCAAAAGATTCAAAATGCTTGAGGTTTTTTAGCAGCTTTAACATGCGTTCTACAAGCAAATCATTCTCTCTTAGAGTTATTAAATATCCCGAGTCAGAAGAGACCTGCAAGAGTACCCAGTCCTACTCCTGACTCCACAAGGGCAGTCTAAAACTTAAACTTTATATACACAAGTGTTGTTGAAATGTTTCTTGAACACCAACAGGTTTGGGACTGTGATCACTTCCCTAGGGAACTTTTTGCATTTTTTGTCCTCCCTCTTAGAGAAGAATTTTTTTTCCTAAAATCCAGTCTGAACTTTCTCTGGTAGAGCTTTGAGTCATTCCCTTTCATCCTAATACCAGGCACCAGAAAGATGAGATCACCTTCCTCTGTGAGCTGGTTCTTGTGAAAAGTATCACAGAAATATTAATTACCATAGGTAATGTGGTATCAGCATTCAAAAGAAATTAAACCTAAAAACCAGTGCTCTAAAGCTGAACAATACTCACTGAAAAAGAAAAAAGTTATACAGCTTGAACTGATAAAAAAAAATTATCTCCATCATTGTTGTGTAAGAAGACGACTTCCAAGTTCCTTGGAAACACAAAAAGCCCCACAACTAGACAACAAACAAAAAAACCTCTGTTTATTTCTGAGCTTCAGAATATTTCTTTAAGAATTTAAGTGTTACTGAAAACTTTAAAGCAATGACACAGTTTAACCTCATCTAATTTATGCAAAACATGATCAAATTTAATTCAGGAAAATCTTTTGTTCTGTGTCTTTGTTTGTCTAGATCTGTCGGTATCCATTGCTATTGTAAGAGTCTAAACAAATAGAATTAAAAGATTCCCAGTTTGAACTATATTATTTTTCATTTTCTTACATAAATTGAAAATAAAGGATGTGCAAACTTAAAGCCACTCTCTTTCGAATGGAAAACATATCTCATTGATCAGAACAGGTCCCATACTTTCAGGGGGTTTTTTTGTTCCCAGTGATGATGCTGTAAGTTATATTTTCATCATTCAGAAATACAGTTCTCAAAATATACCTTTAACTTGCTACTAAGTGACCAATCCAGCAATTTAAGTAATTTTCCACACACCTTAGTCTATACAGACCTCCTTGTAAGATAACACCAGGGGATATTTTCAGGTTGTAATGCCTTAGGGATCTGGAAATGACCAATCACTATTCTGACAAACACATCTCATTATTTCCTTAATATTTTGTGAAATTCTTTGTTGATTTTCTAGGATAACCACAGTTCCTGTTCCAGCTATATCATTAAACACTAGGTGAAATTGGAAATAATGCAGACAAAGTGCTGTAAAGGCTATCCAAGTAAATTGTTAACCTTAGTTTCAGAGGACAGAAGATCAATATCACTGTCCTATACTTTTGAAGATTTAGTTTGTTTGTAGTCATTCATGACAAGTATGCACGACTTTCCAAAGAAGCAATTAACCAATTGCAATAATTACTATGTGTTTGGTTGTTTTATAAGTATTTTAAACACCGGACAAGCTTTTAGGTATTGAAAGACAAATCTTCTATTGCAGCAGTTGAAAAACCTGCACTGGGGAAAAAAATTGTTTACGTTAAAACATTTATTACCAAAGTAGCTCCTGATATTAGCTTTTAGAAAAGCTGTGTCTGAGTGGGAGCAATAGTTTTGGCTGGCTAAAAACATGCCAGCAATTGTAACTAAAAATATGTCTTCTGTTTTTGCTTTTTCTGAAAGGCAGAACTATTTCTGGAAGTGATTTACCTTGTAACTTGAATAAGTGTGGCATTCTCTTTTATTCCCACTGAGAAACAACATTTCACAGTGTACTTGTAAACAAGAGCATGGTTCAGCACATGTAACTTAGACTGTTTATTTCCTGACACTGAACTGTGTATGTTTAACGTTCTCTTAATGCAATCTTTATATGGAATTACAGTACAGTAAAATGTCATATAAATGTCTTATCACTTTGTCAGATGAGAACATGTATTAAAAAACTGATCTAAATGACCACTTATCTGAGTTATTAATTATGAAGCCTTTAATTTGGCAATTAAACTTTTGTCTTATCTATTTTTAAATTGGTTAATACTGAACTTCAGAAATTACATTTGACCTGTTTTTTCACCCTGTGAACTCAAGCTATTTGAAATGTAGCACTCAACCAATACATGCTATTAAGTCTTACCTCTGAAAGAATATTCAAAATATACAAGTGCATGTGTGTGTGTATATAAACACCAGAAATAATAAAACACAGCTGAATTAACAGAAGAATGTCCATAGATAACACATAAATAACCCATTGTGCCTATTTCACTAAAAATAGTATTTATGAAATATTTTGCCAGCAGTGGGTATTCTATAAGAAAATGTCAGTTTGTCAGCCTCTGCCTTCTCAAATAAATACACAGTCCCCAATCCCCCGAAATTTTCAGATGAAAGATTTCTCAGCCCAAACATTACATTTTTATTTAAGGTCAGAGATAACTTTTCCCCAGAAGTTTTGTCCCGTAGAGAAATATTTTGAATTCAGTACAAGTTTTTTTCCATGAAAATATCTATTCAGAAAGATATACCATCAATCTCATTTCTCTACAGACCTAGAGAGAAACTGGCATCCATGAGATTCCACAGATGGCTTTTTTAGAGCACTCACCAGAACCTGGGGACCTCTTGATCCTATAAGTTGCAAGAGAGACTGTACCGTGTTTTCCACATGCTATACCAAAGCTGTACCTCCTGAAGTTTAAAGCCACTTTCTCCTTTTGAGAGGCACTTTCTCCACCTCTTAGTTTTTCAATAATTTAGCATTACTGGGGAAGTGATAAGTTTAAAAATCTTTAATGGCTCTCATAAAAGAACAAAAACTACATGTAAATACTAACACCCCCATATTTTACAGTACTCTGGTCTCATTTTGCCATCCATGCTGTTGCTTTGTATCACTATATTTCCAAACAGAAGTATACACTGCGATGTATTTAATCTCATCAGTTTGACCTGATGTAACACAAAAGACAAAGTGTACAAGGTACATGTTTTCTTACAGATTTCTGTAAGCTTAAAATAAATTATGTGTAAGTTCATATTAATTTTTTTAAAATTAAAAATATAGTCAACTGCTCAGAACATTTTTGTTCAAATGATGCTTTAACTTGTTTTCAACAGTAAAAATGTATTCCTCCGAACAGATAATTATCTGCATCTTATTTTCTTACTTATATTTTAAATAAATCCCAAAAGAAATGAACACACAGTATTTTTATCTATTTGTATTGTAAGCAAAGGAAGAGATGAAGAGAATTAGATAGCTGCAAGTAAATGCACACAATAGAAGTAAATTCAATATTCAGTTCAACTCTTGGTATTTTCTTACAACAAAATTGTTGAAGAAAATTCTTACTTCCTTAGAATTCTAAACATAGCTCTCTCCTGAGGACCTGGACTTGTCTCTCATGAATTATTCAGGCTGTAAAACAAAAGCTAGAGACCTATAGCAACTGCATCCAAGAAAGAGACATACTGAAGCTTTAAAATTTCTATGTGGCAGCAGCTGGGAATAGTTCTGTTTGTATTAATGTTGTCAGGATTGCTGGTGCTAGCAATACTAATTTTCCTCATAAAAGAGCTAGAACAAAAATTATGATCTCTTTGCACTGGTCTACAACAGAAGCCCCACATTTCTTACCCTCTTAGAACAGATTGCGCAAACTAGAAAAAATGTCATGTTTTATTAATTAATTAATTAACATCTAAAAATATATAGTTATTTCTTCATAGGACATTCTGTAATGAAACAATTCATCTTTGTTTTTCATACAATTAAAATGTAGAGACAATAAGGAATATAAGTACAAAAATATTTCTTGATTCAAACATTTACACATGTAAGGATATAGATCTACCATATTAGTCAAAGAAATAAGGGTTATTTTTAAAATTTAACTCACCCACCATAGGCTTTAAAAGTAAAAATATGAATCAATGGTATACTATCAGAATAATTCAAGTATCATCACAACTTCATCAGCACATTAGGTATTAAAACCCCGTCATTCATCCGATCATCAAAGAGATAGTGTCACTATGTCTATGTTTATGTTAATAAACCTCTGAGTGTTTGTGAGTTGCTAAGTATAATACTTGTCCCAGCCTGCACCACAGCTCCATCTCAGGGTGAAAAAAGGTGCAAACTAGTTTCTTATAATTTTGCATTACCCATCTTGCCTGAAAGCAAAACCTAGAAGTAACAGATCATAGCAATTTAAATGCAGTTTAAACATGATTCAGATGGTCAGCTGAGATTCTGGTTACATGAATAAATTATAAGTATATGATTCAAAAATGCAAGACAACAGAATGTAATTTAGTAGTACTATAAAAATGTAAGGGTATGTCTACATAATCTGTTGCAGAAAGTTGCAAGTGATTTCTGTCTTTGCTGAAGCTGACTAAGCTTTTAGCAGTAGCACAGCACTAAGTCCAAACTAATAAATCCTTCTGATTCATGGCTCAAGTTAGTACCACTATAATGTAGATACACAACTTCCCTTTAGCCTGGAGCAGGGGCAGCTTCTGCTTTCCAAAGGTGATGCAGATTTACATTGAAAGCATATTATGCATGAAGGCCTTGAAATAGTCTTTAATTACAGAATGAAAATGAGCGATGAAGGGAAGGTATTTTGAGTGTATACAGGTGTCATGTGAATTTGTGCACTCACAAAGCTTTTAAACTTAAGCTGATAGAAAGAAGAAGAAGGAAACTGTTTAGGTGCATATGGCTGGTCGGAATACAATTTACAGTGGCACAGAACTCCTCAGTTTTTATATAGCTGAAAGAAAATGCATTGTTTGCCCCTTGTGCTTCTCCAATAATGTCATTCTGTTATTGATTTTTTTGTTTTATTTTTCCTTATAAAACTATCAATGTCAACCTTGTATTAAGAAAAATCAAGTTTTGTCCTACAGATAATGGCACTTACTGTGTTAGAAAAGGTTAGGCTTTACTGCAAATGACAACTATAACTTCTCTGAAGTCCTTTCTTTGTCCTATACATTAATGTGCATGTAGAGTAAAAAGAATCATGTTTCAGCACTTTGAAACCTCATTGACTAGTATCTTTTCCATTTATTGCACAAAACATTGGAGGGTGAAAAAAACTGATTAAGAAACACAGAAAAACATAAAATGTAGGTACTTAAAGGCTTCATTTATCACAATACACATACAAGTTAAAAGATAAGCAGGGAAGACTGAAAAAATGCAGCTATTCACCATTCTAAAACACTCAGACTTCAGCTATGCAGATAATGGCAGAGCAAGTTTTTTTTAAAATAATTAATAGAGAAAGTCGTGCTTTGTTGTAGCATGGCAATTGGAAAACTATTAGCTTTAAAAGCTCTAGGGATTACTTGAAGTGAGTAATATTGCATTTAGTTATATTATAGAGCACTCAGAGCTGAGTCTCTATATTGAGCTTGTTTATGGTATATTAGTTGTCCTTTCACATCACCTCAGGGGAAAAAATATCTATAACAAAGTGGAGAGTCTTAAAGTAGATGCTTGCTTACCAACAAAAGCTTATGTCCAATTTCTGGTGGCTAAAAGTGGTTCCAGTTTCATAAATTCTAGAACAATTTTGGTGTCTCTTCTATTTATCTATGCCTACTTACATCAGAGAGAATGGAAAAAGATTGGTGCTTTTAAACTATCAAGGAGCAATAAAATGAAGAAGTAATGTTAAGTTGCATACACATTCCTCAGTGTCTTTCTTTTAACCCTTGGTTAACCAGATCAATTCCTAGACCTGTGGAAAGAGAGTCTCAAGACTCCTTTATTTTCCTAGAAACTGGCTACATCAATGAAAAACTCTTCATTGGTGCAGTCACTCCACTCTCAGTATTTGAAAACCACCCCAGCACTAGCAGGAGATCAGTCTCTAAGCTTTTCAACCTGAGAAAGTTTTGGTAAGCCAGTTCAGTCAAACATTTACAGCCTAAGAAGACTAAACCTGTGCTGTGATGGGGAACTGTAACAACCAGCCAGCACAGAATGCCAAAACTAACTCAAGCAATTCTGAAATAGATTGAAGCCTATTCTTGGAGTGAACAAAGTGCTCTTCCATCTGCTTGACTAATCAGATTGGATGCCTGGAATGCAGAAGACACTTATTAAGACAACAATTTACTGGAGCTGAAACAAATATTGGAGCCCTAGATGTGGATTTTTACAGTACTCCTTTAGAATACATTGAATTAATGTAGTTGAAGCTATGTCCCTGTTATATTTTAATATTCATTGTGTCTTGAAAATAATAATAGGGATTCCATGGCATGATGGATAAGTCATATCCAGATTCCAAAGAGAAATAAAATCAACAAAGGAGACTTAAATATAAGATATATGTCTATTTCTATAAAAACAATCCTGGCTGTGAGGACAAACAGCACAGTACCTCTTGTGTATTCCTGCCTAAAACCACTTTTTCTCTCAAAAAATAGGGCAGCCTCCTCTCTATTTCTTTCAAGAATACTTTCTGTCATGTAGCATCCTGGGATTCATGTTTCAACACTGTGTTAGAAAGCACCACCTGGCACTGGCCAAACTATTTCAGGATACATTCTAGCAGTCACGTAGCAGCTCTCCATATTTTTCCTGGCTCCGTGTACATTACTAGTACAGACACTCTACTGAGTATTTGGGAAGAAGTGGAACATATGGGTTCAAGAAGTGGAACACATGGGTTCTACATGGAACAAAAATAATGACTTGATTTTGTTTTCCCGGGTTTTATGTAAGTGCTTCAAGTACTGATGCATTGGGAGGTACTGTAAGGTTCTTCTACTTTTTTTTGGGGGGAAAGAGAGCAAGGTAGAGGGAAAAGGATAATTAAGTTCAAAAAATGAAAATACCTACAGGTTTTATGTCAATATCAATAAAGAAAAAAGAATACCAAATTTGCCAATTTCACTGCCTGTCTGCTCATAATATTGATGTAGAGAACAAGGGAATTTATTTTCAATAAATTGAACAATTAAAGAACTCTGATCTTATAAATTTAAACGGTAATTTTGGGAAGGTACATTTTGAGCGTAGACCTGAAATTTCTTCCTTTTCTCTCTCTTTCTTGACCTAGGATGTACTACAAAAACCCTTTTGAATATCTATATACTAATTAATTTGAAAAAATTACATAAGAATATGTACCCGGAATCAAAGAATTATGATTTGGGTTGGAAGGAGCCTTAAATAGCACCCAGTTCCAAACCGCTTGCCATAGTTAGAAACACCTTTCTCTAGACCAGGTTGATCAAAGTCCTGTCAAACCTGGCCCGGAACACTGCTAAGGTTGGGGCATCTGCAACACCTCTGGGTAACCTTTTCCAGTGCCCTGCCACCCTCACATCCAGTGCAGTTCAGGATTTTGTTTCTTTGCAATCCTAAAGTGCCTTACTGTGCTGGACTTACAGCCATGGTTATGTTGGTCAAGTCCTTTCCATCACCTGCAAAAAAAATCCTAAAAGCTTCCATTTTTTGCAGGTGAAATTAAATCTGGAAAAATTCATGTCTATAGTTTGTGCTCTGATATGCATTTTATTGTGTCCTCTAATTCTACAGCCTTCAAAGGGACTTCCACTAGAATTGAAGTTACGTATGGTTTACAGACATGCCAACCCAGTTATGTCAATTTTCTTTACTTACAGTACAGAAAAAAAAAAAAAAGTTTGTATATCTGAGCATTGATATTTACAAAGGAAAAAAAAAGTTGATCAACTGAACTCAGGCAGATATTATTGCTAATTATTTGTTCTCATGCAAATAATTCTTTGTGGGAAAGTTTCTCCACCAGGGGTCGCACAAAGACTGCTTAAATATCACCTGTAAAACGAATAAAGTTCACGTTAGAGCTTGAATACTCAACCAAACCTCAAAATAGTGCCTCGATCCATAATAAGCAAACTATTTAAACTCCTGGAAACGAGTCACTGCTGCTTGTTTATTGTAAATGTAAGTAAAATTCTAATTTTTAAATTTTTTTTTTAGTACTAAAGCGTTGAACCACTTTGGAAAAAACGTCTTGAACTTATTACATTGTCATAAATCATACTGCATAAATTATATTATTTAATGTCTCATATTAGGATAAACTATACTAACATGGAGTCAATGCTGCTTCTAGTAAAACTAAGGGAAAGTCTTTTTCCTCACACATCTGGAGAAAGCAGATTTAGGTATTGACAAAGACCCAAACCAGGGACTCTTTTTTCACTGCTCTCTGCAGTGGTGTTGCTATTTCTGCTGTGGAAATTACGAGGCAGCAGTGAACATCCTCACTTCAGGGTGGTGGTTCTTCAAGGGAAGAACAACTCATGCATCAGTATTCTGGCTTATTGGCCCCAACACAAGCAGCTTTGCAGAAAAGAATCTGGGAGTTCCGGGGATGCCAATCTGAATGTGAGCCAGAAATGACATTGGAACAGAAAGTATTAGTGGTGTCTTGGGCTGTATTAGGATGATTGTTGCGGTAGGTCAAGGAAAGTTATTCTTCCCTTCCACTCAGCACTGGTGATGCCACATCTGGAGTCTTGTGGCCAGTTCCAAGCTCCTCAGTACAAGAGAAACATGGACATAATGGACAGAGTCCAGCAAAAGGCCATAAAGGTGACTAAGTGACTGAGGCATCTTTCCTGTGAGAAAGAAATTCATTCGAGAGAGGAGAAAGTTCAGGGGGATCTATCTCATAAATGTGTAGAAATACCTGAAGGGAGTTTGTAATGAAGACAGAAGACAGAGCCAGACAATTCTCAGTGGTGCCCTGTGACAGGTCCAGAGGCAATGGGACACACATTGAAACACAGGAAGTTCCCTCTGAACATCAAAACACTCTTCTTAACTGGGAGGGTGATGGAGCACTGGTAACGATTGCCTAGAGAGGCTGGGGAGACATTAAAAACCCATCTGGACACTGTCCTAGACAGTCTGTTTGAACAGCAGGTTTGAACCAGATAACATCCAGATATCCCGTTGAACTTCAAACATTCTGTGGTTTAGCTGGTCTAATCCACTGGCTTTGGAAATACTGGCCTTCCTCTTGGTATGAGATAGTAACATAGAAAAGAACCCTGCCCAAACCTCTGATTTGTAGTGAACATTTTCCCTAATTTTTTTGTAAATAATAATGTGTAATCATGAGCAGAAACATTTGTGAAAATACCAAGCTTTTCCCATTTTCTTCATTATAATCCTTATAAAGTAGTTAATGAGAAAATAGACTACAACATCTTCAATATAATTCATGCTCAGTTTTGCTACAAAATTCATTACTCTCTGTTAAAAGAATGAAGCAAAATAACATAAGCAGTTACATGGTACATAGATCAGAAATTAATTTTTTAAAAACATTAATCCAGTATGTATATGAGTTCAGTAAATAGCCTTTGTGCACATGCTATGTATTCACATACACAGACTTTCCAAATGAAACTTTTTTCATTATACTGATAATTTTCATGTGTATACAAAAGATTTTTTTTTTGTTTCTGTGCATAAATATCTTTGTGTACTTACGTGTAAGTATGAGTATTTAGTTAGACATAATTGCGCTTCTTGTATTTATGACAGATTCTACAGTGTTTTGTACAAAAATGACCTCAAGATATTGAGGAGAACTGGAGAACTGTCCACAAAGACATTTTTCATAAATCTCAGAACCTTCCAAGCTAGACAATATTTCTCCCATAAATTATGATTTTCAATACTAACAGTCTAGATAAAATCTGCGCCCCTTTTCATTTTAACAACACTTCCTATTAACATAGTCACAAGCAGTTTGCCATAACATGGCACCATTACATACACCTGTGGTAATGTGGTTGGTAACAACAGCTATAATAGCATATTATTGTCAGTTTCTTACACATATAAGCACTTGCTTATATGTGTAAGAAACAGTTTATATTTGATGAGCGCTGTGCTAGAAATAGGTACAATTTCGGAATACTTGCTTCACAGAGAGGGGCAGGCTGTAATTTTTAATCTTTTGGATATTAATGAACTCTCTTTTGGCTAAATTACTGTGTTTATTAATAATTCATGAAAATTGGCCAACCTTTTAACATAGTACATGCAACTGTCTGATAAGCAGATAGTGCCTTTTAATTTTGTCTTAGACTGTTTAATAATTTACGACATATGAGGTAGGATTTTGCATTAAGCTAATAATGTGCCACTAATAACTGAAGAATCCTAAAAACATATGTTCCTTTTGCCTTGCTTTTGCAGTTCTTGATTAGCTCTGTAACAAAATTAGGTCCTTGGATAATAAAACATATCAGGGAGAATAAGTAGGAAAAAAGCCTGTTTCTATACTTCCTCGAGCTAATGACACACTAGATTTAAAAGAAATAATGGCCACCTTTCCTATATGATATGTGCACAGAGAACTAAACAATGCCTTATGAAGTGTCCAGAATCTTAATTACCAGGCACTTCATAGAAAGTCCCAGAAGAGGGAGATGTTTACCCTCAGATAGACATAGCTTTTTTTACCTTCTAGGATTCATTGCATTACTAAGCAGAATAAAGGAATAGTGCCATTCTTCCTCTTTAAAATAACATAGGGATAAGTAGGAAAGTTGTTTTTTTTTTTTTAAATACAGTTCCACAGAATAGCTCCTGTTTCCTCTTCCATTTGGCTTTTCATCTACTGAATATGAGAAAAATTACTGCTGTCCAAAGTGTGTATTTATTCTAACTATATCAATTGTCTTCTCTTTTTATAGAAATAAGACACTGGTTGAACTAATAATCACTAATAATCAAGCACAGGTAGAAGCGTTCTGTTATTTCAATCTGCATTTGGACAAAAACCCTTGAAAATATATTTTTTGTGTTGGCAGCATATATTTCATCCTCACATTAGCCAGAAGGATATAAAATACTGACTACTAAAATTAGACTTTTGAAAATTATCAGCTATTAATAGGTTTCAGATAAAGTTTTAAAACACTTTGCCAAGAACCCAGTTAATTCTCTATAAAAGAGAAGTGAGATGACCTGAACATTTATAGACCATTTATTCTGATATTGGTCCCAAGCATGATAATGCATCTGATGGTGTTTGTTAGCACAGGTTAAATAAAAATGCTTTCAAACTGATTGGCTATTTTGATAAAAACTAAAATCTGAGTTATACTCTTAGTGCTGGAGGATTACCCTTGCACACTTGTGTGCATGCTTCATGATGTGCCCTTTGAGAAAGACGTTGTTGACATGATTGTTATTCTATATTTGAAAAACCAACCAGGCGTTAGGTATCAAAATGTGATTTGAAATTTGCGATCACGACATACGGGTATTAGTTTCTGTGTTGGTTTCAGCTGGGGTAGAATTAATTTTCTTCACCGTGACTTTATGGGGCTTCATTTTGGATTTGTGCTGAACACAGGGTTGGTTATATAGAGATGTTTTTTGTTATTGCTGAGCAGGACTCACAGAGCCAAGGCTTTTTCTGCTTTTCATACTGCCATGATGATGAGGAATTTGGGGGTGCACAGGAGGCTGGGAGGAGGCATACCCAAGGCAGGGGACCCAACCTGACCAGAAGGATATCCCAGGCCATATGACATCATGCTCAGCATAGAAAGTGGGAAAAGAAGAAGAAAGAGGTTGACATTGGAGTGATGGTGTTTGTCTTCCCAAGTCAGCGTTGTGCACAATGGGGCCCTGCTCTCCTGGAGATGGCTGAGCACCTGCCTGCCCGTGGGAAGCAATGAATTACTTCCTTGTTTGTTTGTGTGAGTGATTTTTGCTCTCCCTATTAAATTTTCTTTATCTCTATCCATAAGTTTTCCTGCTTTTACCTTTTCAATTCTCTCCCCTATCCTGCTGGTCAGGGAGTGAGTTAGTGACAGTGTGGAGCTTGGCTGCTGGCTGGGGTGAAACTACAACAGTTGCCCAGAGTCTCCATACAACAAAAAAGATGTGAGAAGATGTGAAACGACATGAAAAGATATGAGTTGCCTTTGAAACCAAGTTAAATTGATACTGATATGGGTTCTTACAACTAGACCAAGACATTTCCTGCCCAGACTGGAATTGCACTCCAGCCATAAGTGCCTCTTCCTTTTTCCTCAAGAGATGAATGAAGTTTAACCTTTAACATACTATCAAGGACTCTTTTTTCAGGAGTTGAGCAACCATCCTGTATGGAAAATCAAAATCCAGCCCCTATTGCTACCTGTCTTGTCAAGCAATGATTGCTCGCTCATTTAAGGGTAGCTTCTGGATCAAGTTCTAGTACTGCTGTTAAAGCAAGTCCACTGTGTAGAAATTACCTCAAGATCTACCAGAAAAATGAGACAGCGAAATGTTCCCTCTTACCTGAGGGGTATCCATCTTTTAAAAGTCACCAGAGTCAGATTCATCGTGCCTAACTATAGATATACTGAGTATAAGTTGATAATTTGTTGTCTGTATCTTTAGTCATTGCTTTAAGTCCTGAGTTATTCCTTAAAATAGAGGTTGATATTCACCATACTTTTGAAAAGAAATGTCAGCTAATCCTACATTACATATAGAGCCTGATTCTGTCAGTGTGTGTTACCATGTCTTGATAAGGTCTTGTCACTTGATCCTCATTCCTCTACAGAAGCAGACAGGCACATTGTGATTAGCCTACAGCTAGTGATGAAGGCTGAAAGGAGGTTTAATGGCTCATTTCTGGATTTTGATCAAATCCAGGAGGAAGCTAATCCAGATTTCCTAATTTGAGTTCCTGAGCCAGCAAAGAAGATGATCTCTCTGTTCCCACTAGCCTTTACCAGCTGTTCTGCATGTGCTCACAGGCACATGAAATGATAAAGATCTGCACTGTGCAGCCTTCCTTTTCTGATTTCCAGTATTATGCCAATGCATTAATGCTGATGCAGTTCTGTGAGGATGCAATGTTGTGCTTAGATGTTAAAAAAAAACCCATATATTCCTCATAGAATCCTAGAATCTCCAGGAGTTGTCAGTGATAATTGATATTTTCAATATGTTATCTTCCTAATAGTAATCGTAAAACCTAGATTCTACCCTTTTGATATCCTAACAGTTCATGAACCATTTAGTTCATAGACCAGTTAGCCATCCAGTACCTAAACAGAGCTTTTTAAAAAGAGGGAGAGTGACTTTACAAGGGCAGACACTGATAGAACAAGAGGGAACAGGCTTGATCTGAAAAAATGAGAGATTAGATTAGATATTAGAAAGAAATTCTTCACTCAGAGGGTAGTGAGGCACTGGAACAGTGAATTTGTGGATGACCCATCCCTGGGTTCTGGTTAAAAGCCAGGTTGGGTGTGGCCCTGAACAACCTTATCTAAGGGGTGGCATCCCTGCCTGTGGCAGGGGGATTGGAAAAAGATGATATTTAATGTGTCTTTCAGCCAAAGCTATTCTATGATTCTATGTTTCTATGGAGTTAAACCCTAAGAATCTTGGTGTCTCCTGCCACTGAAGGAAATATGCTGAGTTTTATGTGCAGAGGATTTGGGGGTTTGTTCTCTAACTCTATAGAAATCCGTGCAAAATGTTTTATTCAAGGAATTTCTTTGGGCTGCATTATCATACAGAGTCAAATATTAATCACAGTGATCCTATCTAGTGGTAGAATACCTCAAATTGGTTTTGCAACCTAGTTTTAAAAGCATGTTTAACATCTTTTAGAAAGAAAATGCTACTTTTTGTTTGTCATCAAAAATCATATAATTTTTAATGCTGTTATTATTCATATTACTATTTATACTAGGTTCCTTTTTTCCCCTTTTTTCATTATTTTCAGAAAATGTCTTTAAATAAATGTGTTCAATTAAATTAAAAATACATGATTGAAGAATGAAATTCTAAAATTCGTGACACATCCTGGCTAAGTTAAAAACAATACAACAGTCAAGTTCTAATCTATACCTCTGTTAAGGAATCAAAATTTGGCTCAAGTAATATGCATTTTTTTAGCCTTTTTATATGCACATATTTGAATGCAGATGTAATTTTTTTTTCTCCAATCCTAATATTTTTGTCTGAAATGATGGTAGTAAATATTTTGTGGTCTTGTAGTATGTAGAATAATGAAAGGATTTATTTTGTGGCATTATGCTGTACTACACTATTAGAGCATTATGAAAACATGTGAAGAAAATAGTCACGCTCATATTATGTATTACTTGCTCCTGAGGAGGCTCTGCATTGTTTCGAAATACGATACAGTTTCCTGGAACACTGCTGTGACAAAATGTTCTGTCTCAGAGACTACCCATTGTCTTCTCTGCTTAGGACTATAAAAATGGGATTTGTTTCCCTTATACTTGGGGATATGTGAGATGGGAAAAACCTCTCACTAAATGCCTAAGTCAGGTTAGTATCAGTCACATGGTGATGATTAGTACCTTAGAGAATGTAGAGTGGAATCTGGAGTGGTTTCTGTCAAATAACTGTTATATAGAAGTGCAGCTTCCACAAAATCAGCATTACTTCTGTGTTAGAAAACATACATGTACTTTGGTTTGTTGAAGCTAAGAAATCATTTTCTTTTGGTCTGAGTCACTGTGAATACCACAACTTCTGATAAGGCCTTGAAGATATTTAGGTCAAAGGTTTCAAATTGCCATTCTTGTTTCTATCCAAGATTTATGTCTTGACTGTGCACCAGGGAAAGCAGACTGAGCTTCCTCAGTCTAAGATCACTTGCTGATTAGGACATCACATAGTACATTACAGGAAAGGAAGGCCTGACCTGAGGCCAAGTCCGGAGAAAGATGTTGAAATGAGAAAGCTTTCAAGCTTAAAGTCCCATGTACAGACAGTGTAAAACCCTAGAAACTGAATTTGGTATCAGATTGGCTCGAAACTTAATGTCTTTGTTCAGGAATTTAAGTTTGAATATGTTAGTGGAATTTTTTAAGATTTGCAAGAAAACACCTTTTCTGTCCTTTACTAATATTAGTGTGAAAAAAACTGAGTGAATTCCAGAGACTAGTTGCTTAATGCAGGGGAGCTTTCCCTTGCATTGTAAATCATGGGGATTGTGCCCTAAAAGCAAGATATCTGGTAAAGAAGCTGTAAACCATGAGAATCACACACCATGTTGGCATAAGATGTGTAGGCTCAGATATTTGATATAACACAGAGTGGAGAAGTAATGGTATTATGACACAGCATATCACCTTCTCCTATTATGTGGAAAAAAACAGCCTGTCTTTATCTTCCAAAGTCTGTGTTCATTGAAAATTTTCCACAGGATGAAATAACTCTATTGTCTTTTTATGGAATAAAAACCTTATCTGATTTGATATCTATTAATTTTTTTGAAGTTTCTGTTTTCTCTTGCTCACATGTCCAGTTGTTACAATCAAAAATATTAAATTTAGCTTACTGGTAAGAAACCAAAACAGAAATAAACTTCCTTGCATTTTCTTCATCATTATAGATTTTTTCTCTTTGAAATGAGTTTCCAAATTTCATAGAATTATTACTCAATCTTCAGACAATTAGGTAATTTAGCTCACTTGTTTCTCCTAGGTCACTGGTGTATCACAAGAAATATTGTAAATGTCAACCTAGCATTAACTTTTTTTTTCCCAGGTCCATTTATATCCTGACTTTTTTTTCAATTTGCCAGTTTTTTTCATCTCATACATCCCCTCAGTATCTTCTTGTGTACTGCAATAGCAGCTGTGCTTCAGGACCACAAGCTTTCTCATAACAGCATCTTGTCACCTCCAGAAGAGACCTCAGTAGTAGAAGCTGCAAAAAAAAAAAAAAAAAAAGCAACACTGATAAATCTCCTTTTTTTTTGCTGCAATGTCTCTCTATATACGGAGTTTCGAGGGCTGCCTCAGCAATTTTGAGTCCTGGAAAGATCTCAACAATCCCATATGTAACAGTCAAGCATGCTTCAACATCTTCAACATCTTCAGAAATAAGAGTAACTAGAATTATGATTTCTCTATGAACATCCCATTAGATGGAAGCCTAATTGCATTCTAAGACCAGCAGAAAACTCTGTGAAAAATTGTTCATCTAAGAGATTATGTTAATTTGACACTTTTTCAAACATCAAATGTCCAGATTAATGCTCATTCAGTCATGGAACCTGTTTTTTCTTCTGGTGCAGTTTTCCTTTACTATGTTAATTGCTCATTTAAGTAGCTCACCTTCTTGGCATTGTAAATCCTGGACATTTAAAATTGCACAGCATCCAAGCTTGACCTGGTTTCTGCTAGAGGCTTTTGAGTCCCTGCATTGATATGGAGGGTGGACCCTGGCTGGATGCCAGTCACCCAACAAGCCACTCTATTAATCCTCTCCTTAATCTGGGAAAGAGAAAGAAAATATAACAAAAGACTCATAGGACAAGGTAAGGACAGTAAGAGATCACTCACAAGTTACCATCATGGGCAAAGCAGACTTGACTTGGGGAAATTAGTTTAATTTATTACCAATCAAATCAGAATAGGGTAATGAGAGCTTAAAAACATCTTGACCTTACCCCTCCCTTCTTCCTGGACTCAGCTTCTGTCCCAATTTTCTCTATCTTCTCCTGTCCAAGTGGTGTAAGGGGATGTGGAATGGCAAGTGAGGTCACTTCATCACACGTTGTGTCTGCCATTGCTTTCTCCTCAGCGGGAGGACTCCTCATACTTTTCCCCAGCTCTAGGGTGGGGTCCCTCCCATGGCAGATAGTTCTCCATCAACTTCACCAATAGAGCCCTTCCCACAGGCTGCAGTTCTTCACAAACTGCTCCAATGTAGGTGCCTTCCAGAGGCAGTCCTTCTGGAACCGACTGCTCCTATGTGGTTCCCCTGTAGAGTCCCAAGTCCTGCTAGCAAACCTGATCCAGTGTGGGCTCCTCTTGCCACAAGTCCACAGACTGTGCCAGGAACCTGTTGTGGTGTGGGCTTCCCAAGGGATCACAGCCTCCTTTGGGCATCCCCTTACTCTAGCATCGGGTGCTCCACAGGCTGCAGGCGCATCTCTACTCTGCCGTGGATCTCCATAGGCTGCAGGGGCACAGCTGCCTCACCATCGTCTACACCATGGGCTGTAGCGGAATCACTGGGACCTGAAGCACCCTCTTCCCTCCTTCTTCACTGACCTTGGTGTCTGCAGAGTTGTTTCTCTCACACATTCTCCCTCCTCTCTCCAGCTGAAAATGCTGTTCTTCAGTAACTCTTTCCCCTTGTTAAATACATTGTCACAGATGTGTCACCGCTATCACTTGTCCATGGTCAGCTGTGGGTCTGTCTTGGAGCTACACTGGCTCCATTGGACATGAGGGGAAGCTTCTGGCAGCTTCTCAGAGAAGCCAGCCCTGCTGCCTTCCTGTTATCAAAATCTTGCCATGCAAACCCAATAAAAGTAGAAACAAAGCAGCAGCTAACCAATTTGTACCAACATGGTTTTTGTACTTCTCACAGCTAGAGCATCTGCTTTGCTGCTTCCCGTACTTTGCCCCTCCTGACCATGTCCTGCAGTTATATATGAATCACTAGAAAATTAGTCAGATGTTCACCAACACTGCAGAGTCCCCACCAAACTGTTCATTAACCTGGTAGGTAAATGGCTACATTTATTATCATCTGAACCCAACTGATGATATCTGGTGGAATTCATGCAGAACTAATCCAAAGGCTTTTAATTTTCTAAACCTGGGTTTCAAATTTTTGCTTCCCGGTCTTTTTTCAAACCATCCTAGAGGTGTAAACTAGATAATAAGTAGCCTTTAATAACCAACACAATTGTTTAAAAAAACTTTGTGTATCACAAAATGTTATGGCACAGTCAAGCTAATTTTTGAAAACTTACAGGAACAAGATATGACTTTAAACATGTAGATATTCTTTCTTAAGAGGAACTCAAGATCAGTAAAAAAAGTCACAGGACATTTTTTGTTTCATATTATCCCGAAAACTGCCAGATTAAAAGTAATCAGCGATATATCATGTGTAAGTTCTTTTCCTGAGCAGAACCATTTCCTTTTATTTCTTTATCAGCTTTAATAAACATTTGATTTTGTCTCTAAGCACATCCATGGATGCCAAGAACAAGGAGACCAGTGTGCAAATTTTCACCTGTGTTAATTCATGACAGTTCCAAAAGTTTGACCACAGATGTTTGAATTGAAATGGTGATGGGACTGAAAACTCTGTGACTATGAAAAAGTTCTTGGGGTTGCAGAGCAGCTGGGCTAATTAATATCCTTGGGGTGTGTAAGAAATAAGTAAGCAGTACCAGCCAGAAACTGAGAAGCTCTAAGCGTAAAGCACTTTTAAAAGGAGCCAATAGAAATTTTTAGTTACATGACTTTAGTTAAATTTCTGTTAATGAATTAATTAAACCCCAAAAGCTTTTTAGTAACTTCTAAATGTGGAGAGGACAGCTAGTGGAAGCTCAGACTATTTTATTCTTCCTGTTCAAGCAGTGGCACCAGGAGGAAGACAAACCAGTTAATGTTATTTTTACCGTAGTTCATTATTGATTTTTATTTTTTTCCTTCAAAATTTTAATTTAATTCAGGCACAAGAGACATTGCTAGAATGTGAGTGCTACAGAACTGGTAGCAATCATTGTGATCGATTCATGCTTTTTCAAGGATACAGAAATGAATCATAAAGCAATCTGTCCCAGACATAAGACTGAAGCATGAGTCTCATTGAATTTGGGAGTTTAAATGGCAGATCAGATTATAATGCAACAAAACACTCAAAGTCATATGAGGGACCCAGAATTATCCCTTAAAATTGAATTTGCTAAGCAAATAAGTAATGAAGTCTGGACTGAAGCTTATGTCGTGCTTGTTGTACACTGGTCCTGTAGTAATAATGATATTTCCAAATTACTAAAGGGAAAGGGAATCTGAAAGGTGTTTTCTAAATTCAGATTTGAAGTCACACAAACAAATAGCAAGACAAAACAAAGGTCATGTGCAATGTTAGACAAAACAACACATCCAGTGTTTTGGAAAAAAGAATTATGATAAAGTATGCAAGTATTTGCAAGAACAAGAAGAATTTGTACAGCACAGACATCTACAAAGTTTTAGCCCAAATGTGGTATTTACAGCACTGGATAAAGGACTGATTTACACGTTTGAAAGTACAGGAGACCTATACTAGTTGTAAGTGGAACAAGCCAATGTGCTAGAAGGCTACATTGAAGAAAATCTAACAGACAAACATTAAAAACATCACTAAATTCAAGGTTGACACAGATCTCTTTTGCACTACAAAGTAAGAATGAAATGTCATTTCAATGAACTTTTGGTAGCAAAAGAGTGTTAAAATATGTTAGGGAACAGGTCTCACTAAATAGTTTTATGAATTACTGTGAAAATTAAATAATCTGTGGACCTTCTTGAATAACTCAAAACTCACCAATTAAAGGTCCATATAACAAGAAATTCTAAATACGGGGAGCAAAAAGATAATCTTAATGTGCAGGACAACATATAGCAAAGACAAACATTTTTTTAAATTAGTCATTATGTGACAAAAATACTTAGAACTTATATACAAAATAAACCTCTTCTTTATAGGCTCTAAAATACTAAAATGTCTCATAAAAAGAAAGATTTCACATTTTGAAAGAAGGCTGTCTGGAAATATTTTACTTCAGTTGGTAGGAAAACGAGCAAAATTACATGTACTTCCCTGAGAAATACATATCAACTAAGGTGGCTGTCATTTGATTAGCATTTGTTAGAAAGGAATTTCAAAGGAGGTGATAACATTTACAATCAAAAGGGATATATTACCATTTCCAGGAAAATGTTTTCAACTGAGTAAGACAGTGAGAAAGTATTCAAAATGCTTTTGAAATGGGTCACTCTGGGCTTTTTAGTAGGAAATATTCAGGAATATTCATTTTATATGGTAAAAAATTATTTTTATTCTAGGTGAAGAAAGATTCTTCTTCATGAGAACAAGAACTAGTAGAATACTAGTGTCTTGCACAGTCTTTAAAAAACAGTTTTCAAAATTACTTAAATAGATGTCTGGAAAAATCTTACCAGGGAGAAGTACAGGTTCATGTCACCAAACATCCAGTGTGGCTTTTACAGTGTGAAAAATGCACATCTAGCTGACAAGGTGCACCTCGCTTCTTTATGAAGTATCTGCACAGCTATTCTGCAGAACTGAGGCAATGTCATCTAATAGATTATGTGTTATTATAAATCTTTAACATATCTATCTTTAGGTAACTGCCTATGTATTTCAGCTATTGAATTAATAAAAAGCATCTGTTAGGATTTAGACAAGTACCTTGGTGACAGAGAACTTTGATTTAGACAGTGAATTGCTTATTTTAGAAAATGTTCTGGAAGGTATTAGCAGCACTTTGTAGGATATGAACTAAAGACTTCTAATGAGCCTAGATTGTGTGCATTTAGTAGGCTGTTTATTTTGAAATAAGCCTACATTTCCTCAGTGGGAAAAGGTCAGTGCCTTTGAAAGTGTCTCAGTTGAAATTGTGTTCATCCACCACTAGTAAAAGCAAAATTTTGTCTTTGTGCCCTTTCCTTTGGTGGAGGACATAATGAAATAAACACACACCATCCAGTTCTGAGCACAGAAAAAATCTATATAGCCGACCTTTGATTTCACAAGAGGGATATAATCTCCCATATCTAACATAGCAATATTTTCTGGGAAAAAAAGGGAATTTCAGTGTGTAAAGAAAGGTGTAAAAATGCAAGTATAGTTTATTTTTCTCAAAATATATTTTAAAATATATATTTTTCTCAAAATATTTGGTTCTGTAGTGTTTCCACTACTGTAGTCTTTGGTTTTGATTGTGTTCTGTCTCATCAGTAAACAACTGATATACCATGTTTACCGGGTAGCGTTCTGATGGTGTTGCCCAGACAATAAAATTGTTTTCAGGGTTGTTTGCTTTGATATCTGTAATATCGGTTGTTCTTCATAATTGCTGTAATAACAAAACATTTCACATGTAAATTAACTGTCTTTTTATAGCAGTCTTATTAAAAATTATTATTCCCTCAGTGGGCTTAGACAGCATGAAGGTGACATATGTGTTCTCTAGGGGAAGGAAGGGAACATATGAATGTATGACAAGTTTTTGCTTCAGGAAAATAAATGCATCTTTGTGACTAAAATGAAATTATGTGATTTTTATTTTGGTCTCATTTTGAAGAGGTGTCTTGGAGTGCATTCATGAATACAACACAAAGATACAGTATTAATCCTTCAGAGGTGGCAGCTAGGTTTCTGACTCATTTTCTTTGCACTATAAGTATTAAACTCCAGAATGACAGAATTATATATATATTTTTTTACCCATAAAAATATCAACAATGAGGTTTACCAATACAAAATAGCTTTATTTTTATTTTCATGCATACATATTGCATCTGAATTGTCTTGACACCAATAAAATAAAATAGGAAAGAAAGAGAGAAAAAGAAAGGAGAGAGAGAGGGGAAGGGNGAAGGAAGGAAGGAAGGAAGGAAGGAAGGAAGGAAGGAAGGAAGGAAGGAAGGAAGGAAGGCCATAAAAACAACCAACCAAAAATTCATTATTTGTAGGCAAACAGAGACTTTTGAGTTTGTATGGTTTTGTCTTGCCTTGCCTTTCTTTAATTTGCTTTCCCTTCTGTACCCTGCAGTAGTCAATGCATTTAGTCCAAATCCTAAGAATGGAGAAAGCAGTATGGGTACTATTGAACTCAGAGATGCATGGCATCTTGCTCTAGGCTTTGTTTTATGTGTGGTCAGCAGAAACATATCTGCACACTCAACATATTGCCCTCAAAAGATGAGATCTACAAAGAAATAGGAGGGGTTCTGCTGCAGTTGTGTGAAAAACTGTGTGAAAATCAAGTCAAGAGTAGATGGGAAATAAAAACTGTTCCTGCCTTCCATGGGAGGTCTGCACAAGGAATGGTGAAGATTTTTTATATCATTTTATGCCCTTAGCACAGGTGAAAAATTATACACAACTAAATCTATAGTACATTTGACATTACAAGACAAGAGCAAGTCACCAGTCTGCAGGTTTCCAGAGCAAGACATTTTGAGACAGTTAATATGTTAAAATGAAACAAAATATGTCAAGAAGTGAGGTCAACATCTGTGGTCTCTGCTCAATAGAAAATGAACCACTGAACATGGACCTGAAAAGGTAATCGTATCTCATTTAAATTGTATATATCCACTGTTTTCCTGTAATGGAGAGAAAAATTTTGGAACTGTTAGGGAGATTGGTTTTTGCAATCTGCTGATACTATACATTTGAACTTTAAGCTTTCAAACACCTATTTAATTTGATGTTTTGGTGATGGGAGTTCACTGTGTGTTTAACAACAATATTTATGCCTCCTGGAACTCAACTATGTTTGCCTGGTGTACTCACAGTTCTGAAAGTCTGAGTAAATTCAGATGTAAGAATAAAACTGCTGAGGTGTTTAGTCATCACTGAGTCACCTTGCTGATGAGGCTGTTCCTCCTGTGCAGGAGTAGTGTGGTGACATGGTGTCTGCATTGCCTCAATCCACAGCACAGACAGCAGAAATGAGGACTGCGAGGTCTGACAAGGACTGTGGATCACACTTGTCTCCCACACTGGGAACAATCAGTGAAAACCTATAGCACTTTCATGAGTATAAAAATATGAGTTCAGCGAACAAAATTCAGCAGTAGGTGAGGGAGAAGAAACAAACCTTATTTTTCACTAGTCTTTAATTTTTAATCGTTTCAAGTTTGTGTGTGGATTACTGGTTGATTTCAGTGCTGTTAATCTAAGAAAATAAAACAAACCTAGATTCCAGTCTCCTACTGATTGGTTCTCCTAGTATCTATTTCAGCTGAATCCTATCTCACAAATCTGTCTTCTTCCTGAGATGGAAGAAATTGTGCTTGTAGATGCGAAAACAGTGTCTCTTTTACACTTGTAAAAACCAATACAGTGACATTATTCTTCTTAAGATATTCATAAGAAAAAATACTGTCACTGCCACTTGTTTTAAAGTATAGAGTGCCAGATGGGAAACTTTTTCTCTTCAGTTAAAAATGAGAGTACTTAGGTAGTGCCAGGACACAAGAGGTTTCCAAATTTATTAAGCTAAGGTGAAAAGTATCGTCTTGTGAAACAGCTGTGCAACAACAGACTTTATTTGTGAATTCCCCTTATATACTGGCTTTAATCAAGACAGTTGTTTCAAATTCTTCTGGGTGCCATAGCCAAAGGGAACTACTTTAAATCCTTGGATTTATTTGGTTTCCACATATTGTGTACCTTTCAAATACATTACTCAAAATATAAACATTCCCAAGGTCAAGTTACAGAATAAAATTATATTAATGCAGTGTCATAAAATGTTAATAGTACTATGTGACTGAACATTCACAGAAAATGGTAAAAAGACTCAGCTGCTGAATGTACTGCATTACTGATGCTAAGCTCCAATACTGGATGGAGGAGTATGTCTATACAGACATACTGCAAAGCCCTTAAGCCCATTTTACATATTAAAACATCCAAAATTTGCATCCATACCACACAGGCTATTGCACATTAAGTCTTTCTTAGTAGCAGATTATTCTCTAGTGCTAACAATCATTTTATTCCTAGTTGACATGCACAGCACTACAGTAATCCTAGCTAATCAAAATTCAATTGTCAAGAGGCAGGAGAAATGTCTTCATGCATATTACACTCCATCAGCTTTCATAATCATAAAGTCATAGAATCATAGAATGGCCTGGTTGGGAAGGCACCTTAGAGACCATCTAGCTCAAACCTCCCCAGTCCTGGGCAGAGACACCTTTTTCTAGACCAGGTGGCTCAAAACCCCATCCAACCTGGCCTTAATCACTTACAGGCATGGGGCATTCACAGCTTTTCTGGGTAATGTGCCAGTGCCTCACCACCCTCACAGAAAAGAATTTATTCCTAAAATCTAATTTAAATCTAGTCTCTTTCAGTTTGAATCCATTCCTTCTTGTATCACTACACGTCCTTCTAAAAAGGCTTTCTCCATTTCTTTTGTAGGCTCCCTTCATGTACTGAATGGCGGCAACTAGGACTCCCCAAAGCCTTCCCTTGTGCAGGCTGAACAATTCTAATTCTCTTAGACTTTCCTTGTAGGAAATCACTTCAAGTAAGTAAGTCTGAAGTCTTTTAAACTTATTTTACATAAAATCCATCTTCATTTGTGTACCTTGTTATGTGAAACACACTTTTATCTTTAAATGCATTCTCTGATACCGAGGACAGTGAAAGATACCAGAAAGTGTATTACTGGCCCAGCAGGACTTCATGTCGGGGGAATTTGTGCAAACAGCAAGCCCTCAGTTTCCTCAGTGATCTGCAGTGGATTTACATGACAGTAAAACAGGACTAAGAAACATACTTCTGCTTGTAATCAGAGACTTGAAAGAGCAATCTACAGATAAAGGATAACACCTGAATTTTCAAATTCTTTTGTGAAGAGACAGGCAATGGAAAAGCACCAAAAAACTAGAGATACACAGATTAAGGAGAATGACAATGGCAGTAGAGCCTCTGGAAGTAATATTAAGAGTCATTTCTAAAGTGAAGACAGGCAGTTTGACAGAAGGAGGTAATGCAAAAGTTTATTAACTGAGTTACTGAGAGTAGTTGTAATGTGCATTCAGCATGAATAGGAGACATTGTCATTCAGGGCACCCCCCTCCCCCATTTTTTGTTCATCTGGCACGTTCTGTTAAGATTGGGGGCTTCAGGAGGAGGGCATATATTCCCAGAGTTCCAAAACATAAGCTCAGATGCCAAATCTAAATTACTTTGAGTCTTGTAAAGAATGCAAGGCAATATTAAGGAATAGTTCTGCAATCTTAAAGCAAGTGGTATATATCTATTGCAATAGAATTACCACAGAGCTATCTGCTATGTAATTAGGTGGATTTGAGTGTTGTCACTGCCACTGAAAAAGCCAGAGAATATTGTGTGTTTAAAAAAAGAGGAAAATATAAATGAGCTTTTGAAAATAAAGATTGAATCTTTGAATCTTTTCTATCTAACCACATTTTTTCTTGTCTTCCCTCCCCCGAAGGTGGAAGCTGTCATTGAATTAAATAAAAAAAGAAAAAGGATGTGCTCTTGATTCTGTGGTCTAGTTGGCACAGTAGGGAACTGGTTGCAGTTTCTTAGTCTTATATTATAGTGTGTTCAGCCCTCAATTTTTCCCATGCATCATGCACTGAGAGCTCAAAGCTGCTGTGGGGTTAGTGTTCTGTATCAGTACTGATAATCAGTGTGCAGGAGTTAAACGTTCTTTATTTTCAAACTTTTAATTCTTTCCTCCCATGTAGTCTTCACACTGACACGGCTTCACTTATTTCTGTGAGCTGAATGGGAACACATAAATTTTAAGTATGGCAATCCATGTTTTGACTGACAGCTTTGTGCCACCTCACCAGTTCTGAGAGTCAAGGGGAAGAAAGTTAAATACTGTACAGAATTCATTACTAAGGTAATTGTAGATCTGGATAGTAAATTATACCTTAGTTCTAAATGACCACAGTCTATTACAGGGATATTAATTGCTATCAGAATGTAAGAATAATTATAGATGAAACTTACTGCAGTTACTTGAATGTTTATAAAGACTATGTTTTCCCACAGATTTGGTATGGTGTCTTGGTGATAATATTGCCTTTGCATTTTATGATTTGTAAACTGTCATTTACTTCACATGGGGTATATTCATACTCTTTTTTAAATTTTTCCTCCGTTTATTAGGCTATGCCTGTATCATTCTATATCAAATGCACTCTACTTTCCAGCTTCCACATCTTTACTTTAAAAGGCAAATTACCTTTACTAAAGGATCCATAAACTTCAGCTTCCAAGGAAATATTTGTCTTAGAAACTTACTGTATTATTAAAAAAAACCTGAATAGATGCATACATGCATGTCTCTCTGTTTTTCTTCCTCCCTTGTTTCCCTCTCTTGTCTCCCCCACTTTGTCTCCCTCCCTCTCTCCCTCCCTCCTTCCTTCCTCATCTTTCCCCTTCTTTTATTTCTCACAGATGTCAAAAATAACTGCTTTCTTTTTCTTCCCTTTAGCATATTTTGAAATACTTGAGGCAGAAGTACAGAGCTATAGACAGGAGAAACCAATGGTGGAGGAAATATTGACTATCTCAGAACAGCTTTTCCACTTCGTTCTGATTTATTATTTTCTTGTAGATCTTGCACTGCTTAGCAAGTTTAAGCCATATATTGCAAATCCTTCTCCTTTTCCACTTCATAAGTCCTCAAGTTGTCTTTAGTTCAAGCACCAAGACACCTGAATTGATGAACAATTGTTCTATAGTCAAGAGCATGCATCTCTAACTAAGCTACAGCCACTGCAGACATAAAGGTTGAATTTAGTAATGCAGCTACCTTCTTTATTACAGAAAGATAAGTCAACCTATCACAGTGAAAAGAATTAAATGTGTTTGCAACAAGAAACCATCTTTAAAAGAGCAGTAGACAGTAACATTTAAAAAGCTAACAAAAGAAAAATCCTTTTTAAACAGAAAATGCATTTACATTGTGTTTTTTTACAATCTAATGCTGTCTTTAATACACTCAAGAAAAAAGTCTCAATAAGCAAAATAACCTTCCAGGAAAAGAAAGAGTTATTGCTCAGTATAATATGTACCATAGCATACTGCAGTGTGTTTAGTGCAATTACAGGAGAAAAAAAACCCAAACATAACAGATGACTGCCTTAGTTGTAGACTAGTTATTTCTTTCTGCTGAAAGCACAAAAATTATGGTTGCATCATGGGTAAGAATGATTATCAGGAATTTTCGTTGTCAACCGGATGAAAGGAAAGCTCACAATCTCACTGAAGCTATGTGTATTGAGCAATAGAATAGTATTCCTCTCCTGTAAAGGCCAGCTCCCAGGAAAGCAGATTGCAGATTTTAGGACAGAATTGTTTTCCCAGAAGTTTTTTTTTTTTTTAATTTCCCTTTTTCAGGTTGTTTGGTTTGCTTTTTTTTTCCTGGTCAAATTGCTTTAAACACTGGAAAAGCTCAGCTGACTGTTTCCTTCCTAGTGTGAAACTGGGCATATTTCATGTTTTCTTTTGTGTCAGGAGGACATACAGTGGTAGTACAGAGTACAAAGCTCTGCGTGTGAAAGTTGGAAACATGTATGGAGTGAAGGGAGCCAATCCCTGACCACATGTTTTTGCCAATCATCTATGGGAGTCATCCCTGGATTTAACTACCCTCAGGCTTTCAAGGTGATTGTCATCTGAAGGCTGTCTGCAAGAGGTCCGGAGAGTGACCTGACAGTTAAACAGTCTGGATTATCACGCAAAATCTTATTGCATGACATTCTTTTATTTAATGGAGTTGAAATGTTAGTGCTAAGTAGATAAGGAGCAAGAAGCTACCAAAACCACACTGCCTATTTTCTACTTAGTAGGTGTTTCTTGCTCAATAGCTGTGCAGCACTTCTTACTGTCTGCAATAGTAGTGTATATATACCAAGATTCTGCAGGAACACCAGTGTGTAACATGACAGCTGAATTACAATATTTTGCAATATACTGAAAACATTGTAAAACTGAACAGTCAAGGAGATATATCTCAATCTAGTGTGTTGCGGTCGCCATAGCCCAATTAGGCACTGCGAACTCAGACTGCAAAGGCGAGGCCCCAAACGAGTCCTGGGAGCGAAGAGACTCTTCAGTTAGGGTGACTCTTTGGGGTGCTCCCAGTGGGCCTCGGGGCAGGACTCATGAATATGCGCCAATGAGCCATGCGATTGGCCTCAAGTCTCTCCCCGCCCCTGTTCCATATATGGTTATATTCTGGAATGTTCTCCTTTGTTCTAAGCTCGAGTTCTGTATTATTGGTTGGTTCAAAAATATACCCTCCCCATCTGTGTTCCCATTGGCTGGAAAATCTATCAGTCTAATGTTCTCCCAACCCCATTGGCTCCCTTCCATTTGGCTCCTCCCCTTTTACCGGTCCCTTAAAAACCCCTGCACAGCCCTGCTCAGGGCTTCTCCGAGCACCCCTCCGACCTGCCTCATCCCTCCTCGCGCCCTTCAATAAACCCTCTGCTTTCCCTGCTTGAGAGTAGCCTACATTTCTTGTCATCGCTTTTGGTCCTCCGTGCCATTCCTCCCAGTGAGGCCTTGCCTCCCAGCTCCGCCAACCTCCTCCACCGAGCGAGAGCTTTCACTGCCCCTCAGGCAGCGGCAAGGACCGGACAACCCAATTCAAGGACTGTGTCTTGCTGCCCCCCGCATCGGGCTGGGAGACGCCACTCTAGTGGTTTTGTCCATTTTTTACAAAAAGTTCTCGAAAGTGGTCCTGTAAGCTGCAGATCATTTGTGAAGCTGTTTGTAGCAAGAAAGAAAAAAAAAAGAGGTTGAGATTCTTCTCCCACCTTGTTCTTGTAACAAAATAAATCATCTCTTTCTATTTAAGGAACCCAAATTTCCACTGCAAACACAAATTTTTCTACAAGCAGACCCTTGGAGACCTTGCTCTGGGTTTTAATAACTAACATTTTGCATTACCCATAACACTACCTAGTGTTTTGCAGAGTCACATCATCTATATGGTTCACTGAGAATGCATGGGAACAGTGTAGTTTTGATTTTTGTCTTATGCAAAATTAGATGTATTCTGGTTTAAGCTAGGTTAGAGTTAATTTTCTTCCTAGTAGCTGGTAAAATGTTACATTTTACATTGAGGATGAGAATAACGTTGATAACACACTGACATTTTAGTTTTTGATAAGTGGTGCTTACACTAAATCAAGGACTTTGCTCTGCACACCACCCCACCAGCAAAAAGTCTGGGGAGCACAAGAAAATGGAAGGAGACAGAGACAGAACAGCTGATCTCTTCTGACCAAAGGCATATCCTTGTAGTACATGGTGTTTTGCTTAGTACATAACCCAGGGAGAAAGCTGACTTCGTGTTGCTGTTTGACAACTGGCTGAGCAGCCTTTGGTGGGTGGTGAACAATTGCACTGTGCAACTTGATTTCTCTCAATATTAATGTTGTTCTTTCCCCTTCAGGTTCTGTCCTTTTAAAATATCTTTATCTCTGCCCCCAAAATTTTATCCTTTTTCCCCACAATTCTGTCCCCCATCCCACTGAGGAGGGGAGCAAATGACTGACTGTGTGGTGTTTAGCTACCTGCCAGGTTTAATCTTGCTAAGATATCAAGTAGGATGAAAGAAATACTTTTTTAATTTTAATGCTTAGTTAAACCCTGAAATCTGCTGCAGCTGGGAACAGAAAGTGCAACTGTACAGCAAGTTTATCTTGTAATAAGTTACTGTATTCGATGCTGGTTGTTTTTTACCTAAGTGATAGACAGGAAATAGTTATAATTAAAGTTTTTGCTCACAAATACAATAATAAACATCATAAAATATTTTAGAGTAATTATACCTAATTCTATGTAGCTATGTGGTTTGAAATGACAAAAAAAAACAAAAAAAAAGGTCTTTAGACCAAAATAATGCATATGAATAAAACTATATACATTTAAAGCTTTTAATAAAATTATCTGTAACACTGTAACAGCTGTTACAGTGTTACAGA
>VZRM01005381.1:268347-330568 GCA_013397955.1 Grantiella picta
ACATGCTTACCACTGCGTTAAGCACACACTGTAGGTGGCCAATTCCCCTAGCTGCAGTTTTTCTCAGAAGCACTTGAGAATTAAATTATTTATAATTTCCTTAAATGAACTAACAGCTGACATAATCCTTTCTAACCCATCTCATATAATAGAACAATAGCAATCTGTTGTGTTCTTCCCTTCCCATCTGTTTCATGATGTCATTTGTGAACTTTCCCCCATTCCTAATATGCTCAAGGAAAGATTCTTAAAAGAAACCCTTTAAAAATCAAACTAATTTTGCTACATTAAAAACATTTTATTCTTATTTTAGTGTGTCAGTAAGAGACTTCTAAAATACATTAACTTGTCTGATTTTTTTTAAATTAATAAAATGTAATTTTGTTAAGAAAATAAAGGAAAAAAAAGAAGATTCCTTTCATTTTAAAGAAGATTCCTTTCATTTTAAAGGTGGTAGACAATGTATAACTTATCTGCCAATCAGCTGGGCTGCAAGTCTGTCCTGAAAGAATTATACCAAGCAGGTAAAAAAAGAAGAACAAAACAAAACAAAGCAACTAGAATAATCCCAAAAATCCAACCAAAAAAAAGCAACAGAAAAACATCCTTGCACTTATTTTGCTGTTGTTGTTGTTTTTGTTAGGGGTCCTGAAATTTCTTTTAATTTTGTTTTGTATTTGTTTCTTCCTTTCCTTTTAATACTAGTATAAGCTTTAGCCACCTTTCTACAATTAAAATAATTGTAAGATACTGTTATTCTGTCTTACCCAAGCAGGTAAGAGGAGATTGCTGAGCTAAGCACACATTAAGACAGTTTGAGCAGAAACTCAGCAGGGTGCCTGGGGATTTCTCTTGGAGAAAACACAGAGGTGAGAACATTAATCAGTAAGGTGTGTGAAAAACTTCAGAGAAAATGGGAAAAAAGACATCATGATGGTGGCATATGTGGAAGAAATGGTGTATAAAACCTGAGGGCAAAGACATTCAATCAGATCACTGTGGCTTAACAAGTTACTGTTTGTCATCGGAACACAGGTAATTGTTAGCAACCAAAGAGAGATGACAAAGGGAATCCTATCATTCAGTAAACACCAGAGCAGCATACACAACTTGCGTGATTCAGTTCAAAGCACACTGTCTCCCAAAGTCTCTCTCTATAAAGAGGGAATACACTCATAGGTACAAAAGGGCAATTGAAATACAAAGGCCAAAAATGCTGCACTGTAAATCTGATGCACCTGGAAAACAGCTACAGGCAGCTGGGGGATGAATTTCATAAACTAACTCCATATAATTACAAGAGAGTCAGAGCATCTCACAGACTTACCTCTCTCTTAAATAAATAGATTAAATTAGTATTAACTGTGAGATGATGTGTTTTAGCATAAGCCACACTGAGATCATACCAAAGTAAATTAGTGGACTCCAGCTAAGTATATGAAGGAGGATAATTATTGTGGGCCAGTTAAGTGTGGTAATGGTACCTGGAACATAAGTCAGAAAAAAAGGAAAGGAAAAAAGAAAGGGCTTTATGTTCAAAGCAGTTTAACTCTCTCAAGGAAAAAAGTAAGTTTTTCTCCCTAGAGAGTTTGTGATGCAAAGCTTTGTACATTTATAACAGTTAGCATTTTTATTTTCCTAATTATACTGACGTAGTTAAATCAGTGGTACTTTTTCAATTAATACAAATTTAAAGACTTTATAAGACCTTTTTTTATAATTCTTCCACAACTAAAGGATGCTTAATTTAAAATATCCTGTTCTTATATTAAGATCATAGTTCATAAACGTAACTGAATAATTACATTAGAAAATTATTCAAAAGAAACCTATGGAGAAGAATGGTGATGAGTCAATATCCTTTATTTTCTGGTAATTATAAAGCTTGGTAACTAAATAACATCCGCAGAAAGTACTCATATCAGAGTTGAAAGCTCAGAAATTCAGCCTCTCTCTTTTTGGCCCACATGTAATGCTTAGAAATGATCATCTTTGCTTATCGATCACTTTTAGAACTCATACTATAAATATAAATTTTGTGATTGATTGTGACAAATTGAAATCTGAAGTACTTGGACTCAATGCCATAATAGAAGTGATGTTTTCCTTTTTACTGCTGCTGTGAATTTGTTCTATGAAAATACTTCAAATGAGAGCTCTGACACTCCTCTCAAGTACATATGTGTCTGAGATGATAATATGGGAACTCTTGGCATTATACCTATCTGCATTTGGCTGAAGTGGGATGAATCAGGCTTTACATTTATTTTTACCTTTGATTACTTTCCCTACAGTCCTGGGACAATATCCAGGTGGTATATGACTATTTAATCAGGGTACAGGCACATGAGAAGAATTGTATTGTTATATGTTCTGCAAGCATATCAATTGTAAGAAGATACACTACAGGACAAATTATGGCAAAATACTGCAAAATGACAGATTTAAAATTTCAAATATGAATATTCATGTCCCTGTCTAGTTTCTGTGGGTCTTTTCATATACTTTTGTTTTGTGTTGTTTAGATATGTTGCAAATTATTGAAGATAAAACAATGTACAACTAAATAAGTATTTTTGAAATTTCCTAAAACACGTTTGAAATTTGATAAAATAAAGGTATGCATTATTTCCATGTTTCTCAGAATAGACATCTAAAATATAGCTGATATGAAATTTACTATGTCTGTGAAACAGAAAGTTGAATGGAATTCAGTTCAGCTACATTTAGAAGTCTACTTCTGAGATAGTCAATGTAGGAACCCTTCATAATCAATGAAGATAAAGCGAGTTCTATTCATCTGACCTGGTTTAGATGTTGAATTTAGACTGAGATGGATGGTGTTGTATAGCTCTGAGAATGATGCAAATAGGCAGAAAATATTGTTTTCCATCTCTAAAGTGAAAATTGTTTGAATGATGCAGAAGTTAGCTATGCTTATGCTGTAGTTACGTACATGTGATTAGATGAACTCAACCCAATTTACCTACACTACCCCATGCTTCATAGAAAATATTGATCTTATTTTTTTCCCATTCCAGAAAGAAAAACAACATAACCCTTTTATATCTCAATGTTGGCCAGAAACCTCAGCTACTGGACTGTAGCACTTTTAACCCAAATTGGCAGTGCTGACCACTGCAGCAAATTGTGTGGATGCACAGAATTGTAACTGTGTAAGGTTTTGCATTTCCTTCATTCTGATAAATGTGCTGGATTATCACATTCACTTTGACCAGATGTCCAGGAATCTCAGGTTAAATGAAGATAGATGCCCATTTCACATGAATGTTTTTCTATAGAAACAAGTCTAAGACAGCCAGTGCCTATGGGTGTTCTGGATATCAGAGGTAGTGATCTTAATGGTTGTATGAGGTGATATAATGTGCTGTCAGTTTTTAGCTTGATTTTCAGCATGTACTCATACACATTTCTGCAAGTGACTAAAAGGATTTCTGATTTCAGAAAGATCACCAGACTGAAGTACAAGCTGTTTCTCAGAAAGGGAAGATGTGTACAGAGTTTCAGGTCTGTAGTAGGTTAGGGCTGGAAGATGCTTCCTCAGGCAAAATATTGTTGTTTTATGAGGTTAATTTCCTGTGTAAAAGAGGATAGTTTTGGACTCAGTTTGGAAGTCAACAGGCATCAGGACGTCAGGGTAAGTTGATGGCTGGTATTTTTCACACAGGAAAGATATAATTGATGTAGTGTTTTAGGAAAGCTTTGTTGTCTATCAGGACTATTTGTTTGCTGGGCTTCTTGTTTTGCAGGCAACTGCAAGGTTCATTTTCTTCTTCAGAGCACTGCTATCAGACTGAATATCCCTTCATTTTAGTTATGTACAATCACCATTCTATTTTTTTTCCCTCTTGTTGTCCTTTTTTTTATTTATTCACTGGCATAAACATTGACTTGACATCATGTTTTAAAAAGTTCACAGAGTATTTGTCTCCATATGAGTTAGCACTCAGCTTTATAGCGGTAAGGCACATTGAGCTGGCTGACAGTTGGAAAACTCTGCAAAATTTTACAGCATAACTTCCTGATCATCTCATTCATTAATGCAAAAATGAAACCAGATATTTAATGTCAGCAGTAAAGGTCAACTTCTAATTAATATTCTTTTATTTACTCATATTAGTTATGCTTTACTTTTTTTGACACCTTTTGTACCCATGTTGCAATATCCTTAGGAAAATTCTGATATCACAGAATCTTTACATATCAGAAGTATTTTAATGTTAAAAAAAGTATACCTATTCTTTAGTCTCCATTTACATTTAGATTCAAACATGACTTATTTAGAAATATTTTTCACTAGGTATTTTTAAGGAATTCCAGAGTTCAAAATGTTCATAGTAGAATGGAAGTAATCATTGGTAATCTCCAAAATACTGGCATTTTAAGACATGAAGTAGTGCAGTCTAATTTTTCATCATGCCTTTGGGTGAAAACAGTAACAATGGAGCAATAGAAAATACTCAAAATTGATTATACATACGAAAAACCTATTGGTTAATACATATGCAGCTTGGATGAATGAGCTTGAAAATTCTTTGGGTCTCCCATGAAAGGCTGAACCATGAATTAAGTCAGATGGAAATTTCCATTGACCTAGCAGCATTAGAGCCAGTAATTAATGTATTTCACTTTCCTGGTCTGTCTGCCTCGCCCCTCCTCCCCATTTCATTGAAAGGAGATTATTCAGTCTTGGTTGAAGGCAATCCCTAAAATTCATTCTGTATTAATCATCTGGAATGAGGCCTACAAGTTCCCTTTTCTGGTCAGACAGCCAGTGGTATATTTCTTGGCTTCCACTCAGAACCCGTACAAGAGACATACAAATCTAAAAATATCTTATTATAATCTAAGTAAGTCACACCCCAGAGCGTAGTTTTAATTTAAATCATGCTTTATCTAGAATCTCACTCTCAACATAACCATTGCCTCCCAACAGAAAGGGGCGAAATTGTTTTAGAAGAACAATATTTTTTTTTCTAATTTCTATCCAGTCGCTTTTCATTTCTTGAGGCTATGTAAAGAATATGCACCAAAACCCCATAACAATTAGGAGCAATGTTATTGTTTAGCATGTTTTGGGTTTTTTTATTAAATAAGGAAGAATCATGTCTTCTGCCACATAAAAGACAGAATGCAACAGTTATTATTATTTTTCATTTTATGATTTCATTATAATCCCTGAGTCAATAAATAACACTTCTATAAATTGCAGGGTTTCTATTTGCTTGGTAACTTGCTTGCTAGAAGCAGACTTATTCTTAAATACCAGAAATTCAAAATACTCTTTCTCTCCTACCCTTTCAAGACTTTTAAATGACAGAAGTCACAAGAACTTACTCATTCAATTGCTATTAGCATAAATTTATCCCTTTTTTTTGTTCCTAGAAGAATTTCTTATGTAAGCAAATTAGAGGAACATGATTCAAATATTTCAGAATATACAAATAAACTCAAATACATGTACCTTCTGGAAGAGCATCCTAAGTTTTGTGTGTCTGAATATTGCTAGAATATGTACCAATTTTTTTTGGAGAGGGGATTATTTTTATATAATAAATGTTGGTTCTTGTTAGGGTGTTAATATGGCAAAAAACCACTCTATATTCAGAGAAGATAAGCTTGCTCTTGCATCTAGCTGCCATTATATTTTGCTTTTACATAGATCTGATTATGAACATTCTCAGCAAATCAAATGAAATAATTCTCATTATCTTTATTAATAATCAGTAACCAGGTTCCCTGATGTTTCTCTTCTTTTGCTAAATCTAACGAAACATGTTATTCTGCATCAGAGCAGAAATTCCCAGGTACTAGCTTCCTGAAAGATAAGATATCAAGGACATTAAAAAAAATTGGATCTTTACTGACTTAATATGAAGAAATACATTTTTTCATGTTACCTATTACTCTATCTCTTTAATCACCACATTTTATACAGTTTCAGATCAGGTTCAAATCCTTATCTACAGGCTAGAGATTCCAGGCCTGTAAAGGTTGTCACTGATAAGCATAATATATTAAATAAATCACTTTTCCAGAACTAGTTCTGAAATCTAATACAGGTCGAAATTCTTTGTATAAAATAGCAGCAAAGGTCATATCATGCAAAAGATTTTTTTGGGGTGGAAAGAGTCAGAGACTGAATTGCTGATATTGTTTCAATATCAGAAATCTTCTTTGAAGGAAATGTTTTTCAAATGCCTGCCTTTTTTTAATGTTTTAATTACTTTATCATCTATTTACCTATGTACCAGTGGAGAGATTTTAATTTATGAGGGGTTCAAAGCCTCTTAAAAAGAACAGAAATTACTCTATTAATTCTGATGACCTGGATCAATTCCTTTTGTTTTGGGCACAATAAATCAGTAAGTTCTGCAAAAACACAGGAGTAAAAGAAACTTCTTTAAGATTAAGATTTTAGTACAACACAAAAAATGTTATTTAAACCTAGAAAATCCATAGCCAGAGGAACTGACATCCAGAATAATGAATTACATGAGAATGCTGTTTAAATTTTTTCTTTTTCACTCAGCTGAAGACTAAAGTATTATAGGATCTGTCCCTTCCCCCATCTCTAGCTCTTAATCTAAACTTTCACTAACGAATTTTCCTAAACTTTTCCCTAGCTCCCAGGAGCATTTCTTTTTCTAGGTGTCTATGTGTTTTTCTGAGTACATATCACCTAGTGTAACCATGTTATTTTATGAATAATTTTCTGGTTTAGCTTTACATATTTATATTTTCTTCTGTTGTTATAGTCATGTATTTGCTGTCACTGCAGAGATGTTTTCTTGTTACTTCTTACTTCTCTTCAATGAAGCGCACATTGTGAGGGATATTTTTCAACTCTGTATTTTCTTCTTTACTGACTTTGCTTCTGACACTGTTAGGATCTGTAAAATGCTGCAGTTGTCACTTCCTTTTCCATGACTGAGCAGATAAAAGATGGGTTTTTGCAGCTTGACATGGAAAGTAACAGGGACAGGTCGGAGTTCTTTTCAGATTGAAAATATTTGTTTCAGTGAGTCTCTTCCTTCAGATTCAGTACTTTTCTAGTCCGACTGCAGAAGCTGCCACCGTGTTTCATACTTCCAGTAAAAAAAGGTATTAAAAGGATGTGATATCCACTTACATCATAAGCAAATTGACAGTAATTTTTATAACATCCAAATAAAACTTTTGGCAGAATTTGGGAAAAGTTAAAGTTATTTCAGAAAGCAATGACTATTGCAAAGTTTCAGTAACCAGACCTAAACAAATCAATGAGACTGAATCAACTCTTTTGGAACCACTTAACTTTGATGGCATGTATCTACACTTAATGTGAAAAAAGTTTGTGCTACTGTAAAAAATTAAATAGGAAATAATCAAGTTATATCTCTTTTTCAATATTATATTTGTTGGTTAAAGATTTTCAGGAAACCAGGTGGATATACCAGGCCATCTCACAGAATATTAGACTTTCATCTTTGGTCAAGTGAATCATTGCAATAGTTTGTACAGTCAGTGCTGTCATTAGCCTGAAATGCTAACTCAGTTCATTTTGAAGTAGCCTCATACTGAACCCAAATCAGCTGTCTGTAATTCAAGGCCTAGTTTCATTCAAAGCAGCTGTGTGACCTTGGATCAATCTTACTGAGAAAATTGTTGCTAAGGTGTGAAAAAGTCTGTGCTTTAAAAGCACAAAAAATAAGAAAAGTAAAAACACAGGCAAAAGGGTACCTGGTGAGAATTAGCAGCTCAAGAAAGATTCAAGGGTAAAAATATTGACATCAAGATCCTTTCCAGCCCTCCCTCATCAACACAGGATCAATTAGAAGACACTAACTCAGCAATATTGAGGGTCATTCCACTGCAAAATGCAACAAAAGCTCACTTTTCCTTATGCAACTGCATGATGAAGATACTATTGATCACCGTAGTAATCTGCTAATCTTAGCAATATGCTGTGTATAGTAGCCAATATATGATTATTTTGTATTCTCAAATACTGTATAATCTATTTCTGTAGTATCTTGGCACATGCTAAAAGTTGCCAAAAAAAGAGACTGAATATGAAAGAGAAGAATGTTAAAGTAAGAAACTGAGAATATTTGGGAATTGAATTCCAAAATTCCCTTAAAACGATGTCTGGAAAATAAGTAAGTAAAAATCAGATATGGTTCTGCTCCTTCTGCAGGAATAAAAAAGGTGGATATTATTTTGCATATAATTTAGATTATGCCCTCCATAGGAACCTCTGCCTCCACCTGCCACGTTCTAAGTAGGAAGAACAACCAATTAATGCCTTCAGGGTGGAATACATGAGAGGGTAATTAACACTTTTCAGAGAATTTAGCCCTGGAGGTGATAGCACATTTCACTGTGAGAGCTGAACTGTGTCTACATACATGGCTAAACAACACTACTATCAATAGTTCTGTAATCGGGAATTCCTCTCTTCAGCCAGAACCCGAACAGTTTTGATATAATACAAAATTAGCACAGCAGGAAAAATTAACTGCTATAGCGAAAGTAGCATCAGTGTACCTATTAGATAAAAATTTAGCTATAGCAATCTGTTTAGCTTTAAAGAGGGCATGTCATGCTTTGACTGTTTTCACTCAGACTGAGCTGCAAATTTGTTTTGCAGAAACCAAAAGCCTAATAGTGTCAAACATCACTATCATAAACACAGGGGAAAAAATGGAAGATGAAGGTAAAAATTTTTTCACGTAATGAAGCAGACATGCAAAGTAAACTTGCCTCAGAAGAGCCTTGAACACAGGCACATTCACCTCTTATTTCCTACAGCTTCCTAAGTATCTGTTAGCAAATTAAATAACTCATGAAAAAGAAATACAGCTCAAGGTTGCACTTAATAGCTGTACCAAAATAATGCATGTCTTACAAAGCATAGCTGATGCTAAGAACCAGACTAAATCAGCATACCAGAGATGGAAAGGATAAACAGGCTGAGGATGGAGAGGATATTGAAAGGAAGGTTACCAAGAGTCCAGAGATATCCATATTTCCTTGCCATGACATGGAAATGAATCTCCTGTCTATGTTTATGCTTTCAAAGTAGAGAAGGGTAGAAAATTATCCCTCCTCATGAGATCATCTGGCACATCATTCTGGGATATCCTGTTCTGTCATTTCTTGCAAAAGCATTGAGGAGACTAGAACACAGCCAGGAGACGACCAAACAGTGAAACATTATGGATAAATACGTTCCATACAGTTCTGGAGCTCATTTTGTGTCTTTCACTTAGTGCTCAGAATATTTTTATGGACTTCATCAGCAATATGAAGTTGGGAATTTATGTTTTTGGGAGAGTCGGAGGTTCCTCAAAGGGAGTTTTAGTTGCATTGTATTTTGGCATCTGAGAGGCCTTGCATGGTGGATGAAGACCATCATAAGAAGGCACTTGGAGGGTGAATCATTTTGGTTGAAGGACAATTACCAGAAAGCAATTCTTCTGTCTTTCTCCTACAAAAGGTATGGCTGGGACAAAACATAATTGTCTTATCTAGATTTCCCAGGGGTTTTTTTTTGTCCTTTGACTTAATTTGATTCTAAAATATAACTGTTGTACTTTATTTTTGGCTCAACACATTATTTGTATTCTACCTACCTCCTTCCCTCTTGAAATAGCTTCCCAATACAGACAGTCTTCAATTTACTGAGTACTGGAACTGTATTTTTTTTCTATGTTTATTTTACTTTAAAATAACAAACTTTGCCTCAGTTGTAAGGAACTGACCTTGTATTTTCAATATCTTTTGAGGCAATGATCATTTAATGTGAATCAGTTACAGCTATTTTAAACATGGCCTGAACATCTGATAATAACCTTTTTTGGATTTATCTCTTCTTTCAGCAGCAAACAAATCTCACTCAGAAAAGATCTATTCAAAGTGTCTCTGAAATCACAGTATTCCCTTACCAGCCTCATCATTACTGTGTAAATGCTGATGCTTTCTTTTCCTTGCTGCAAAATCTAGGAGACTTATGAAATGTAGGTCTTCCCACTTTTACTAAAGTCTTTGAAGTTTAAACCATTTTACAAAACAGCTATAACAGCTTTCTATTATTTTTAATGTCTTATCAGTATCATATTCAATCCTGTCATGAAATAATTCTCCCTTTTGCAAGTTATATGGATAGGAAGAGAAAGACTTCTGTTTTGCTGTGTTTTGTTTTATTCCTATTCATTTGAGTATTATTAGATAACTCTAGACTTTCAATATATCTAGTTTATGATAGCAAAAATTAATTGAAATCTTCTAAATTCTATTAAAAGGCAGTGTTTAATTCTACTGATAATTTTCTTTGTAGAGTTTCTTCCCTTCTTTCATTTATCCAAGTACTAGTTTTCATTTAAGATTTTCTGAGTAAGGACTGGCACTTATGAGTAGAGACAAAAAAAATTTAGGAAGTTTAACCATTCAACAGTGTCATTCTGTAGAAAAGTCCAGTGTTCAGGAAAAATATAGTTAAAAATGTTTGCTTTAATTACTATTTTGTATTTCAGTTGTTTTCATCACTTGGAGCTGTAAAAGACAGGTAATTTTTTTCCAAAATTTTATTAACAATTGAAGTGATTGGATCATATGGAACATTTTTGTCAAGTATAGTGTAATGAACTTCCTATGAAAACTGTTGGTTCTTCCAGGAGACTGCAAAATGTTAGATATAGCATAGAATTATGAGATATCCCCAGGAATTTACTGTTACATTGAGATTAAAACACAGGCAAGAAATCATGGAGTTGTGTGACAGGCTCAGAGACAGTAGAGAGAAAAATATCAATCTAGGAAGGTTGAACAGAGGTTGCTGAATTGTCTGTTTGGAAGGAAGGACAGGATACTGTCCTAACTTTTCAATAATTTGAGTTCTTTCATAATAAGCTTTGCAGCTAAAAATAAAGTTATCCTTGTCGCCTAACTGAAGTTAGGGTGGGGTTTTTTTGGGGTGGGTGTTTGTTTGTTTGTTTGGTTGGGTTTTATTTGTGGTGGTTTAACACCAGTGGGGAATTAAACTTACAAAGAACTTGAGAGTAACCAGCCCAGTATGCAAACTTTTTACCAGTTCACCTGGTATTTAAGTATAATTTTGAGGGTTGCTGATTACCAGGGACCACCAAAGAGACCCCCAGGACAGAAGAATGCATTCACAAAGGAGAGGGAATGTGTGTTAATGATTTTGGGGAAATTATTATCATATGTATATTTATTACAGGAAAATCAATAAATACATATGCAAAATATAGTATATAAAAAGGAAATTTTTCTGTACTCTGTGGTGTTGCGTCCCCAAAAAGCAGCCAAAAGTCCCAACGCCACACAGAAAGGCAGTAGGCTGCGCCATGACGCGCGCTGGGCTACACTGGAGCCGGGAGCACGCAGGGGCAGGGTGGAGTTCGGGGGACAGAAGCTCAGCGGGAAATGAGGTGGAACGGAGAAATGTATGGATGCAGCCTGTGGTTTCCAGGGATTTTATTAGGATCTTTGGGTAAGGGTCCAGGGATGGCGAAGGGGGATGGAGAACAAGGGAGAGGCGGAGGGGCTGAAAGCCCAGAGACTGCGACACCGAGCACACGGTGGCAGGGGATTATAAGGGAAGGGAAAAGGGGAGGAGTTAGCTCTGGAGAACCAACCCAGGAAAGCCAGAGGGAAGAAGGAAAGGGGTACACACCAATAGACTTCTGATAGGGGAGGATACAAAATTCAAAAGAACCAATTACATACAGTACTAAGGAAAACAAAGGAGAAACTTCTAGAATGCAAGCCACATAGGGAGAGGGGGCTCGGGAGAGTGCAGAGCCACTGATCTTTGGCTGCGGTGCATGCTTCACTAAAACTTGCAGACACACACTGCTACAGTACTCAGCAGGCATGATATTTTGGAGGCCATATCCCCTCACGCTTCTAGCCAGATAAAGTATACCTGCTTCTTAGTGCAACATTGGTGTTAAAGAGTTTTATTTTTACTGACTTTTTGGAGTAATGCAGTGTCAGTTTTCCAGCATATTATATCAACCTACATGGCTATGTCAGTCTCATACTTTCTAAGTTGAAAGACTTGCCTTCATCATTAAAAGATCTTTAAGCATTTATCTTCTGTAGTACTTTCCGATGTTCTATTGAGTCTCAGTGCTTTTAAAATATTTAACGACCTGTGTCATGGAGTTCTACAGGTTTTAAGATCGTGTCAAGAGTTGTCTCTTTTTGTTTTGAAACTGGCATCTTCATTTGATGTTTCACATTTATTTATCTGGGAAAACATCAGTGCTATTCATGACCTCACAGACTTTTGTCATATCTCATGTTCAAAATTTTTTTGCCTTAAGCTAAAGAATTCCAAACTACTTCATCATTCTTCTTTGGTACTAATTCATAGGAGGGATTTTTATGATGATGTAGTGATGCTTTCTGTTTTGTTTGCAACAGTTCCCCTTTATCTGGAGTACAACTAAAGCCTTTTTTTCTTTCATAGCCAAAAAATTTTGTCTGATTCTTCCACAGTATTTTACATTTTTCCCTTGTCTTTAGTCTGCTCAATCAGAATAAATCAGAAAACCGTTTCACCTGCTCTTCACCCTCACCTTCCTTTATATGTCATTAATGACTACTGAACAAGATGAGTTCTAGCAGTTTGTTTTAGAGAACCCAGGAGCTATCTTCCTCACTATGAAAAATGAAAATTACTCTGGCAATTTTCTCCTAACTTCTAACCAAGTATTTAGTTATCAATAGCTCTATTCTCTTGGGCTACTCACCTTCCTTAAAAGCTTTTAATGATTGCTGAAATCTTTTAGAAATTCCACTTTATCAGTTAGTGCTCTCTTAATCACATATTCTTGACTCTTTCAAGAAATTGGAAGGAGTCACATTAAAATACTTTTCATAAATGTAGTTTTTAATCATTACTCCATTAAATTCACAGTTTCTATTATTGTTTTGATAGCCAGAACTGTTTTGAGCAGGTACTGGGTCAGGCTGGGACAGAGTTTATTCTCTTCACAGTAGCTGTTCTGGTCCTATGTTCTGGAATTGTGAGCAAAGCAGTGTTGACAACACACACATGTTTTAGCTATTACTGAGCAATTAAGCATTTAGGCCTTTTCTACCTTCAATTCTGCCCCAGCAGCAAGTAGGCTGGGCTTACAGAAGTTGGAAGGGGATGCAGCCATAACAGCTGACCCAAAATGACCAAAGGGATATCCCATAACATAACTTCACACTCAGTACCAAAAGCTGGGGCAAAGAAGAAGAAAAGAGGAACACTCTGGGTTAGGACATTTGTCTTTCCAAGTAACCCTTACGTGTGACAGAGCCCTGCTTTCCAGGAAGTGGCTGAACACCTGCCTGTAGATGGGAAAGTGGTGCATTAATTCTTAATTTTGCTTTGCTTGAGCATACAACTTTTTCTTATCTATTAAACTGCCTTTATCTTAGCCCATGAGTTTTATCAATTTTGCCCATCTGATTTTCCTCCTCATCCCACTGCAGAGGAAGTGAATGAGCAACTGAGTGGGGTTTGGCTGCTTACTGGTATTAAATCACGACAGCCCAAAACACCAAAGTTTTCTGAAATCCCTTTAACAAAGTAACATTGCTGAAGGCTGCATATTAAGTAAAGATGCAGCTTCACTGGTTGCTCCATCCCAGCCTGATTATCACAGAAAGGCACTGAAACAGGTTATCCAGAAAATTTGTGGATACACCATCCCTGGACTGAAAATGTTCAAGACCAGGTTGGATGTGACTCATAGCAGCCTAGTTTAGTGAAAGGTGTCCTGTCCATGGAAGTGGAATTGGAACTAGATGATCTTAAAGATGCCTTCCAACTCAAGTCATTCTATGATTCTATGAGTCTATGAACTGCTATTACAGCGTCCTATTAAGTCTATTAAGTATTTTCTTTTTGAAGTCCTATAAAAACTGCCACAGATCTCAAAACTAAACTCCAAACACAGTTCCACTGCTCAGCTACTACAGGACAGTAGTATAAGTACTACTGATACACAGGTAGCCCTCTTAGTACTGACATACTACCAGCTGCTCCTCTCTACCACACAATAATCATGTCTTTCAGCTCTGCTACCCACCCGTTGCTCTGTCTTATCTACTTATGATTTCTGCAATAGCTGTGGTCTCCAAAAGAATGGGACTGCAGTCTGTGACCCAAAGGCTGGCTCTTGCTGCTCTTGCAGTAAACAGAAGGGTCTGAAATGAGGGCTGACTCTTACCTATAGGATGAGCCTAAAGCCAAGGAAACACATATAGCAACCAGTCTGCTCCCCACTCCTTCTGGAAACTGTAAAATTCCCCTCAACCATGGGGAAGTGAAGTCCCTCCAGTACTTCCTATCTTCTCTGTGTCACATATACCTCCAAATTCAGTTTATGGTTCATGAGCCACTTGACTGATTTTTCTGCTTCATGCAGTATTTTTGGGAATCCCATTTGGGTCTTTTCATTATTATCACCACGCACACATTTTCTGAAGCTAACATTTTGTTCTGGTTTTCCATTTCTTTAAGTGTTACTTGTGCATTGCCATGCAAACCGAAGATTCCCCCAGTTACACTGCATGATCATTCTATTTGGCTTAATGCAGGGGCCTCCAAATCTGGCTCAATGGACAAGACTATTCTTTACACATGATGGGATTTACACGAGGGTTTCCTTGGTGGGCTTTCTACAAGGGGGCTATAACTATGCGCAGGTACCCACTCATCCATGCACATCCCAGACTTTTGGGACCCATCCTCTTTAGTCATCCCCTCCCCACTGCAGATATTTCAGGGCTTTCTCTGCAGCCTGGTATATGGAGGAACCTGAGTCTGCCTCTTACTTTTGTTTAATTAGTGTCTCTTCACAATTAAACTTTAATTACTTATTCAATTAGTTCCTATTGCATAATGTTTCATCTACTTTATACCTATGTTTTTAAGGCTATTTGTACTCCATTTCTAAAGCTTTATAGATGTGTATATATACATATCAGTTATTCCCCTATATGCACATTTAGAAGCATATATACTAAAAATAATTGTTCTATGTATAAAACCCCATGTTTTTAAACATTTTTACTTTTTATTGTATATAAATGCCTATTTTCATATATCTATTTTTTCATATCTGTCCATGTCGAAAGGAAGCAGACAACTGAAGGCAGGGCTGCCTGAGAGCATCTGGGTATGGCAGCATCGAGAAATGAAAAGCAGCTGCTCTACAGCTATATTCATTACCAGATACAAAAAGTTATCAATATTTCTGCATGTATACCAAAGTTTAAACATGACCAAGCCATGTTATTGAAACTACACACAGAAACAGGAGAGTTTTTAAAGTAGATCTGGTTGGAATAGCATAAATAGTTTTACTAGTTTATGGAGATTTAATTTCTAATCCACTGCTAAAGCAAACCACCCATTTAAATATTTGAGATATTTCGATCTCAGCAACGTCCATAGGAATTGATTTAGCCATGGTACTAGTCTTTTGCATTGAAATAAAACTTTGAATAAGTAATTATTTAAAGAAGAATTGAAATATTGTACCATTTTTTGTATTAAAAAAACCCCAAGAGTAAGTAGTAACTAGTAAAATGATTTTACACTGTGTTCTGCCAGTATTTTTCCAGAGTAGTTTAGAAAGAAAGCACAACTACAAGAATTGCATGCTAGACTGCAATACTCAGTATGAAAGTCATTTGCATCAGTAATCATTGCCATTCTGAAGGCATTTGCTTCTAAGCATGAACATAAATCTGTTTCGCAATGTTTAAATCTCTTAGGCTGAAATTGCTGCATTCTGAAGCATGAAATATTTCTCACTTGGGAATATGCTTTTTTCGACTTTTGTATTTTGCTGTTTTTAATAGTAAATGGCACCTTTTCATTCAATTTCAGAGTTACGTATTAGAAAGAGGTTATTTCTTGGTATTTGGACATGATGATTTTCTTCTAGCTTTGTGCATCATATAATGGCTACAAGTTTTTTACAAAGCTGTTAACACACATTCTTTAAAGGCTAGTAAAACCTCCTACAGATCTTTTTAATAAAAATTGGCTTGGTGACAGTTGGGTTCTGAAAAAGAAGCACTACTTCTACAGCTGTACATTTAAGAAAAAACTCTCCTCTTCCTCCCTACTTTCTTGGAAGCTAACAATAAACTTCTAATTAGTAAAAAGCAGTTTTGGACTTAGTATTATATTGCACAGACAAATATGGCTTATGCGAAGATAAAGAGCTAAAGGCATCAGAGGATGTTGCCTATTCAACCAGTTCATCTGCTTGAAAATTAGTATTTGTGAAACAAATAAAGCACCCTGAAGGGCTTCTTTTTTTTAGGATAGAAGAAAAACACAGTGACATTTCTGAAGCAGGATGAACCTTTGATGTGCACAGTACACCATAAAATGTGTTTCCTTTCTCAGTGGAATTCTCTCTGTTTCCAGGAGATAAAGTATAGGATAAGCTTCACTATCTGTGCTTTAAACATTTAATTTATCCTTTATGAACATCTAGAGGATCCAAACATCTTAAGTAAAGAAAACTGGCTACAACCAAAAGAGAGAAGCCTAGGTCTCCACAGGATTTTTTAAACCAGATAAATGAGAGAAATCCTTTTTCTTTTGACTGCACAGGGAACTGGCATAGAATAAACGAATGACCTCAGGTGATAAATGTGAGCAGCTTTGAAATGGCCAATAACTACCCAAGAGATAACCTTAAATAAATGGCTTTATCAACAGATGGCTGTTTGGAGGCATGTAGTGGATCCCTTCTTTGCACTTAAGCACTCAGAGTGCCTGATTTTCCAGTGGCTATAAAGCAAAAGGAACTTCCTCTTCCATCAACTTCTGTTTAATGTATTCATCCCAGATGAGGAAAGTGTGCAGTTTAGATGTACCTTATCCTGTGGGAACTCTGTCTTGCCAAGAAAAGAAAGTTCAGAGAATGGTTTGGGTGGGAAGGGGACCTTGAAGATGATTCAGTTTGAACCAGCCCCCCGCCTTGGGCAGGCACATCATCAGCTAGATCATGTTGCTCAGAAGTCCATCCAACCTGGCCTTGAACACCTCCAGGGAAGGGGCATCCACAACTTTCCTGGACAACCTATTCCAGTGGCTCACTCTCTGGAAGTTAAGTAACAAGACACATAACTGTTTACAGGAAGTCCTCTTTCATTCTTCCCACTACCTCTATCTACTGTGCAGCAACAAGGTTTCAAAGTTAATGGGCTGAAAAATGCACGGAATTGAATGAGCAAGAGAGAATATGAATATGGAGATCCTAATATAGAAGACATCTATGGGAGAATGTCTTCCTAGAAGCTGTGCTGATGAAGGTAAATTTAACAGTATTTGGGAACATTCCCAAGCATCAGAGCACAATATTTTAATATAGCAAAGTGATAGAAAATTCCCCAGGGTGATCTTGGCATGTGCCAACTAGCAGTCTCACACAGGAGTCTGGACATTCCCTAGGCAGTAGAAATTTCTAGGAACCATTCCAAGAGGAATTCTGCATAAAGACACGCAGCTCTGAAGACATACTTGCTACAACTGATTCTCATTGCTTGTTGCCATCTGGCCCCAGTGCCCAGATGCATTCATGGGCATATGTAGTTTATTAGTTTATAACAATAGCAAAAAAGTTTTCTTTAATAAGTATTTTCCCAATGGTCACAATGTTCTTTATCCTAATGATAAAAAGCAATAATAAAAAAGAACACAGAATCCTTCCAAGCCTTCTGCAGTTATTTCATTCTCACTGGGCCATATAATTAAGTTTTTCTGTTTATTCCCTTCTTCTAGACCCATGAGTGTTGAATTGAAAGGAGATAGAAATACAAGAAGCTAAAATAAGTTGGCTATCTACTTTATCAGATCTATTTTTTAGAGATGAAAAAAGAAACCTAAGTCTAGGGATTTAAGAGTGCTTTATGCCATTAATCAGTTGTCTCCTAAAATGATTTACAGCTTATTGTTTATGACATTCAAGGTTTCACTTAGAATGACAGAGTTTTGGAATGTTTCTTATGCTGACCTATTTTTTGTTAGAATTTTGCCCATGCTCTTCTTATCTGTATATAACAAGGTCTCATTCAGTTTTTAAATATGTGAATCTTGCGTCAGTATAAATCGAATTAACCACAGGAGAGTTGCACTACAAATTTAATCGATGACATATAAAAGGGATACCCAATAGCTTAAAGGGTTTTAAATGTGAATTATTCACAAATAAATTAATGGAATCATAGAATTTTAGGATGAAATTTGAGTTGGAAGAAACCTGGAAGAACATCTAGTTCCAACCTGCTCTTGAATATTTGCAGGGATGGTGCATCTACAAGTTCTATGGGTAACCTCTGCCAGTGTCTGACCACCCTCACAGTAAAGAATTTCCTTGCAGTCTTTAGCTAGCCTCTTTCAGTTTAAAGCCATTAGCCCTTCTTCTATCACTATGTGCCCTTGTAAAAATTCCCTCTCCAGCTTTCTTGTAGTCCCCCTTTCAAGGCATTAGGTGCCTGCAAATATTCATAATATATATTTTATGCAGTACTTAATCTTTAATCTTTGTGTTGGATCCTTTTTTCCGTGCTTTTCTAACCACGTTCCATGCTTATACCTAATTTTGCTTCATCAATTCCCTATTAGTGTGATGCCAGAGACCTCATATTCAGTCTCCTGTAATCTCTAACTTCTGCTCTATTATATTGATCTTTTTTTCTCCTTCTCAAAATAAAATTTTAACTTCTGTGATAATCACAATAGATAATCTTGTTAAAAATAATCATGTTAAAAATAAAAGTCATGAAAAGCAACCTAATATTATGCAGGGTTTTACCTTTTTCAATTCAAACTTTTTTGAAGCCCTATCTTTTTACATCATTAGTAGTATAGCTTGACCTCTGGACATACAGTGTTTTTACCTATGCCAAAAGTACAGTGAAGTTATAAGAATTTTTAAGCTATAAAGCAAATCTTCATTAAAAAAAACCAAACTATGCATAAACTTTATTTTTTTTTCTTACTTTTCCCCAGATGATGTGGAGGATAGGATAAAAAGTTCCAGTTTCTATCACAGAACGATAACACACCCATTTTTCTATTTTGTCATGTGAACTTAAGTTTCTAATTTTACTGAGAGAACATACATAATTTAAACTCTTCTCAAGGAAAAATGCTATTACTTTTCTGGGATTGTTGTCAAAGGAAAAATGTCTTTTAATTATCTGTTTAATTATCTGATATTATCCTAGTTGCCTGAATGTCTCCGGTATGATTTAAATTCAAGTGTTGCTAAATAATTTTTTTTTTTAGTATGTTGAATTTCCATTTAAAAAAAATATTTTTGTCACAGATTGAATTAGGTAATTACTCTCAGTGGGCAACGTACCATTTGATCAATCTTAAATTTGCAAGGAAGTTGCAAAATTTTTTTATAAGTATTGTAATCTTGAGTTGGAGCAATGGTCCTTGTAGTCCTGTGCTTTTTCAGTGCTCATGCTCAATGTTTGTTCCTTCTCCAAAGTCACAAAAGCTCGTAATCTTCTTTAGTGTGTAATAAAACACCGTGAGAGAGATTGCTTGTGGATGTCAGCTGGTGATCAGCTCGTGCCCTAAAGCATGAAGATTGATGGCCCTTGTAAATTTTTCTCTGAGTTAGTGTAACCACAGATGTTATTTGCAATTATTTGTTACCACAGTTATTTATGGGCCATGCTTCCAGCCACAAGTCTACAATTCTTGAATAAGAAGCTTAAGCACTTCATCCTACCCCATCTACTTGGAGCTGTTATGAAATCTCATCTACTTCTTGATTTTTAAGTGGTGAGTCAATCTATAGAGATCAAACTGTTGCAACAGAATTTTTGCCTGTGTGTTTTATTCAGGTGTTTGAGATCTTTCTGAACAAATACCTCTCAAGGACTTTCAACACTGCATCACAGAAAATGGCAAATATTTTCTGATTGGTTTCTTCTTAGTTTACCATTATCTCAGTTTCTTAGGACTTGCAGTGTGATATTTATGTTGCAGTGTCATCTAAAGAACGAAGAGTGATAACTCACCCATGTTGCATTTGAGTGGGGATTAACCAAATTTTGACACCTTTCCATTTTTAATTGATACTGAAAATACGAAATATGCCTAAATATTAAATGAGAGACAGATTTGGTAGTTTTCTTATGGATAAAAAAAATAGCCATTTCAATTGTTTAATGAAAAGTCCTTATCTCACAAAAGAATCTGTGATTCTAAAGCGCAAGACTTGTGTCAAGAAATAAATTTAGAGAAACAATAGAGAGTTGTATACTTAGGTGTACGAAAGTCTACACATTCTAAACAGTCTGAATACCTTTAACTCCAGATATTTTACTTTCAATAAGATACAGTTTCTGCCCTGAATCAATTGCTTATTGTCTAAAAAGACTATGAGAATATAGAGTTAAAAGCAAAGAATGAATCTTAAGAGGTTTGAGATGACTTGTCCAAGGTCAGTCTTGGAGCAGCTGAGCTAAAAATAGAAGTCAAGCATCCTGAAACAAACTCCAGTGTCCTAGTGTTCTTATCAAAGACTACAGAGGATACCAAACATTTATAAAGTAAATTAAAAACTCCCAAAAACATGTTCAAAACCACTGAAATTGATTATTCTTTTTATTTCATGTATTTATTTAATCCAGTGAATAATTAAGTCAATGTTGAACCTTCTATATTACTACATGAAGCACACATGGAAATTTGCCAACAACTGTCAGTCTTATGAAAGTTTTGTCCTTTGTACAGATGCCTGATTCAGGTTTTGCTTAATTCGTTCAAGGTTAGAAATGTTCAAGAGACTTAGAATTCTAGAGAGCTGTATTCTATCACTTCTAATATTTCTTTTGCCCTTTTTTAGATAATCACCAAAAGCATAAAGAATATAGGCTGTTCACTGAAAAATTTTGGCTCAAGTAGCTAGCACTGAAATGTTTTGTATCTATCAATATTGTATTACCAGTTACCTTCCTACATTATTGCGAATTTCTAACCACTTTAATTTTATGTCATAAACTTATATGAGACAAGTACAGCTAATTCAGGACATGTGATAAGAAAACCATCATAGCAAATTAATAAACACTCTGCATAAGGTGATCCAAGGAGCAGAACCAATCTACAGAAACAGGTGTGTATAAAACAATTCCATGCCCTCATGTAGAACTACAACCATATTAATAAAAGCTGTGGGGAAAATCCTGTCCCTGCAGAAACCAAAGGCAAAACTCCCATGGATCTTGTACTGGGTGCTGAATATCTGGATCAATATGCATTTCCTTTGCAGATAAATTTCCCATAAATCACAATTCTGATATCATTTGTTTTAAATGGATAGCAAATATATCAATATTACCTGATAATGACTATATAGTATTTCTATATTTATAGGTCTGTAATTAAAAACAAAAAAGATTTCACCATCAAATATAATATTTTTTAAATAGAATCACTACTTCCTTTCAAATTTGAGAAGACTGCTCTTTAATCAGTTATTTTCAATTTTTTTAATTGAATGATCTACTTTTCTCATAATACATAAAATAATTGTGCAACTTTTGCAGAATCTAATTCAGAACTCTCCTTTGCTGGCAATTATTTGTCCCCTGCTCTTTCAAACAATAGTCACACTAATAAAAAATGAAAATACTCTATATTTTGGTTTTTTCCACATAAAAATACTTGAGGAGCAGCTAATTAGTAAGAAAGAAACTGAGATCAAAAGGGAAAAAAAGCTGTCATTATAAATCCTGGGATTTGTTCTCCTATACCCTGGGAAAAAGAAAAAAAAAGGAAAAAAGAGGAAAAAGAGGGAAAAAAGGAAAAAAGAGAAAAAGAGAGGGAACCCCCTCCCCGCTAAATTTTAGCCCCTACAGGATATGGGCTAGCGAAAAAAGGATGATCATCCAAAACCATGGAACAACTGTCATATGAGGAAATTTTTAATAAATTTTTACCTTGGAGAGAATATATTTGAGGAGGGAAGTGACAGATTTTTGTAAAACTGTGAATGATGGCATGAACAAAATTAATTGAGAAAGGTTTGCAGTTTCTTATAACACAACATCAAATCAAAAATTAATAGGATAATTTTATGCATAAATTTGAACCATGTATGTAAGTCTCCTGCTAGCACTTCATCCAGCTGTGAATGCTATCATGGGAGGGAACCTGGAGAGTCTCTTTTAATCATAGCCTACTAGCAAGTGTGCAACAACCAGATAAAGAAGAATACAAGAGACCTGGCTTCTCTTCATTTGATTTCTGGTCCCTATCACAAAATGAACACACGACAGCAATGCATAAGCAGCTGTATGAAGGGTTGAAAAGACTTCTTTATGAAACAAGAATTGAACAGGAGATGACTTGTGACCCTAGAGCACTGTCCATTTCAGAACGTCCTGTCAGTGTAAAGTTCTGTTCCTTGCTCTGTTAACTTGATAGAGTTAATTGAGTCCAGAGAGAACAGATTCAAGGTTTTTGCTTGCTAGCATTCCACTGTTAAAACTCAATAGATTACAAGGAAATTATTTAAGTGAGGTACTGATGAGAACAAAATCAAGAACAATGACTCCATCTGGTAGCTCAGCTATCAGGAATTTTATGCATATGCCGTTGAACAAAAATTATGTCACTAGCCTTTAATCCTTTAGTTTTTAATAAAATACCAGAAAGATTCTTTTAATTGGAAAAAAAAACCCAAAAAAGAAATCCCTTTCCCCCTGAACCACCAACACAAAAGTTCAAATTACACCCCAACTCACCACTCCCTACACACTCCCCTGTGACAGTTTTCTTTCCTTTCAGCTCTCAGGGCCTAAACCTGTGCTGCCATTTCGCACACAAGAAGACTGAGACAAATAAAGTTTAAGGTATTTATAAAAAGAATTGCTAAGTATATGCATTATTAATCTCCAATTATTTTTAATCACAGCATATAAAAATGTGAATTTGTTAGCAGAGACATCACATGATCTAATTTAATATTGGAAACTTTTCAAGATGCTTAGGAAGCAACAGAAAAAAGTAATCTAAATAGTGCACTAAAATTTTATGCATTTGCTAGATGAATACGATGAAAATATGTTCTCTTTAAATTTTGTTTTAGTTTTAAAACTAAAAAAAATTTCGTTTTGCTAGCAAACTAATATGCAGATCTGTTCACTTAAAGAAATTTTACATTACTGAAAATTTAACATTTGAGTCTGTGATTTTTTTCTTCCACATCACCTACTTCACTGCACAGTATTATTTTTATGGACCATGAGCTTAAAAATGTATGAATATAATGAAACAACACTCAAGGTTCCACACCTTGTCTTCATGTTGCCTTTCCGGCTGGTACTGCCTTTATTACTGGGACAGTAATAGCAGCACTAACATTTCTGTTTATCTAACAGCTTCTATTCTAAATCATCATTTCAATTAGCTATAATTTCCCCACCCCTTCAGTTAGAGGATAAAATGTATCAGGAGCAAGCTGCCCAAATATTTTTCTGTTTTGATGTTACCAAAAATCCATTTATGGACTGGAAGACAACTGAAAGAAAAACAATTCCTACTTAGTCCGTGTATTTATTCCTGATAACCTTGAATTTAAAATTATGTAAATTTAAGATGTTGGGAAATAACAGATAATAAGAATATGCTTCATGGGAGAGTGTTTTTTGGTGATCTAATGCAAACATCTTTTTTTTTCCTTAGCACTAGAATATGAGAATATCTTTCTGTTGTTTGAGAAGTTTTTTTCTGCTTCTCTGGTTGGTTATTTTTTATGACAGCTGGCTTTGTTAATTTAAATTAAGACTCTCAATGCAACAACTTTTCCATGTGGGATTCTTGGTAGTGTAGTAGAAAACATGGAAAGAAACGAAACAGCAGGAGCAAGGGTTTACATAGGCCTCTCTGAGATGAGACAGAGTTCATTTCCAACATACCCACCAGAGCAGAGAAAATGAATTTAGGGCCACCATTCTATGGAAAGTGAATGGGGAAAATAATTTTTTAAAAAATAGAACTTTTAAAAGATTGTGTGCAAGGATTTTGCCTTCTCAATAGATATTATTTATAGTTTGCTGAACATTGTAAACTTGCACTTCTCACAGTGCAACCCCAGACTGTCACATTTCACTACAGCCTTACATATTGTTTGGTCTTGCTTGGTTTCACAGGCAGCAGTTAAAACCCTGCCTGTTGTTCTGGTAGCTTTAGCTGACTGAAAATTCTGTGCCTTCTTTTTTGTTTTTTACTTTTTGCTGAATATCTTTTGTAACCTAGATGTCAAAATTATCACCCAGTGAAAAAGATGTGCGCCACTGATATGTCACAACTGTCAGGGCCCAGAGATGTTGTGTAGAGCAGATACACTGTTTTGTTGCACTGTGTAGGTTTTTTGTCTAAAGTATTAATTGTTCAGGATCCATATTCTGCTGTCATGGATTTACTGATATGCGAGTAACCAAATAAATATATCCTAATTGGCTACCAGTGCTAAGTTGCTGAAACACAACACGAAGGTATCTTAGTGCAAATAAAATCTCTGCAGGGAAAATCCATTACCAGGTAACACTTCAGCCACTGAATATAGTTCCTACTCCCCATCAACCTCAGTAGCATGGAACCACCTTAACACATTCATACTATTGCCCTCATCCTCTCCATAGGCTGCACTTCCCTCAGGAATGCTCCTAATTGGAGTCCTCCACAGGCTGCAGTGTGAATATCTGCTTTGGTGTGGTCCTCTCCACAGGCTGCATGAAAATACCAACCCCTCCACGGTTGTCTTCCAGGAGCTGCAGGGGAATCCCTGCTCAGGTACCTGATGCACAACCTTCCCCTCCTTCTTCACTGACCTTGGTGTCTGCAGGCTCGTTTCTCGCACTCTTTTCCCTCACTTTGCCAGGCAGCATTTTGCTTTTTCTTGAGTACATTCCCATAAAGGTGCCAGCATCCTGACTGTGGGACTCAGCCATGCCCTGCAGTGGATCTGCTGGAGCTGACTGGAACAGGCTGAGCCCAGCACAGGGCAAACCTGCCCTCTCCTCACAGATCTTGCCCTTGCAGACCCACCCCTCACCCCAACACCTTCAAAGCCTTGACACATACAGGCAATGCAACTTCCAGTGGTGTTTTCTAAACAATTGTATTTTCTCATATTACACAGAATCTACAGTTTTAATTTACCTGATTGTTCATTCCAAACACCATCTTCAACTTTGCTGACTTTAATCTACTGTCATTTTATTTTCTGGATGTTGAAGATTTTGACTAATAAACAGTTACACATTAGGTAATATCTGATACACAATATTTTTATATTTGGTACAATGAAAATGGAAGAACTGTTGTTAATTGGAATAAAATACTTCATAAAAATAAAAAATAATTGAATTTTTGAGATTTTAAAAAATAAAACCCCAGTATTTCACTTTGAGATTATTTTTAAAACCTGATATGATACTATTATACAAGTATAGGAACTGAGAAATATGTACTATATTCCTAGGTTTTGTTGCTTAAGAAGAAGGAAAAACCTTTAACCTTCTTTATTTTATTTTACTGTTTTTAGGAGTGGAATTTCCTCATCTGTGAATTAGGTGTGCTTATATTTCTTTCAGAGGAGTAGTTTTGATTGTTTCTCCATCCCACAACTCTTGACAAAGACAGTGCCTTTAGACAGTACTTGTCATCATATAACAGTATCTGTATTTAGAACAGATAAAGAGCTGAATGTTGTTTGGGGTGCTTTAAACATGTCTTACAAAGTTCTCAAACTACAGCCATCTCATTGTCAAGATTCATGGTGATAGGAGGGGGTGTCTAGAGTTTCCTCATAATTTTGGTTCCTATGGGCAATGTCTAAGATCATGATGATACACAATTGAGCATGTCAAATGACAGCAGCCTTGGAAGTTGGGGAAATTTTGATTATGTGCCAGAGGCATGAACTCTAGCTCCACTGTAATTGTCACTGTGATCTACTGAAATGAAAATAAAATGCATTTAATGGTGTTTTCTCAATTAGCAACATCACAGCACAATGCTGAGACTATTTAATGACTTCAGCAGAATGACAGCAGACACAGCTTTATTATACATAAATGGAAGTGTTGTAATAGGCTCAGACACAAATGTATATAACACAGCTGGGGATTGCTCAATTTGTAACCTGAATTTCTCAGCATTTCCTTATGCCACTAGAGCCAAATGAAGTCTTCCCCAGGGATGACATCCAAACAGTACTTCTAAATGGCATGCTGTCATATTTGTCAAGTTCTCCCATGGCTTAAATCTGCCGTAGGCTCAAGAGCAGATATCACTCAGCAAAACACTGAATTATTTCTGCACCGCAATCCTATTTGTAATGATTACTTTATTGAGATCTTACAAAAACTTTCTCCTTAATTTTACTCAAAATATCTATGAAATGTTTAGTTTACTGATTTCTTTACTACCAATTGCAGAATGAAAACTTTCCAGGAAAGACTTATAATTGAATAAGTATTCTGAAGATTCTTCTTTATTGGGACATATTTTTATCATATTAGTTTTATTCATAATGTTGAACATTACTTCCCTCACCACTAAACTATATATTGAATTATCATATCTTATTTTCAAAATGTACAATATCAATATCATCATATCTGATGTCAAAAGTCATAATGTTGAATTAGATTTTTTTACTGAAATTTGTGACTGAAGTCTCATTTTTTAACTCCCACTAATTTGATTTTTTTCTTTATCCGTCTTTATTTGATATCAAGAATATGTGTACTCTAACAGAATATTGGTTTTCAGTACTTGTCAGAGTAAAAATAATTATAAAACGATTATACTGATCTTGATGTCTAACAGGGAGTAAGTATGAAAACAAAAAGAAATATGTATAGTATACATATCACAGAACATAAGAAGCATTGCAAACAAAATACAAGCAAGCAATTTGTACATGAGGACAGACAACATCGTGTTATTTCTCACTGTTTCCTTTTGAAAGTATTTTGATAGTGAAACCTTTCCTGTGTCATTTATGACGACACTTAATGCACAGCCTCACTGAGAGTAACTTTCATATATAATATAATTGGTCAGCAAATGGTTTCTTTGTTAAGGTCTACAATAAAATGGAGAGAGATATTAGCATAATTTCATCCCACTTCTTTGGCAATTTGCAGTTCCATAAGATATCCCATCAGATCGGTGGAATGAAACAGGTTATTCTGCCATGTATGTTGGAAAAGTGAAATCAGTTTCGAATCATGCTTCTGCAGATGTCAGTTCTGAGTAGACAAAAATGGAAAAGGAAGTTTTGAGACAGGTGAATAATCCAGTGGATCTCTTTAACAATGTGCCTTAGCTACCAAATATCAATACATCTATCACAGCCAGTACGTTTAGCTTTTCAGAGAGGAAAAGAGAGACAATTTTTAAGTGTCGACAAGAGAAAATACTGTTTTCTTTTCTAAATTTGTAACTAAGAGTTACACATTTAAATAAACAAAAAAAAAAAGTAAAACCATGCTAAAAAAACAGTCATGTCTTAAGATAACAAAAAAGTGATGGTAAACATGTTATGTTGTTACAGTTTAATTACTGGTTATGTTTTATAAAGCTGAAAGATAATGACCAGCTGAATACTTGACAATTTCAGCACATAAACAATTTTTCTTACTTAAGTCCATAATGTCTAGAACAGATGTTTGCTAGCAAAGCAGCAGTGTTAAGATTTGATGGACTGTAATATATGTACTGACAATAGGTGTGTGTGTCTCAATAGAAATAAAAATTCATTCTGTATGATCTTTGAGGTCTTTTGGGGGATAAATACAGCTCTGAATAATTGCAAGTTTTGTTTTTATAAAACCTGTTTTTTATTTCCATCTAACAGATTTTCTTCTGCAATAAATTGCTCTCAAAATATGTGATTTTAAATTTGGTGCTGTCTAACCCTAGTTCATTTACTAAGATGCAAATTAGAAAGCACTACTTAAGTATTTTATTAACAGATGTAAATAATACACATTAAAAGTGTAGGTGGTTTCTAAGAGGTGTCTCGGACTATATGTTTTCATATAAAATTAAATGACATTTACCTTTATTTGCAAATAAATGCTCCAAAATTTAGGAAATTAGCTCAGTGCACTATATATAAATAAAATCACATTACGAGTGAATTATGACAATTTGCCCCTCCTGCAATATAATAAATATAAACTAAATATTAAAAAAAATCTTGTTTGCATTATTGTAAATTTCCAGTATACTGAAAGAGAAAATTTTCTTGCTCTTCTATAAGGAGAGGGAGTCAGAAGGAGCCTAATGCTGCATTATAGTGACTTAGAGGTTCTTCTATACTGTAAAACAGGAGGCTAGCTACTAGCCCTTACTTCCAGGAGTGTTTTAAAATTTTACACTATGATGTTGTCTAACACAAATAAAATAATTAGTAAAACCAAAATATAGGAAGGAAAAACAACCTTATTTTTCCAGTTAAGATACTTAGTCATACAGAGTTAAAGCTATTTTTTACCTTCTTTCTCTGTAGTCCTCTGACCTGTATTACTGGCCGCAATGTTTCAGCCTATAGGGATGCTGCAGGTTCCTGTCTTGGGCTTCACTGGAAAAGCCAACATTCTTGTTATTTTAATTTTTTATTCTGATGCTGAAGAAAATCCAGATAATGACAATAAGAATATTTTGCTGCTCTGTCAATCAAACTTGTCTGAGGCTTGCTTTGGGGTAAAAGAAGTCAACCAGCAGACAGATACTTTGAATAAAGTTTAAGGTCTCAACAAATCTGCTGTGATTTGAAATTAACTAAGTATATAAATGTTATATTAAAACCTGAAATCAAATTCTGATAAGTCTTGCTGGGGAGAAGATGCATGAAGGCATAACTCCCAATTTTCTGTGCTGTCATTCTGCTATAGTGCACCAATCACACAGCAGACAGAGCCAACTAAAGGGAACAGCTTCCAGTGAATGGTTATGCGTGGCATAAATCCTTTATATGAACCTAGTCCCAATGACAATTTGATGCTAAGGTGGTCGACTTTTACACAGAAATTGTAGCTGTGGATGGGTGTTCTTTTCTGAAGTTTATAATAGAGATTGTAATCTACATTGGAAATCAGAGGTGAAACTATAGGGTGGATGGAATTTTGCCAAATATTTTGGTTGTGAAGACAGGAAATTATACAAATAACTGACAATCCTTTGGCTTTAATATCATTACTAAATATTTTGATTACAATTAGATCAGAGACAATTAGTGACATTTTTATTATATTTTTTCTTTCTCTACCGTGAGAAATAAAAGCTTGAATGTCTGTCTCCATCCTCAAACCTTGCAATACTAAATCAGCAGTTTTGGAGACCATTTATTTGGAGTGTAGTTTCATCACGTTCAGGTTCCTAGTGTTATGAATATAGAATTTGCTATATAAAATAGAATATCTTGAATATGATAGCTCTAAAATCAGTGGGAGATATTCATATTGCCTAACATACACACATGACGTTGGATGTGATTTATTTGGTGGGTTGACCTTGGCTGAATGCTGGGTATGCACCAAGCTGTTCTATCACCACTGTACTCAGCAGGACAGATAGGGAAGGAAATAACATGGGAAAAAAACCTCAGGGCTTGATATAGAGGCAGTTTTATAAAGGAAAAGCAAAAACACATGTGGAAGCAAAGGAAAGCAAAAGATTTCATTTTCTATTTCCTGTGAGCAGGTGATGTAACCCCACTTCTCAGGAAGTAGGGCTTCAGTATGCATAGGAATTGCTCCAGAACATGAGTGCCATAATAATGAATGCCTTCTCCCCACTTTCCTCCTTATTCTTAGCTTTGATTTGATTGTTAAGCAGACACTATATGGTACAGAATATCCCTTTGGTCAGTTTGAGTCAGCTGTCCTGGCTCTGTCCCCTTCCAAGATCTTATCCACTGCCACTGTGGGACAATGTGGAATGTTGGAGACAGTGATGATGCTGTACAAGCACTGCCCAGCAGTAACCAAATCACTGGTGTGTTACCAAAGCCTTTCCAGCTACCAATGCAAGGCACAGTACTACAAGGGCTGCAATGTGGAAATGTAACTGCATTTCAGCCAAACCAGCTACATTCAGCTTTAAAGTGACAGAAAGAATTCTGTTCCCATTTCAGAAAGTGTAATGTCTCCATACAGGTGTGTTTTCATGTGATTTAGGTATGTAAGCTCTCAATACAGTGAATGAACATTCATTAATGGAGTCTAAAGAGTAATTCTGATGATTCTGAAGTAGACATACAACACTTGTTTAATTTGACTAATAAGGGGGATATTTGAGATATCCTAGCTATCCTTACAAGTTTCCAGCTGCTCCAGAAGATTGCTCCAGGTATCTTGTAGGGCCTGTATAACTCAAGTGAGTATTTTAGATATCTTAGGGCAAAACCAATAGCTGCACTGATGTACAGACAAACAAACCTAAACCACAGTGTCTGGTGTGATCAATTCATTTTTTGTGCTGCACAGACTGTAAGTCTGTAAGTGCTGCCGAAAAATTGCCTCTAGTGTTATTTGAAGTTGCTTTAGATTATCTGAGAAAACAGATGGGAGATCCATGCCTCCATGCAAAAGGAGCTGGAGGCTAGTGAAGATAGTCTAGGACTCAAATTGCACTTGCCATATCTCATTAGACAAGTGAATTAACTCCCTGAAACCTAGTGCCTGTAGTGGAAATTTGTACACACAATTCACACATAGACACCAGCTGTGGTCATTCAGGAATATGACAACATACCACAGTTACCGTGTGACTGCTGTTTAATTAAGGTATATCTAAATAATAGTACATTTAGTCAAAGTACATATAATGAATATGTTGTTAACATCTCTGTATTCAATGTGCATTTAACTGTAACTGTATAGGGGTACTGCATTTTCTTGTCCACTGGAAATATTGTATGCAACTCTTCAGGGGTTGTAATTCTATTAATGAGATTAGGATGTTAGAATACGTTGTCTGAGACATTCTTCAGATCTAATGCTGCCAGTGATTGATGGATCTGTGTTGTGAGCCAGAACTTTGTGCTGGTGAACCACACCACAGACAGGACTTCTGTGTCGGATGCTGTGTTCAATCAAGGTGGGTTCACCTGCTGCTGTAACACCTAGGGTTCCTCACATCTGAAGGGGCAGAAAATTGATGTCAACTTTTCTATGCTTTCCATCCTTTATGCAATAAATCTTGTGATCAGCCTTGAATACTTCTTACTTTCTAACTGACATTTCAAAAGAACCAGCAACTCCTGGGTAGAAAACACACGATGACATGTGAAAAGTTAAATTAAATTGTCTAAATCTGGAATAGCATTCAATTGTAATGATAAGATTCTGGGCACAGAATCATAGACTAATAGAACAGTTTGCGTTGGAAGGGACCTTTAAAGGTCATCTAGCCCATGAGACGCATTTTTCGTGCCATTACGTGTTTAGCAGATTATTATTCTGCCTGTCATCTATTTGGTTGTGTAGAAGAGAATCGGTTTCCTATGTGGTCTTTATTAACTCTACATAGATGCCCCAGATGCCCTAGAGCTCCTCAGTGGGATAAATACCCTTTACATGAGCAACAGAATTAAGGTTATAATGGTTTGATAACCCAAAACTGCTTCTATAGCTTGCAAAAAGATTCTGGTATCTCTACCAGAGATCAATTCATCTGTTTCATCTGTCCTTTCTTGTGCAATGAATTGTCCTTGGAGGTTATTACAAAGTGTGACCAGAGTGACTAATTTAAACTTGTATGGCTTTTAGATACCTAAATTAGGGCAGATGAATCCCAAATATATGTACCTAAATTAGAAGGCTAGTCTACATTGATGCTCATATAGGCAATGCAGAAAGATTGATTCCTCCAAAGAGCTACTTAGAGCTGGCATCTAATTTAAGTGCTCTGTATATAGAATATCTTCTCATCTTTTGCTAATTACAGAGAAAACCTCAGGACTTTTACTCTCTCTGTCCTATTTTCTTTCATTTTAGGAGGCAAAAAGAAAATAAAAATGTCAGGCGGATGCAGGCCTCAAAAAATAATGAGAGATGTTGTGACTGTGTTGCTTGAATGTGGTATGAAGGAAATAAGTATGTAATCTAGTTTTGAATAATAAACTATACAATTTTAGTATATTTCTGTAATTTTCAGTATTCGATCTCTAAACTGATATAGCATTTGCTACATGAATAATATGGTTTTCTCTGATTTTGACCAGAATTTCCATATCAAAAACTGTTAAAAATTTTGTTGAAGTTGACACGCTGTTAAACAAATTTATTGAGAAAATGGCATTTCCAGTCAAACAATGACATTACCAGAAAATAATCACAAAGTAAGAGCTAATGAAATGGGATTTTAACCTAAAATTTTGTAATTAACTGATTTTGTATATTATTTATATTTTAAAGATTGATGCAGGTTTCTCTTAGATTTTAAAATAATGTAGTAAACAAGTGAGATACATGTTATACCTCAAATAAGTTGGCCCTGCTCACTGTGATTCTCACATGTGAGAGAATCACACGTTTTATGTTTGTAGAATAGATGTTCCTAATTCATCTAGAAGAATATCTTCTAAAAGAACTGTATGTGACAGAGGGAACTGATTAGACATACCACAACTGAACACAGAGATATGAAAATAGGAAAAACATCTTCACCCAAAATGTTATCAAGCATTGGAACAGGTTGCCCATTGGAGGGTTTGAGTCACCATTCCTGGAGCAGTTTATAAGATGTGACACTTAGAGGTCTTTCCAACCTAAATAATTCTATGATTCTATAAAATGGAAACAAAATCATAAAAGTGTTACTGCCTATTTCAGATTATACTTTTTCAAGGTTGCACTAAATTCCAGCACTTCTGGGTTGAAAAAAACCCCAAATATCCCAAGGTATATTTTTCTTGTATGAAAACATATGTTGGAATGATTATTTAATTCTCTTCTTCCATAAATATTCTAACAATATTTTATTCTGTTGATTATTTATTTACTGTTACTCCCAAATTCAAGTCTACTTATTCAAAATTAAAAACATTCTACAATGTTGAGTTTATAGCAATGAAATACAACATAGTAATAGGGTTGCTTGATATTTATTGAGTCTGACCGTCTACGTAATTTGAAATATGAAACAAAAACTTTGGTATCACACTGGGATCTATTTCTGTTTCTGTCAGAATTGCTATAACACAACAGTGAAGCTTCAGCTTCTAAACCAAGTGTCTGCCGAAGCAAGATATTTAATTTGCATGCATGACACTAGAGCAGAGGAAACTAATTTTGCTCTATACAATCAATAGACATATAATGGCAAACAACAGATGAAATAAATCTTACTATTTTTATACCTCCAGGGTGTAATCCAGACAGCTGTAATTAAGCACGGATCTTCTCTCCTAAGGGTTTTGAAAACAGGTAGAATGTGTTAGAAACTGCCATTCATTTGGGGTTCAATCTGCTTTGTCTCAGGCACATATAAGCCTCTGCAGCTAAATATAAGAGGACTTGTAAAAAAACAATCTTTGTATTCTTGATTATTTCTGTAATTTCATTGCTATTTTATTCCATTACTCTCTTTTAGCTAACTTTGTCTTAAAAATTCTGCAATAGAAGGAGCAGCCATTAAGCAGTACAGACTCCAGCCTGATGTACCTTTAGATCTCTGAGCTGGGGATTTGTTCCTAACATTGTTTAATCGTGAGCAGAGATATTGTAAATTTATATATAAATTGCATTCCAAAACACTCACACAGATCACAGCATATACATCAAAACACTTTGTAACAGCTCCCAAGGTCAGGAGCAAAAGGAGTGAGCTGCTCTCTGGGAGTAGGTGAGCCAAGGGTGTCGCAACGTGTGAAGGCCACTACACTCACCAAGTAACATAGTCCCTCAGACCCTGAGCAAGAGTTACCAAGCAAGTCTGGCCACCCCAATCTCAATCATCCAAAAGGCCAGATGGCTAGAAAAGTCCAGCATAATGAGACAGATTTGAGGATGAAGGCATGAAATCAGGCCAGTGAATCAAGAGCAAGAACAGGACCAACACAAGACAAGACAGACACGGGCATATCTGTGACATAGCATAAGCAAGGATAGAGCCTGAACTTGAATCTTGAATGAAGCTGCGAGGAGTAAGGTTCTTATCTCTCACAACTTTTCCCTGCAAAGCTTTCGTCATGGCCATTTGATCCCAGGCGCCACAGCAGCACTGGATCAACTGGATCAGCACTGGACTTGATACTAGCAGCTGAGCCCCCAGTACAGGGCCTGAGGTTCTGACACTTGGTACTGAATTCTGGGACTTGATACTCAACTGAAACCAATGGTAGCCTAGAGGTGTCAGCTTTGGCTGCGCTTGCTTTCTTACTTGCTCAACAGCACTTGTGGCCACATGGCCTTGATGTAAACCTTATAATATGGCTTTGATGTGCAAGCAGAAAATGGGAGCTGTCTTTGAATCCATAGGGCAACAAAACTCCATGTTTTTCATAGAAGAGTCTGCAACTAAAATAAGGTGAAATGCATATAAATGTCTTGTGCATGCCTCATTGTCTCCTCTCAGAATGAAGGGAGACTAAATTTACTGGTTTAAGTGTAGACGTCTGGTCCGCTGCTCATGGAGGGTTAATCCATTTGCCAGCAGGCAAGGACAGAGGAATAAAATAAGAAAAACCTTATGGCAAAAACAATATCACAAGTTGCCATCACAGGCAAAACAGACTTGATTGAAAGATATTTTATTTATTAAAAATTATGGTAGCTTTGAGTAGTGAGAAACAAAGACAAAATATTAAAACACTGGCACTCCTATCTTTTCTCAAGCTCAGCTTCACTCCTTCATTTACAACTCTTTAAGTTGCTACATCCCCAGCAGTGCCCTCACTGCCCTGCAGTGTTTGCCCTTAAACACTTTTTAACCAAAACTGCTGGTCTCAGCCTTTCCCTGGGGTGGGTCCACTGTCTGCTGGAAGCATCTGTGTCTGGAACAGGTAGCTTCCCTTACAGAAACCACACTTCAGCCCCACCTCTGCCAACACCTGGGCACCTGCACCTGCTACACTACTATTTGTCAATGAGTCAACGAGTCCTATCTTAGCTCCGCAGCACACCAGACTCTGCAGTGAGTTGATTTCTACAACAGCAACAGAGTGGAGAATGCTGTGGTGTATGATAATTGGGGAGCCTCTATGCAGCAGACTTTTACAAGGTTTAACAACTTATGTCTTAAAGTTCAGATGAATATTCTGATTTGGTGCCACTCTGACAAATTGCCTAGGCTTATCCACCAAAATCTTAAATATGGTGTGCTACTAAATAGAAAAATGATGCTTACCACCTCAGAATAAGAATTTCTATGCATGCTTGTGAAACTTTCAAACTAAACAGAAAGTTATCTAATTCATTTTAATGTTCTCAAGGTAACAGTCTAAGGAGGTAGACAGACTATTTCTACCTGGTACACAAAGGGATAGATGGGATTTTGGAAAATTTATCTATATACATATATTCTTGGAGATTCAATAGACATCTTATGAGGTTTCTCACTCTGGGGAAAGCAGCAAAACCCAGAAACCCCATGAAAGGAGGCTGCCGCAGCGCGAGCCCCACGCGAGTCCGGACCGTGTGCCGCCAGGACGCCACGAGCACAGGAGCGGATTGCTTCCGCGACGGAGAAAAACAGGAGTCGAGGCGATTAAGGAGAGGCAGTCTCTGTGCTCTCAAAATCCAGGGTTTATTGGGGAGCAGCGGGGCGGCGTGGGGTGCGTGGTGTCGGGACAGGTCAGAGGGAAATGGAGCAAGCTGGATCTGAGCACGCAGCGCACAGAACGGAAGTGAACACGGGGTTAAGAGGGGGGTTCAGGATGGGAGGAGATTGCATGGAAGAACCAACTGGGACGCAAGGGATGCAGGATTGACAGGGAAGCCAGGGAATGGGGGTACAATGGGGGCAGGTACAGAACTTTGAAAACCAGTAATAAACCTCGGGTAAAAGGAACAGAGTAGAACATTCTAGTTATTAACTCCAAAAGGATAAAGAGGAGGAGAAACCCAAAAGACCAATAATCTTGTTCCCTAATGCATATTGAAGAGGCTGGCTGCAAGGTGTCTTGGGGGAACACCTATTTGTCACCCTGAGCTAAAGGTCTCTTCAGACCGAGAGGGCTTCCTCATGTATATCAGCTTCCAAGCTCAACCGAGCTAAGCTCACTGCTACAATCCTATTCAAGTTTGTAATGAATTTTAATATTCATGCAATAATTAGTTTATAAAATTCATAGCTTTTAGTTTCTCTACACAGACTTGCACTAGCCTCTTACATTGTGAAAAGAAGAGCATTGCTAAGACATACGTTTGATAAGATTCCTTCTAATACATGATTCACATTTATGGAATTTTGCAATATGTTCAGTACCTCCATATGTTGTTGTGGCACCATGCCAGTTACAAGTAAGCTTTCTATACAGTGCAGAGTTTTCATAGTCACACTTTAAAAATAACCTCAGAGGGGAAAGATAAAACATGGAAATCTGACAGAGAATCTGTCAAATGTCAGCTAGGATTAGGGTTGCACAGAACTTCTAATAGATAACTAGAGGCTTTTTATCTGCTGATTGCATGGCTGACTATAATTTTCAAATCAAAAAGATGGTCCAAATCTGTCTGTCTATGAAAAATATTTTTATGGGTTTCCATAATCAAATTAAATTTTAAAAATGGTAATGCTATCTGGGGAAAAAAATAATACACTTTGGCATTTGAATGGCAATGGGATGCACAGATAAAGACGTTTGAATATATGAAATATAGAACAACTTATATATTCTAATGCTTTATACCATGTTTTATCCCACAGGATTCTGTCCACAGGGATTTTCACTATTCATAACATAACTATTCAACCAGTTTTCTTAGGAACGCACTGCAATAAACGGAACTGAAATTAAGTTTTCAATATCTTGTTAATTATCAGTCTAGATCTTGACCTTAAGATCTTAACAGTATGTCTCTTTCAATTCTCCATTTGCTCATGGAAAGCTGTGCGCAGTATTACAATCTGTAGGATCTGGAGAAAGATGTATGTACGATAAACACATGCTTAACTGTTTTCATTACATTTTATTACCTCCAAGTTTTTGTTTTACCCCTTTCAAGAAAAGCTGAAGAAATGGTGAACTCATTTTGCATCTCTAAAATTTTAATGTATGTTTGCTTAGTATGGATTTTCAGGGTTTGAACCAATCAGAACCCATTTGTTACGTAGCCATCCTAATCTCACTTTATAATCTACACTTACAGCATGAACTGGTACACCTTCAATGCCACTAACTCATGCTCAAGGTTGTGGTTACGATATCCACTGAGCAGCTCCATAGTTCCAGCTACTGGAACTGTGAATATATGCTTTATGTGCTAAAAGCACATGTGAGTATGAACTTTATGTGCTAAAAGCACAGACAAAACTGATTCATTTCAACTGAAAAATTCATGTTTTTTGATCTACTGAGACTGTCTTGTGAAAAGCATTGAAAATGTTATTCATTCATCTGATCAATGAGTTGGACTTTTCAGCTGGACTCAATCTGAATTTTTGAAATGGTAATGTCCTTTGGGCTTTCTGGAGATAATTTCTATTGAGGGCAAAACACTTTAAATTCTGCAGTAAAACAGGATACATTCGACATGTTGCCTAAACATATATTGGTTTGCTATGGTGAGTTAACTCTGGCTGGCTGACAGGTTCTCACCAAGCTGCTCTGTCACTCCCCTTCCTCAATGGCACAGGAGGAGAAAATATGATAAAAGGCTCATGAGTTGAGATAAGGACAGGGAGAGATCACTCACTGATTAACACCCTGAGCAAAACAGACTCAACTTAGGGGAAAAAAAACAGTTTAATTTATTGTCAATCAAATCACAGTAAGGTAATGAGCAATTAAACTGAATTTAAAACCCTTCTCCAGCCCTCCCTACTTCCTGGGCTCAACTTCATTCCCAGTTTCTCCCAATCAGCATGGAGCTACAGAGAATGGGATTTATGGTCAGTTAATTGCTGTCTCTGCTGTTCCTTCCTCCTCACTCTGCTCCCCTCTTCCAGCATCAGGTCCCACACATGGGATACATTCCTTCATGAACTTCTCCAGTGTGAGTCCTTCTCCTGGGCTGCAGTTCTTCCTGAACTGCTCTAGTGTGGGTGCTTTCTATAGGGTGCAGACCTTCAGGAACAGCCTGCTATAGCATGGAGCACCTTAGAGAGCCGCAGATCTTGCCAGAAAACTTGCTCCGGTGTGGGCTCGTCTCCACAGGATCATAGGTCATGCCAGGAGCCTGCTCCAGCTCAGGTTCCCCGGGGTCACAACTTCCTTCAGGGCACATCCACCAGCATCCTTCTTATGAGGATCCTTCTTAGCCTGCAGGAGGCTATTTGCTCTAATCTGGACCTCCATGGCCTGCAGAGAGTTGACCTGCTTCATTACCATCTTCATCATGGGCTACAGGGGCATCTCTGCTCTGCTGCCTGAAGCCTCTTCCCCTTCTTTACTGATCTGGGTGTCTGCAGAATTGTTCTCTCTCACATGTTGTCACTTCTTTGTCCTGGGGACTGTTTTACTGTAGTTTTTTGATGTGTTTTTTCCCCCTCTTCTTAAACATGTTATCCCAGAGGTGCCACCACCATCACTTGTGGGCTTAGTCTTGACCAGCAGCAGCAGGTCTGTCTGGGAACTGGCTGGTATTGGCACTATTGGACATGGGGGAAGCTTCGCAGAGAAGCCACTCCTGTAGCCTCCCCATTTACAAAATTCTTGCCATGCAAAAACAATACATTTGCTCAGAAGCTATTAAGGTTCCTAGGAGGATCTTAAACATATTATCTGGATACTTTTCTTTTGAGATTTTCCTTCCAATTCCAGCACTAGACAAATTTAACCATAAAACACAATATAAAATGCATCACAGAACTTTTAATTCAGGGTTTTTTTTGTACAGCAAGGGAAATTGTAAGATGACTGCTACCCACTTAATATTTTACAGTAAAATCAAGCCATATGTAATCAGATATCAACATTTTGATCTGAAAAGTCAATTACTTGAAGATAGTTTCCATTGTGGAGGAAACTCTCAAATATAAGGGAAATCAGAGATAAAATCCAACTCTGAAGGAATACTGTGAAGATGGAGTACAGCTTTGCTGACATCTTGAAAGAAAGAACCTAAAATGTATTACTTTATTTTTTGTTTGTTTGTTTGTTTTTTGTTGGGTTTTTTTTTTTTTAAGGAAGAGTTCAACATTCAGATACCACTGATACTAAACAAATTTTTAAAAGCAGTACTCCAGCATGGTGGGAAACTGTCCACCTGTGTTTCTACAGATAAAATCATACAGTTGTCTACGTTTATTGGCAAAAGTATTGAAACCTGACAGATGAACTGATGCTTACAACCCTCATGCATTCATAAACCATTTAATTTCCCATTTAAATTTGGAGTTTATCTGATAGATATGTCTGGAGAGCACAGCCACATAAAACACAGAATAAATTGATTGGTCTTGTTCTTCCTTAATAGGCTAATTTTCTTCCTCATTCCAAGTGTTAATTTGCACTGTGAAAGCTATAATATGTATTCTGAAAAAGGAAGAAGACAAGAAGATGCCACTCTTTTTTGATTGAATGTTTTTATTTATTTTTTGATATGTTAATGATTTACAATTAAGTCTTTCTTGTACTTGTGAGTCCATGACTCGGACGTGGGACTCTTGATTTTCTGTCAAACTCTCAAAGTAATATCTCTTAACACGCAATGGTGTTTTAGGATGTTTCAATAAACACTGAATACATGTATGTGGTCAATTCAATGTACTCTTTCATCTCCTTTTGTAGCCATTTGGTTTGAAGAGGTTGGCTCTGAAAGTATTTTTTCCTTTAATGATTACAATAAAGAATGAAAACTACTAGCTCAGATGAAAATACTGTTAGCAAAAAGTGGAAAAAGTCAAGAAGATGAATTACTCTAAATAACTGAACAACTTTATAATTCTGAATGCTGTATTTCACTTCGAAATTTCAGAGGAATTGCAAGTTAACAAGCTTGTAGAAGATTAAATCTGTGTTATGGTTTAAACCCCAGCTGTCAACTAACCACCACACAGCTGCTCGATCAACATTCTACCATTGAGATGGAGAGAGAATCAGAAGAGTAAAAGTGACAAAATTCATGGGTTGAGATAAAAACATTTTCATAGCTACAGTGAAAGCACTTCCCAAAAGAAAACCAGTAACTTTTTCACTCCTTCCCATAGGCACACAGATGTTTGCCCATCGCCAGTAATCCACGGCTCCATCACACATAATGGTGTCTTGGGAAGACAAATGCCATCACTCCAAATGTCCTCCCTTCCTTCTTCTTTCTCCAGCTTTATATATTGAGCATGTTGTCATATGGTCTGGGATACACCCAGTTGGGGGCAGTTGTCCTGGCTTTGTCCCGGCTTTGTCCCCTCCAAACTTTCCATGCACCTCCAGCCTCCTTGCTGTGAGAGATGATATGAGAAACAGAAAAGGCCTTGACCCTGTGTAAATACTGGTCAGCAATACCAAAATATGCCTATGTTATCAACACTTTTTCCAGCACAAACCCAAAACATAGCCCCATACTAGCTAGTCTGAAGATTATTAACTGCACCCCGGTAGAAAAGCACCTGGAGTACCATGCAGTCATTGGTCACAGCCAGCACAGCTTCATGAGGGGAAAGTCCTGCTTGTCAATCATGATTTCCTTCTACAGCAGGGCAACCTACTGAGGTGATCAAGGAAAGCCAGTTGATGTCTGCAAAGCTTCCAATACTGTCTCTCACGGTATCTTTCTGGACAAAATGTCCAGCACAGCTGAATAACCATGTTATGCGATGGATGAGAAACTAACTCACAGGTTGGGCACAGAAGGTCATAATAAATGGGTGACATCAGGCTGGCATCCTGTCACTAGTGGGGTTCTGCAGGGCTCCATCCTCAGCCCGGTTCTCTTCAACATCTTAATTAATGACTTGGAAGCAGGGCTTGAGGGAATGCTCAGTAAGCTTGCTGACAACACCAAATTGGTGGGAACTGTTGACTTCCCTGAGGGCAGAGAGGCCCTGCAAAGAAACCTCAACAAATTAGAGGATGGGGCAATCACCAAACATATGAAGTTTAAGTATTGGATTCTTCACCTGGGATGGGGCAACCCTGGTTATGTGTACAGACCAGGGAATGGGAGGCTGGAGAGTAGCACTGAGGAAACGGACCTGGGTGTCCTAATAAGTGACAGGTTGAACATGAGTCAGCAGTGCCCTGGCAGCCAGGAGGGCCAACCCTGTCCTGGAGGGCATCAGGCACAGTGTCGCCAGCCGGGCAAGGGAGAAGGTTGTTTCACTCTGCTCTACACTGGGGCAGCCTCACCTTGAATTCTGTTTGCAGTTTTTGGTGCCACAATAAAAGAAAGATATTAAGCATTTAGAGAGCATCCAAAGGAGGGCAGTGAGGATGGTGAAGGCTCTGGAGGTGGACCTGTATGAGGAGTGGCTGAGATCCCTTGGCCTGTTCAGACTGGAGGAGACTGAGGGGAGACCTCATTGCAGTCTTTAACATCCTCAGGAAGGGAAGTGGAGGGGCAAATACCAATCTCTTCACTCGCATAATGAGTGACGTGACCCAAGGGAACGGTCTGATGTTGAGGCAGGGCAGGTTTATACTGGATATCAGGAAAAGGCTTTTCACCAAAAAGGGAGATTGAGTATTGGTGGCTCAATTAGGTTCATTCACACTGTAACCCTAACTATTCAAATCTTGTTGAGAAGTGAAGTGGGCCCAAAATTTTCTGCTGTTTTACACCAAAACTCAATTAATACATATGCCTTAGATTGAGGTTTTGTCAAGATAGTTTTGATACTACCCAAGCTTAAAGATCTTCCTGAGCCCCTTCTTAAAATATATCATGGATACATGTTTTTGCTGTAAACACTGAAGAAGTCTTGTTTTAGAATATTATACATTCAGGAAATGTGACTCTTCAGTTGTGTGAGCTCCTTTTGACCTGTACTACTGAGGTAAGGTCAACTTATTCCAAACCCATCAGCTGCAAACTGTACTGGAGATTGCTCCAATCAGATCCTTTGCACTAGTCAGCAAACTTAAACTGAATAAAGAAAAGCTGAAACATCTTCTTAGATAAAAGGGCTCCCAACATGCATACAATCCATAATAGATTAACTATGCAATACCAAAGTCAAATAACTGTAGCAGGATAGTATTATGAGAACCTCTGATACCAAAACGTCACTAGATTCTTCTTGCTATGTGAGTTTGGACAAAAGAATATTTTTCTTGCATGTTGACTAGGAATTTTATGATGCAACATCCTCTTGTAGTGATATAACCTCTAAATGTAACAAAGAGGAAGGAGTGTGGGAGAAATAAAAAGTAATTACTAATGCAAAAGGAAAAAAATTAATGATCCGATATTTAAATATCTCTGTTCTCAGAAAGGCAGCTGAGAAGAGAGTGCTCATGTTATTACACTTGTGTAAACTGGTTTGCAATGGATTGTATTCAGCTCAGAAAAAATCCTGTCTGAAAGACAATATAAATGAAATATCACATTTTCAGTAAGTTTATTCAGACATTACTAGAACCATCCTCTATCTCCAGAGAACTCTGAAACAAAGAAATCTGTCAGACCGAGATAAGCATCAACCTTCATATGGAATGTAATCTCTTCTTAATAAATATAAAAGATACATCCAAAATAATATTTGTCTAGGATTTGCCCAGTATGACATGATCATAAAGTCCATTAAGAGACTCTCTAAGCCCTTTCAAAACACCATAGATATAAAAAGCCTGGATATAAAATAATTTAAGTTGCACACTGAACAAATATATCTAGGAATATGAAGCATGAATTATTATTATAGTAATTCTGGGGAATTGTAAAGCAGCAGCGCCAGCAATGACAGCAATGGCAGCATGAGGGCATCACAAGATCATATATATATATAGTCAGCTGTCATTAAAGCCAATTGCAAGCCCATGTTCATATACTCATGAAAATAACATTCCTTTATTGTATAATTTCTATCAAAGAGGCCATTAGAGACAGCATTTTTGTAAAAATAATGTTACTGAGCCATTTTTTTACTTCATTTTTTCACAAATCAAATTACAGATAATCTGACCTATCAACACTTACGCAACAGAGATAATACAATTTTATTTACTAGTACCTTACAACTGTTTGCTACATCTGCAGAGTAGATTTGCTTTAAATTTTTTCAGAAAATGCATTTTCATTCACAAGGCCTTTCAATCCGTAAGGAATGTAAGACTGCTTTTTCTTATAAAATCTTTAAGTATTATCCTTATTAGAGATCCATTTCTTAGACAGAAACACCTTGACTGTAGCACAGATTATTAAATATAAAAATAATGATAAAGAACAAAAATTTTGTTCTTTGGATATGAAAGAAGTTATTTTCAGTTTCTGTCTGGAACAGGAAAGTAGAAATATTATCTGAGTAATGCAAGACTAAACCTAGCTTTCACAGTATCCCATTTCTAGTAGTATCTGGTAGTGGATAATTAGAAAAGAAAAAAGGACTTTAAAGACAGGAATAGTATATGAACTTAGTTCTCCAAATCATCTACCAACTCCCAACTGTGGAACAAGTAATTTCTAAATTGGAGGCAAGATGTTTGTCTCTGACCACTCAGATTTTCTTTCCACTTCTTGCTGAATCCCTGAGGTTACTGTCACCCAAGTGGCAAGTTACATAGGTTTAATAATGTTTTGGGTGAAGATTTTAAGCACTAGTATTTTATTAAAGAAAAAAAAACAACAACCAAAGTAAAGCAACCAACCTAAAAAGGGATTTGCAGTTTCTGGTATCTCTGTGGGCAAATGAAACAAAGTGTCTCTGACCTGGTGCACTCAAATTTTCTTCTTTATGGTTTCATGGTTTGGGGATTTAAATTCCTTCTATTTACACTTCGTATTCAGACTTCCACATTATAACTAACATCTTTTGCATGAAACATGGCATGCATTTAAGGGAGCTATTATTATGTTAGGGAAAAAAAATTGTAAAGAAGCCTAATAAGATACAGTTTATTTGTCTGTCTACAACACTCCATTAAGTAGGAAAATGCAACCTCACAGCTACAGCAGCAAGGCAAAAAAGCATCTCTCACAGTTCAAGCTAAATCCCAAGGCACTGCATGAAACTTTGGAGCAGTGAACTTAAATAATGTTTTTTAGATTGCAACAATGTTCTTTAATATCTCCTAAGTTAAAGAATCAAGGTTTTAAAAATTCTATTAGCAGAAATCATTTCCTAACAACAAGAAAGAAATCCCCCTAAAATCAAAGCCAGAGAATAAGTTTAGTGAAATAACTGCAATATTATGATTCTATCACTTACTAACAAAGATGTGGTAGCTTAAAAGTGAACTTACACAGAAAAAAAATTCGCTATGTCACTTAGCAGGAACATTTGCTCATATCACTGTTGGGTGTAGTGTAGAAATGCAGATTTTAGTATGTTCGAGGAGTCTCTCCCCCATGGCCCCTGCTAAGGATGTAAGATACAATCAGTAATTTATGAAAGGCTCTTGCATGCATGTAGATTCCATATAGTGGATCCAAGAGATGGCTTTTACTGCTAGTATTTAATAACTTACAAAAAACACAGTTGTTTGGTTTTTTAACCTTAAATCGAACAAATATAAATCATTAATTCAAGACTTGAAAAAGAAGCCATCTTTACAAGAAACAGGCATATCTTGGCGAATGGATACTAAATACTGTAGGGACACAGTAAAGAGTCAACAGAATTAAATAGGAAATTTATTTTTCTTATGTGATAGCATTTTTTTATACAATGTCTTTAATTTTTAATTGATTTTCTGATATCAAATCTGCTTTGAGAACATATGGGGTTTTTAATTGTGTTTTACTGTTGATTAAGGTGTTCTGGTGTTACACTTTTATATTTGAACTTCTAAATGTGAGTCAAAGTATGGGCTTGGCTCTTTCTGAGGTAAATGTAGAGTCATAAAAAATGGTTCAATAAACAGGCATGCAATTGGGAATTCAAAAATGTGCATTTGAAGATAAGATTAAAAAGAATGTGAACTAGAATGTTCTTGAATTAGTTGATATAAGAATGAGTTTTAAGCATTGTCCTTCTTTAACAAAAGTAAGCACACATTCATGCATACTCATACACAGCAGACACACTTATATAACGTCAATTTACAGAGATTTATGTGGGCAATTCTGCTTCATTAAAATTTTTACAAAACAAATTAAAAAGAAATTGTATGGACATGTATTTTGAAAGCAGAAGTCTTCTATATCACTTAGGATTAACATATTATTGTGATGGGAACCATGCAGAGAGTAAAAGATATTTTGTGGACAGCTCTAATTGAAAGAACCATCTCTTACTGGTTGGACTAGGATTGAAAAATCATGTTACTGAGTATTTCTACCAAGGTACATAGGCGAGGTGTGTAAGCATCCATCCATAGCTCCCTTTGAAAGCTCAGCTGGTGGAGCAGATGGTAGAAGTATGGCCTGCAGGAATCCCTAGGTCTCTGGTTCAGTTCCAGATTGGAGGAGGTACTTGGTTTTCATCCAGTGACCAGGATTAGCTTGAGAAATGGGTCCATGGGAATCTCATGAGGTTTAATAAGACCAAGTGCAAGATGCTGCATCTGGGCCAGGGCAGTCCCCAGTATCAACAAAGGCTGGGGATGAGCAGATCGAGAGCAGCCCTGGGGAGAAGGACTTGGGGGTGCTGTTGGATGAGAAGTTGGACATGAACCACCAATGTGCACTCACAGCCCAGAAAGCCAAAGGTGTCCTGGGCTGCGTCCAAAGCAGTGTGGGCAGCAGGGCCAGGGAGGGGATTCTGCCCCTCTGCTCTGCTCTGGTGAGATCCCAGCTGCAGTGCTGCATCCAGATCTGGAGTCCCCAGCACATGGACCTGTTGGAGTGAGTACAGAGGAAGGCCACTAAGACAATTAGATGGATGGAATACCTCTCCTGTGAAGACAGGCTGACAGAACTGGGGTTGCTCAGCCTGGAGAAGAGATGGTTTAGGGGTGACCTATTTGTAGCTTTCCATTACCTGAAAGGAGCCTACAAGAAAATTAGAGACTTTTTGCAAGGGCATGTAATGATAGGACAAGGGGAAATGGCTTCAAACTGAAAGAGAGTAGGTTTAGATTAGATATTAGGAAAAAATTCCTAACGGTGAGGATGGTGAGGCCCTGAAACAGCTTGCCCAGAGAAGTTGTGGATACCCCATCCCTATGAATGATCAAAGCCAGGCTGGATGGAGCTCTGAGCAACCTGGTCTAAGTAAAGGTGTCCCCACCCATGGCAGGGAAGTTGGAATGAGATGATCTCTAAGATCTCTTCCAACCCAAGCCATTCTATTATTCTGTGATCCTATGATCTTTGCTATATATCCCATTAATTTTCCTCTAGGGGATATAGAGTGCGTTTTGATGGTCCTAAGCTATCTCAGCACAGTACCATTTGAACCTGTGTAGAGTAGCAGGAGCAGATGCTAATCTCTAGGATTCGTCAGACTCAACAGGGTTTTGGTGATGTTGCCAATCAGATTCCTAGCAGGGTATAGACTTATGTCTGTAACTTCCCAGTCTAACTTTGAGTAACTCCTTCCCAGTCTATGACTTCTGCTCCTGTAATCTCCACATTATTGCTTTAAACACAGTTAGTTTGTACAGAGTTGTATACATTATTGCAGCTTTGGTTCGAAGGACAAAAATCTTCCACAAATATTATGGAGCATGTTTCAGATGTATGCTATAATGCCTTTTACTCAGATCCCTCTCACTCTGACAATGTCAACAAAGTCCATTTCAGTTTTAGATTCTCTTCTCTCTGGAACAATCTCTAAAAGCTTGCTCATCTCTTTTGGTGTCAGCCACAAGGTCTGCAGAGAAATTTCCCTAATTTACTCTTTAATTTATATATGGAAAATTCAATTACATTCAAACCAGGATCTAAGTATCTGAATACTAAGCAGGAATAAGAGTTTCTTAAACTAAAAACATCTGGGATTAAATCAAGCAGGAGAAAATATAGGGCAGAAGATTCTGTCAGATCTGCTAAGCTGTGAAAAACTACTAAATACTTCACAGAAAATATTCCCTGTTTTTTAATCCACTCTTCTATTGAAAATTGCAAAATATTTAGATCCTAATCCTCAAAGGCATTCAATGGATATAAAGGTTATTGAAATTCAAAATGTGCAACACTGAAACTTCTGGATGATAAATGAGATGCCCTTGAAGGATTTCCCAACTTTTATCTTCTGATGGTCAGATTCCACTCCTTTTATTTTACAGGACACAACAAAGAGCAATATATAGCACAATTGTGGAGATCACAAAAGTTTTCAAAAAGAGATGTTATTTTGATAGTTTTCATTATGTATTATAAAGAGTATTATCCCTGCAATGCTCTGGAATGCTTTTTTTTTTTTCCCCCCTAGAGTTTATCAAACACTCCAGGTAATGGAAAGGAGGAAAAGGGGTATGTGAGATGGATGCAGATCACCACTAAATTTTGACTTCATTGGAATGGTTATGAATGTTTTGCAAACTTGAAATTTATTAAAAAGTTAGTTTTTGTCATCTGAAAAGTCTGAAGTAGACTTTTCAGTGGAATCTTCTGAAGCTTAATGTTAAATAGACATTTTTCTTGAGATAGAATTACAGTGAATGTTATTTCATTTTTAATACATGTATCAAAATTCGCATTCAAGTACCATTTCATAGTTTAGTAAATGCATATTGAAAAGGGAAAAATTGAAAAATTGGCATATTGAAAAGGGATTTGTCATAAATAGAAACATTCTGAAAATAGTGAAATGTCGTTTGTTATGAGGAAATTAGTAGTGAAAAGTAAAATCTGTGTTTTAAGCCAACTATCTTTCTTGAAAAAAGAAATGTGTAAAACCACAAGTTTCTTTTAATGTAAGGAGATAATAATAACTGTTCCTTGTTTTCTAAATTTTTCAAGTTTAGAAATTTTATTTTACCATTACATCACATTTTAGTGTTAGTAAAGCTAAGTGTTGTTTGAAAGTTTTGAAATATGCAAATATCTCTTCAATTCTTTACTGCTGCAATAGCAGAACTTGGTTTGGTGGACCCAGTGGTCTGAACACAAACAAAATGAAAATAACATCAGTTCAAACTTACTAGGTAGTTCCATCTTAGTTACTGACATAAAAGAAATACTCTCTGCAGGTGTATTTCAGATATACTGCCCTTAATAGAGAGTGATTTCAACCTATGGAGAAAATGACTGACAGATGGCATTGTTTCTTTTATAAGCACAGTCAGAATGGAACTGAAGTCTAAAAGACCTTTTGTCAGTAATAGAATGAGGAGTGTGAAAAGGAGCCTGCTCTGCTTCTAGCAACTCTGAAGACATTTAACACGTTCCACAAGTTTTTTCATTGCTTAAAAATGCAACTTCCCACAGAAAATAAAAAAGGTTATCAACACAAATGAACTACACCATAAAGAAGAAAACAATGTATTGTGAATTATAAGAAAGCTGAATTAGGGTTTCCAGCAGCACAGTCTTTTATTAGCAGATCAAGATTTTTTTTACTTTTTTTTTTTTTAATTTTTTTTTTTAGTAAAGGGGAAAAATTGATTGAGTTTTTTTTTTTTTCAGTTAAAAGTGAGAAATAAGTTTTCACTCTAGGCAATGCCAGTGAAGCCCTTGACTGCCTATCAGTGTATTAGCAGTAAACATTGAGCCTTCTTTGCTACCTTTGATACGCATGTATAAGAAAGTGTCCTTGGAGTTTAATGTTAATTTCCAGGTTACTCTAGGAGGACTCTTCAGCAGACTGTTCTGATGGTGCTGTTGAACTTTAAAATCTTTAGCATGTGGCCATTAAGTATTCTGCAAACGCATTCCACACCTGATGTGCTCTTATAAACTGCCAGGATTTAGCAATTGACCTGTGATGGATGAAGTGAGAAAAGCAAAAGCAGTCTAGAGAGTACTAGTGTCCAAACCCCAGCTCTGAGTCTGACTGACTTCTATGACCCATACTGAAGTTTTATATCTGACCAAAGAAAAAGGGTATTGCTTTGTCTCTATCAATAACTCAACAATGTCCTTCACATTTAAAGTGTGCAACCTGGCTTATAAAATCAAGTTACTACAGGCAACTTCTACTCAAAAGAGTGTGGGTTTTTGTTCTAATCCCCCTGCTTTCTCTTCCCCTTTCTCCCCGCACAGTGTGAGAATTTTCAGGGAATTTTAGAGATAGAACTTAGGTATGTGTGCTTCCTGAAGTAATATCGAGGTATAGAATCATCTCAAATTTTACACCTGGTCATGCATAGCAAAATAATCCTCTTTTCAGGAACTGCAGGAACTTCCATATTTTAACTGTTTAGCTGGTTTTAGTTGTTCACTTGAATTGGGTGTGTTCTTACTGGACAAGATGAGAATAAACTAATTTTCAACTGAAATCATGCACATTGTCCATGTATATTGAGTATGCATATATTTGTTCTTATTTTCAAAAGCTGTTCCACAGTCTTGCTAACTACTGGTTTTCGTCATGCAACGTGGAAAAAAAATTATGTATGTCAGCAGCAAACATCCTTAATCACTACTTCTCTTAAATATGATTGATTTCTGGCTTAGATACTGAGGCATTTGTTAGTTATATTCATTTGAGTAAATACAGATAAGAACTCATTTCATGAAATATACTTAGATATAACTCTCTCACTGATTTCCTGGAAATGTGCTTATATTTCTATAAAGAACTGTACTAAACCATCAACTTCAAGCATCTAAATATCTACATGTTTTTATACATTGTCTTTTGAGCACATTTATCTTCAGACATGTATAGTTACAGGGGCAATCCTCCGCATGAAATTTGGTGTTGATTTGTTATAGAAAAAAATTAATCTGACCTGAGAGTTACCTTAGGGTAGTTCTCAGCCATGGCAGATAACTTCATAAATATTTTCTATCGCCTAGTTTACCTGTCAAAGGAGGATAAGGAATTAAATTTTGCTTAGGGGAACAGAGAAATAATTACAGACGTTCAAAGTAATGTTGTTTCCAACTCATAATTTATGACATGGTGCCAGTTAGACTTTAGAGAAGCTATGTTGTGTTTTTGCTGACTGAAGAATATAATGTCAGGAAGAACTCTTTGAAAGAGCTATTCATGCCCACACTGTTGGCTGTAAGATGTCATAGCTTTGATTCAAATTTCCACACTATTTGATACACAGTACAAGCCTATAGTGCACACAGACTCTGTAAAAATCCCATTTACTTTTGTCACTTCTGTGTGTCTCAGAGATCCACTGGCACGTGACAAGTGGTGATAAAGTCAGACTGTACGTGCAGCAGAGTCAGATTCCATTTGTCATGCCATTTAGTCCACAGTAACGAGGACTGGGTTTGTTCTGTTTCTTCTGAATTATGTGAATATAAACTCTCTGACATTACAGAAGTCAGGTAGGTTTTACCACAGCGTCATCCTGAACTTGAGCTTGCACTAAGGGCAGCTGTAGCTTACCTATCATATTGCACATTTCAACAGCACTTGTGAAATGCCGCCAGGATTTTAAAAGTTTAATAAATCATGTGAAAGAAGCATGGAGCTGTTATCAGCTGACCTGCTCTGTTTCTCTGTCCCCAGCTTAGGATCAAATATAATTAATAGCTAAGGTTTTTACTTATTCAATAAAGCCTGGGGTTAGAGGAAGGATCCTGATAGGAGCATGACAGAAAGCATTTTGTTCATATTTATTAAAAGAGTCTAGGTCAATAAAGGAAATCCAACATGAACTCAGGCTTATTAATGAAACCATGACTGATACATTCACATCACGTGTAAACATTTTTCCTCTAAATTCTCAATTTTTTTCTTTTTGAAAACAATACTTATGTTCCATTTTTAATATAACAAACAAGCAAATCAGTTTCTTCTTTTTTGCCCTTCTCTTTTTTCACTAAATATTAATGGTTTTATATAAATAGAAATTTTGAAAATTAATCTACAAAGAAGAACTCTTTTTTCATTAATTTAATTTTTTGATCTTATTTCCATTGGTTACAGTACATTTTATTTTGTCTGAAAATAAATTTTCAATTGAGATTCAGAGTGTACTCATTTTCCCCATAGGACCATATTTTATATGACAGCGAATCAAAGAGATCATGACTGAGTGTGATATTGATTGAGAGTAAGCCTGTAATTTCCTTCAAAAAAAAGTATCTTTAAAATTAAAGCTACGGCACCAGGAAAGTTTTATGAATTTTGACCTTTTTTTCACACTGAGAATTCCCCTACATACTTAGAAAGGATCAAACTTACATATTCAAAAGGAAAAAAGAAAAAAGATTTGTAAGAAGAGTAAACAGTCTTTAAAACAAAACAATTAGTTTCTAACTATCTCTAGTGTCACTTTATCAGCAGGATCTGCTATTGCCTCTGTACTAAAAGAATGAAATAAAATAATCTTGTAATGGCAAACATGTAAAATCTCCTTTAACTACATATTTAAATAATAAATCTGACTACAACTTCAGCAATAAAAATGAATCTTTTGCTTGTTGCAAGCATACCTTTATTGTAACACTGATTTGTTCCCCAAATATGCCTCTCAATGGTAGTATCAGAATTAAAATAAAATTGAAAAAGTTTACAGCTGAGATGTTCACAACCCATATCTAATAGTCTGTCATGGGAATAATTACCCGTAATGGGTATCCAAGGGATATAATTGTCTGCTGCTGTGAATTAGGAGAGCCACAGGTGGTGTTAATCACTTGGAATGTATCGGAGTAGAACAGCAGCCAGAGACGGAGCCTGCTTAAGCTTGATTTGTGGAACCATTGTTTCTGGACGCTTCAGATATAAATTGAACACATGTTAGTAATAATGCACACTCAAGTAGTTATACTGAAACAAAGGGATATAAATATAAATATAAATAAAAAGCAAGGGAAAGTTTTGTTCCTTAGCAAAGGTTACAGAAATGGTCATGAGCAAAGTTTTTCTGTGCTACGGCACTTGTGTTTTTTGATGGGGAACACGGAGCAAAAAGAAGTTTTCATCAATTAGGTACTCCAGAATTTTCTCCTTTATAGAATCACATAATCATTGACATTGAAAAATACCTTTGAGTTCACTGAATTCTGTGCTATATGACTTATATAGATATATCCAAGTCTAATGCTTTCTTTGATGAGGAATATAAAACTTTATTCAAATATGATACTGATTTATTACAATGTTACCATCTGAATTTAAGAGCACATCATCAATAGCTTCTTAGAAATGTCATGGACACCAAAGAAAATTAACTGACTTGAATTTTAGTGAAATATGTAAGTATCCAGTAAATAAATAAATGTGATGGTATCTAGATCTCCACAGAGCAAAGTCAAGGCCATGACTGGATATCTGTAGGTAAATTAAAGACAGAATAACTGAGTCTGTGAATGATACCATGTGTCTTTAAAGATGGTGATAAAATTCAAAATCTAATTACTCTAATCTTTTAAAGGAATTACTCTGTAAGCCCTCTACAAACTCAAATAACAAAATCAGTTGTACCTCTAAGATATGAGGGAGTGGAAGGCTGGCCAAATACCACTGTGGAACATCCTTTCTAGAAGTCAAAGCAGCCTAAGAAACATCTTTATTTAGAAGCTCATTTGCATTTTAGAGCGCATAGTCATATGTACCCATTACAGCAAGAAAACCAAGTTAGAGGTAGGACTTTTACAATTTGAAACATCATGTCTAGGATATAACAAGTTCCATCTTTGCAAGTATTTTAAAGAGAAAGGTACCGAATTAAGTTAGACCTCAAGTTTGATGTTTCAAGTTAATTGAGGTTTCGATGAGTGTTTTGTTGTTGTCAGGGTTTTTTTAAGTCATCAGTTTTACTAAATTGTAAACTGCTGAACTACAATTTAATAGAATTAACACACATCATTACAAAAAGTTTCATACCCCAGCAGCTTCTTCTTTCTCAAAACACATAACTCTATGGGCTAATTACAGTTTGATAGAAATCCATGAAAATTATAAATATTATTATCCTAAGTTTGTACATAGGTTATCAAAACACAGATTGGACTAGGAGAAAACATCTGAACATCATCATGAAAAAAGAAACAGATATTTCCTCTATTGCAGTTCCATGATGTAACTCCTAGATTGTACTTGTCCCTCAGTACATTTCTTAAAAATTTTCAGTTTGTCAGACACAAAAAAAGGAGGGGGGAAAAAAGTAAAAATGAATCATCATGGCAAATAATCCACTAGGAATATCACCATAAGCATTTTTATAAAAAGCAGAACTGCTGCTGACAACTACAGCTTAGCAAGACAATGATGTATTTTGTCATATAAATACGTGCCATTGAAAAATGTTTTTTCCCTCTCTGTGTGAATTTTTTTGTCATTACTCACATATTAAAAAGTATTTGCAGGAAAGGTACTTTATTCTATGTTTTATTTCTGTAAAATTACAAGAATTGGTGCTCTGTATAAGGCTCTCAAAACTAAAAGACTCTACCTGCAGCACCAAATGTCTCCCCTAAGCTAAAAATCAAGAATTAACACACCATTACACATACATAAAACCATTTTAATATGTAAATCTAATAAAAGTTAGTAAAATACAGTCTGCCAAAATCCTGTGTGCACTGTGAATAATGCAGTGGATTAATACACAACTCTCTGTTGGAAAGCTTGTCAGTTTACTTTACAGCACTGCCAAAACTGTATTTTGGAGAAGATTTTGTGGTGGGTTGACCCTGGCTGGACACCAGATGCCCACCAAAGCCATTCTGTCACCCCCTCTTCAGCTAGATAGGATAGAAAAAAATACAACAAAAGGCCTCTGGGTTGAAATAAGCACCGGGAGAGGTCACTCACCAATTACCATCATGGACAAAACAGACTTGACTTGAGGAAAATTAATTTATTACTAATCAAATTAGAGTCATAATCTCAGAGAGCTTAATTCTGTCACATGAATTGCATATGTATGTGGTTGTGTGTATGAGTAGCAGTAACAGCATAATTACCAGTAGGTCTTTACTAGGATTTAGACTTTGCCTTTGAATCTGGACATAATTTTCCCTCTCTATCACTCATTTCAATCATACTTACTTCTCAAGTGACCATCATCTGACTTTCTAAATATGTCGAAAAGTGCCAAAATGCAGACTTTTTTTTTTCAAAGAACTGCCTAGATATTGTTTCTTATAATGAGATTTGTGGCACAAATTCTATAAATTTGTTTTATATGTTGTGTAGGCAATAGAAAAAAAGTAACAGGGAAGTTTTGAGAATAAAAGATTGTTGGTTTTATGGGTCTTGTCGGCAGCAATCTGAAATCACCCCTTGGTTCTTCGAATCAAGACTGGAAATTTTCTAAAATGTGCCATATCTGAAACACAAGTGCTCAGTAGATAGGTCACTGTGTGCAATTCTGCCGCCTGTGTTAAGCAGCAGGACAGTTTAGATAGTCATAAGGATACTTTCTCTCCATAATTCTGAGAGTCTGTCAGTGTGTCCTTTTACCATCTTAGGAAAACAAACCACTAACAGGACTAAAATAACATGAATATAAGCATATTAGGAGACCAAAAAATGCAACAGAAAACATGTAGATTATATGATTACATCAGAAATTGAAACCTTTTACATATAAAATACATATGTATGAATTACATTAAGCAATAATTTTTCTTCTTCAGATTTGAAAATCACACACAATAACTGAAGTATCCAAATGTATGGAACATTTTTATCCAGTAAGCTTTATAGGTTGGAGCCATGTACGCTAAACTTACAGCACAGATAAATTTCTGGCTGCTATTGCTTGACACTGTGCCACCCCTAGAAGTTTCAATAAATTCCCTTGATATTTAGGTATCCTTTTCCATGGGTTTATCTCATCTTATACTTTTGGATCCAGACTGATTATGGAGAGCCATTCATCATCTTTACATATATATCTACTTTTCTCAAACCTGTCTGGAGCAATCTCTGAACCATGGCAAACCAAAGAAGATGTGACACATTCATTGATAACATGAAGTTTTAAACAAGTAAAAACTGTATGTGTGGAAAATTAAAAATATTATACCATGAACATGTATGAAGCAAAAATCACTAAGTTAAAAAACTATGAAATACACTAATTAAAGAAAAAATATATATGAAACAGATAATAAGTACAAAGAAAAAAGTGCAGGGGATCCCTGCACAGATTGGTCTTAGGGAACGTGGTTGGGATAACAACATCTGGTAAAGAGAATGGAAGTATAAACGGAGTGTGAGAACGGGATGGCCAGAACTCTCTGAGAGGGCATTTGCCAAAAACTGATAGTCCTGAAGAGGAAGATGACCTTCAGTAGGACTAAACTAAGACAAATTAAAAAAAAAGATATAATGCAGAAACAGTCATCTTGAAAAAAAGTATAGCAAGAACACATACATTTGTGAAAATGGGGACAGGGGGTGAGAGGAAGCAGTATCCATTGCACGGGGTGGTCCCTGATTGCAATTTCCCCAAGGCACACCTGCCTTGCCCAGTCTGAGTGGCACAACCTCACACGGGGTGCCAGGAGCAGCCTGCACCCAGAAGTGGTCTTTCTGCAAGTGTGTGGGCAGCATGCATGGGACCACAGTCCTTGGCGTGTGGACAAGGAGGTTAAACAAAGCTGGGGAACCAACGCACAGCCCACATGGATGGACAGGGAGCTGAGCTTGTAGCTGTGTGCATGTGTTGAAGGAAGTCAGCGCTTCTTGAGAATAGTTGTAGAAGGGTGCTTAGAGAGTTGTTGTTGTTATTTTATTTGTCCAGTGTCCAGTGCTATGCTTCATCTGCTTTGTTGCTGGTATTGATTCTAGACATGTGGCTCCTGAGTGCTGGTTAATTATGTGCCATTAATAAATTAGTAAAAGCTTCTTGATTTGACTTAAACTAAAATTTAGTGCTATTTTTTCCTACTATTTATCTTCATAGTAATATATTAATTCTTACTGAAGCTATGATTAGTTGCTAAGAGTAGATATAATATTTTGTCAATATACAGAAGACCACCTGTATTTGATTCAGGAGCTAGCCCTTCCACTTTTTGGCTGGTGACATTGTCTCAGCAGACCACTAGTGGTCTACTTTTGATGTATACCACTTGCAGTGTGATGCCCTTTATTTTAATTACTCAGGCTCTGAAATTAGGAGAACTGTTACCAAAAAGTAAAGTTACGTGGTTGCATCTCCCCCTCACCTAAGCAAAGTATTTCAGGAAGGCAAAATGAATATCCTTATCAAAAGGATAATTCCCATCAGAATTAGGGACTTTAAATTCAGGAGGATTTAGTAGGTTACCTACTAACAGAGTATTGAGGAATCTTGGATTTAATATGGTGTTTTGTACACAAAACTGCAACAGAAATCAATAGGGACATGTGTGTGATTATACGAACTCAACATGATGCAACCTATGTAGTGGGGATAAATTGCAATTGGCATCAGATCTTCGGAAAATTAAAATACTCTTGTTGCTAGTTTTCCTTCAATGAAATTTTACCATTTTCTGTAGGTTGAAGATTTGGCCCAGCTTCTTTAGGATTAATTTTTCATTTAGTAACTTTGAAAGCAAAAAAGCACTGGTGTTCTATAGGTGTGCACTGTTTAAGGCATGGCATAGCACCATGTTTGTTTTGAAGTGATTAATGATTTTGTGCTCCAAGAGCAATTCATATTTTATGTATTGATCCTGTTACTATGAATAAGCATTTATATTAAGGAAATCTGAAGGCAAGCATAATCATCTTCTGAATTTAAGTAAAGGAACAGTTTAAGGGAGATTTCCGTTTAGCGCACAGTGCCCTACACCTTTAGAGAAACTTACATTGAAGTTGGCATGATAATGGAAGAATATGACGAAAAAAACTTATCCTTTACACTACCCCAGTATATATTTCTGCTGCTATTTAAGTGCTTATTTATGAGCCCATAAGTGTCAATGGAAACATAACAAATTTACACAGATAAATGTAGTTTAGAAAAAGGAAAAGCAAGAAAGCTAGACAAGTTTTAAAGACTGGACTTGAACAAACAGAAAATCAAGATCTAAGGGCTGGGGTTTTTTCCATCCTCTGCTGCTAGGAACTCCTCACACATCCACATCCAAGGCCCTTCTGCACTTACATTTAAGTGAATGCAAAAAAAGATTTGGCCAGTGAGAGAAATTAAATGTGGAATTTTAGCTAAATTCCACATTTAGCTAAAAGCCCACTGCTCAATTCGTGTTGGTTCTCTATGTTTCCTCTTCAGTTAGTGGGGAAAAAAAGGCTGAAAAATTGGGGATTTTTTTTATCACTTTAAGTCTATTATGTTATCTGGTGAATGGCATTAACAATACCTATCTCTTCCCATTGATTACAAGCAGAGCTGTGAGCACATTCCAGCACCTGAATGTCTTAATTAGACAAATTGCACATTTAACTGTGAAAGTGAAACCTACTCAGTAGGAGAGATTGCTGTCACAGGTTTACTCCTAAAATCAGAAAATGTCAATCTTTTGGGACAAGTGGGGTAGAACATGGACCAGAAAAAAGAAAACAGAAAATTAAGGGTCACCGGTGTATTTTAAGATTAAATATTTTTTGTTTTGCTTTGTGCAATGTCTTCTCAAGAATATGAGTTTATACATTTCTCTTTACCCCTTTGCTATCCACTGAACTGCCATAAAATGCTATCCCATTTAAACAGAAGTATCTTTCATTGCCAGTCACATTTCTCTAAGTTTTAATGTAGTAGATAATCAGGCTCATTGTCCCTAAAGAAGCTACAGTTATTTCCAATGTTTACTTTCTCTGGCTGATGGCATGATATGTGTGTGTGCTCATTTTTACAACAGATGTCTACTGCCCTTAGCACTTTTACCACATTCTTCTTACATAGGTAGAGACATAATGTGGATTGTGTTTAAACTGAAAAGGTTGATTGAACTGTCTGTCTTCCGGGAAAAAAAAAAATTCTGATTTTAATGGGGGGTTACAGTGGGATGGTTCTCATTTGCTGCCTAAAATAATATTTCACTTTCTTGTTCTTGCAGATATTGCAGCATGCAGAATGTGAAAATGATTCTACCCAGCTATTGTTCCTTTTGTGTTGAGGAAAGCTTTCTCATTTGTACAGCTCTAGCTAGAATGGCACACTTTACGGAAGCTGAATGCTGGAAACATTTCTAAGTTAATTCTTAACGTGAAACCTGTTGCTGCTATTGTTCTTAGTATCTGTCTAATCATTCTTCTATTTATTCATCTCTGCCTCCCTCCTCTCAAGTGATGTCTTGGACAGTCTGTGGAAAATGAGGATTTTATATGTGTGTCTCAGGGCATTTTATTTTATGGCCACCTCAATAAGCATAACATTTTTGAAATAAAGGTGAATTTTTAAAAGCATAGGTGGATTTTTTAAAGAGAATTTCTGAAAGTGCCAAGCCTACCTACCCGGTTCTAGGAGTGAGATTTTATAGCATGGGGTCCTCAGTGGTTTTGTCTTAGATCCTGCTAGTAAGGGGAGGGGCTTGAGGAGGCATAATTGGATCCTATGAGTCAACAACTGATTCCAAGCTGATGTTAACAATGGAGATTTGAAATTTAGGACCATCCAACCCCTTCTGAGAATTACATGCTTCTGACAAAAAAAAAGCATGCTTCACCTAACACAGTGGCACAAAAACATTTTCTTGAATAGGCTGGTCAGCCTGGTGAGAAGGAATTTACCCCTAGAAAAACAGGGAAGGGAGATGCCAATCTTCAAAATATAGAAGACTATTAGAAAGGTTAAGATAGCAACCTTCGTGTTTATTTAGAAAAAAAAACCCTCTAATTCTCAATCAAAATATTAGATATGAAGTAAAAATTACTAGTAAAATATTTTCTTAACAATTTTCAAAGGAGCTTTTTTACAAAGGGGACAGCATGCTGTAGATGACAATTTCTTTGAAAGAGGCTCAGCTAGCACTACAGTTCCTGAGATAAGGCAATAACAGGCTGTTTCCGCCATGTAGTTTTAGAAACAATCTCCAAGCAACTCCAAACTCCATCAAACACAATTCAAAACCATCTTGTATATGTTACTAAATTAATGCTACATGAGGCGATTCAAAAGAAATACTTTCTGCTCTGTAGGCAAGTACTGTTATGCTCTATCTGCCTCCTGGTACAGAGGGACAATAAAACAGAAACAGATTTGCAGTCTTATCTTCAGAATAATTTGTAATTAGTGCTTTAAAATGAAAAAGTGAGAAGAAGATGTAGTATTATTATTTTATTTATAATCCATTCCATTTTCTGCTTGCCTGAAGCATGGTTAATTTGATAGGCATCTTTAATTTGTAATTAGTCTTTAGGAAGGACTGTTTTCTGATGCTTTAAGCAGTGCACTATTTATTAATTTGTGTTCTCTCATTTTATCCAGTGTTTATGCACTATGGACCAGATTCAGTACCCACTGAGAGGTAATTGTAAATTAGTTCAGCATTTAGCTCATTTGGCTTTCTTATATTTTTGAACACATAAAACAAGATAAATGATAATTTAGTTTACATCCTATCATCTCAGCCTGGCTTGCAGATAATTCTTACCGAAAGCAAAACATCAACAGGAGTTATTTTTGCTTTATTGATGTAAAAAGTAGTGACAGCCACATCTAGCCATTGGCAGCAGAGGAAGCATGGCTATAACCATGCTACAACCACTGCAGCTCCTTTGAGACCTCCTTGTCTTTGCTCATGGGTATGGAAAAATTAATTGGGTAAATTTTATTTCAGTTAACTCATAGTCAATACCGCCTCGAGCTGAAAGCATGCCATGAAAGTAGTTACCTTCTTGTAGAGTTTATGTACTTCTTAGCCTACATTAGCATCTTGGTATAAATTCTATTGGTTTTAATGTCATCTAAAGCCAAACTGAGAATAGGGATCCCTTGTGCCAAGTATTGTACATTAAGGGAGACCTTACAGCAGCTTTCCAGTACCTAAAGGGGTCTTACAAGAAAGCTGGAGAGGAACTTTTAACAAAGGCATACAGCAATAGGACAGAGAGCATGAAGTTTCTCTCTTCACAAGAAGCAGCAAAGAGAAGACAAATGGAAATGGATATGAGTTATACAGGGAAATATTTAATCTTGATATAAGAAAGAAATTTATTGCACTGAGAACAACCTCCCCAGTGATGTGGTAGAGTCCCCATCTCTGGAGGTTTTCAAAACAGAGTGGTAGATAATCTTGTCTAGGCTCCCTTTCCCACAAAAATATTGGACCAGATGGTCTTTCAAGGTTCGNTATATTTTTAAGTCATTGTTTGGTTTTTGCACTGTAATTTGTCTCGGAACATTTTTGATTTCTTACATTCCATTTTCAGCTACTTTTCTGAGTATTTACTCAGCATGATCTTGTAGAAGGAGCTTATACTTGGTATTCTAAACCTTAAGCTTTCTCCATCTACATATTTTTTAATGGTCTGTGGTTGTGATTTCGATTAACTCTTCATTATGTCAAACATCAGAAAAAAATGAGGTCAAGATTTTCTGGATGACAGATGTAGGAATATAGCAGGAGAGATGCATTGACCTCTGAGGTTTAGCCGTCTTTTTTTTTTTTTTTCCAACTCTTAAGTCAAATGGAGAGGCATTTCTAAATGTATGAAGTTCCAGTGTTAGGCAACATAGGGAGAATTCTCTAATGTCTCCCACTGATATCTCCTATTTGCTAGCAAGACTTCTTTATTGTAGTTATTATATATATTACAGCTATTCATCATAACTTGAAATTTTCTTGTGTAACACTGCCTTATAAATTAGAACTTCAATGTATTGTTTCCCATTTTAATGCACTATTAGAAAATGCTCTGTTGGGGGTTGGACTAGGTATTGAATAACAGCCTGCAGATCTTTAAGAACTTCAAGAGAGAATTTATTAATCTCAAAAGTATTGTAGCTGTAAGATAAGACATAACATAAACTGTTCGATATATATCTTTGTATAAATACAGCTAAGCTGAAATATCTAGTGGTAGATAAGGACATTTAGAGTTAAGGTTTTAAGCGACCACTATTTAGTTATTATCTTCATGAAAGCTGCTTTCGCAATCATTTACCATGGTAAAATATCTTTTGAAACTTCATATATCTTATAGAGATTTCCTCAGTTTTAAAGCCTGAAGGGCTTTTAAATCAGATCTGACCTCCAGTATGACACAGGTCATTTCACTTCATTCACATTTTTTTATCTTAGTGAATAAAATGTCTGCATTTCAGTCTTCAGAAAAGAGTTGTATGCCATACGAAGGAAATAAGAGAGACAGGAATTGGAATTCAGAATTATTTTGAACAATTAGAATAAAAAATTTTTAAAAGTTAAAAAGTGAGTTTTCAATTAAGTCAACTATGTATTTTCCATTTTGGTAAGAATAGATAACTACAGAAAGATGAGATACAGATCAGCTGATTAAATGGCAAACAGATATAAATTACACGGAAGTAGAAGATAACTGCAAAACTGATCTAAAATCTACAGTAGTACTGTTATTCATAGAAAAACAACATGGGATAAGTAAACAAGAATGTCTTTACTCAATGCACTTAAAGTTTCATTTGGAGAACTAACTTGATTTTGCAGACTTTGAAAGAATTCTCCACAACTTGTAGCTCTGTGTCTTGCCATTGATGGCAACAGGCCACAGGCTTCCTTCTGACTCTGCAAGGTCCCAGGACAAAGATTGTTGGTCTTGTTTTGTATGGATATGTCTAGGCCAGCCTGGCCTTTTCTGTCCGTTTGCTTTACAACAAAAGCACTTCTCTAACAACATTGTCTGAGTGGTTTTGGCTTCAGCATAGTTGTATATATTGTGTGGTGTCCTTTATATATATTGTATATATTGTATATATTGTATATATTATATAATATATAATATATTGTATATATATAT
>VZRM01005381.1:330727-478728 GCA_013397955.1 Grantiella picta
AATATATTGTATATATTGTCCTTCAGTATTACAGGGGTTTTTTTTTTTGACCAGTACCTAGTGATAACATGTTGTTGTCTTGTGTGGCATCAACTATCTATGGCCCTGTCTTAAATCTGTAGTATAGAAGGGTGAAGTCTTAGGATGTCAAAGGAGGCATTTTTTGCACTCTAAATCTTATTTTAACCAAAAAATCCACAACATATGTGGATGAAGCTAAGAAGTTATTTTTAGTCTAACATTTAAATAATCAAATGCAGGAAAACCATGTTAATAAGCAAATTAAAACTGTTGCACAACAACTTCCTTCCAGTGTTCTTTTGAATCCTAAGGATGGCAGGTTTGGTGTTTGTTGAGAAGGTCTGCATATTCAGAAACTTTTACAGGTCATCATCCAATGAAAGCAGCATGCATACTATGTGTTCAGTTCCATACAAAAAGAGTTCTCAGACTCTTTACACCAGATTCTGGTCTGAAAAAAACATCACAGAAATAATTAATGCAAAACATATGGCCGAGCAGTAGGCTAAATTCAACTTTTAAAAAGTAAGCAAGTCCAAACATAGTGAATTGATCCTTCATGGATGTGAGATGCATGGCCAGAGATGTACCTTGCCTTCCTTTATTTAGTGCTATCAATAATTGATTTTTAATAGACAACTTGAGATTTCTTTTATATCTTTTCTCTATTTCAGTGTTTTTCCCAGACAATGAATTCTCAAGGAATTCATTAAATGAATTCAGTATTTTTAGGGGTTGTTTTGTTTGTTTGGTTTGTTTTTTTTTCTCCTTACATTAGATAGTGCATGTTCTGTAATGGGAAAAAAAACCAAAATGTAAAAGGAAAAGTCATTGTGCTAACCCATTCTTCCTGGATATAAGAGATTGTCCTTGAATGTAATAATCACTTTGGTCCCCAATCATACATGTTGTGATTATGACAAATTTTGAAAAAGCTAAGAGCAATAAATGCAACCCTGTTAAGCAGGGATAAAAAGAGCATTTACAAAATTACATACTCCAAGGGTAGAAGAAGCCTGCTAATATCAAATCTGGGCAGTACCTCCCCATCTGGAAACAGGGGGTTCAAAATATATAGCCTTATTTTTCAGTGGAATTTCTGATTCTTCTTTGATAGCCAAAATGAGTTATTTCATCAAAGATAAACATCTGCCTAAACAGCCTATGGCTCCCTGGGCTTTTTCTGCAGTGCAATTCAAATATTGCTACTGGTTTCAGTCCTCTGAGATTTTGAAAAGTCTCCAGTTTCCTTCTGAGTTATTAAAAATAAAAATAGAGTTTTGGAGATAATTCCGCTATTCAGTTCATCATAACAAATTTACAATTGAGATGATAAAACCAATTGTGTTACTATCACACTAATTTGCTACTTTCCTTAAGAGTCTTGGGCATGAGTTGTCTAGATCTATCAATTTCTCTATCTATGCTTAGTTAATTTTAGCAGATGCTGTTTCATATGTTCTGTTTCTACAGATGGCGAAATTTTTATTTCATCTAAGGGAGCAAATTTTCTTTTTTTCTTTTATAGATGAGAGAGCTAAAACAGATGAAAGGAAATTAAGGAAATTTTCATGTAATTTTGTATCCTAGTAGATATTCTACACCGAAAAATATAGATACCAATAGTCACAGCATCATATATTTTATTTCTAGGAAACTGGAGGAAATGCTTCAGTGTTATTTTTCTGGGGGTTGGGGGGTCTTGTTTTTTTTCAGGGGTTTTTGCTTGGTTGGTTAGTTGGTTTCGGGTTTGGGTGGTTTTTTTTGTTTTCTTTATTATTTTGTCTTTTTTTATTTGATGCTTCTAGCAGATGATGCATTTGTTATTCCCGTTGCTCACTGGTATACAGTAAAAGCAAAGATAAGGTTTAATGAACCAATTTACAATTTTGGAGTCATCTGGTAGCTATGTCCACTGAAAGTGAAAACTAACACAAAGAAAAGTAATTTCAGCCACACTTTGACTTTTGAATTAAACTTCCTACTTAATCAAAAAATAGAAGGTTCTGGCCAGTGAAAACCTTAAGGCTTTCTTTGCTTTTATTCCCCCCTTCCCTGTAATAATGTAAAATTGAGCCTGATATGAAGTTTGATCATCTCTATCTGCCATTGGCACATATTAAAATGAACTTGTAGAGAATTCTGCTCACCTCCTCCTGCAGTGCTTAACTTATCGACCCTCCTGCCCATGCTAAACCTCTCTTAGGCAAGGCCACCACCTCTGCCTACCCAAGGCAAACACAACAGCTCTGAACATTCCATGTCCTGTGCTGGATGGCTGTGTCCTCCTTGAAGAATTTAATGGGAGTTCTAGAGGTGTCTGATGTGCTGGGGTAGCTGCTTCTGCTGCTGCTGGGATCCATGTCCTGTGCCACATCACTGCCAGCATTGAGCCATCCCACTTTCATGAGAATATTTGGAAACATTCCACCTCAACCGCTGCACAAATTGCTGCCTGTTTGCTGTGCTCCCAGCTGGCGATGCTTTCCCCAGTGCCAGCTGAAGAGGTGCTTGACAATTCCCAACACTAAATTGAGAATTTTAATACGGCTGAAGATAGCAGATGTAAGCACTTTTTCAGTAGGATTAGCTCCCAGGGGCTGCTAGAAACTGCTAGATCTTCTAGGAATAAACATGTCTCTTAGCTACCTGTGTGAGTTGCAGCAGCACCCTTTGGGAAGGAGAGCCCAAAATTCACTATATGAATTTCTGCATCCCTTAGCTGCTTCTGTTTGCACTGACCTTCCCTGTAGTGACCTACTCTACTTACTGAGTCCATTTCCATTTCAGTCTTTCATCTTTATGTCTGGTGCTATTAAAAATGGTATATAGCTATCAGTAAACGTTATCACAAGATATGTGCCTACTCCGTGCCTGCTGTTTGCTTCCACTTGGCACTAGCTTCACCTCATGTGCATCATGTTGCAGTTTGTGCCAATATTTGTCTTACTACTACCAATGAAGTGTAGTCAATGTAGTTGAATAAGCTCATTAATGCTAATTGAATCAAAACATCCAACACCACTCTGACAACAATTCTGACATGTATGGGAAACATACATGCAGGCACTGAGACTACCAAGAAGCTGCTTATATAACCTGTTTGTAGTGTGGTGACCACTTTTTTTTTTAATTTAAAGTGAAGTACTATATCGGATTCTACAGTCATATTAAAAAAAAAAAATTATTAAAGTACTATATCAGATTCTACAGTCATATAAATAAAAATAATTTATTATTAATAATTTAGTTTAAAGGTTAGGTAAAAAATACCATGTGACCTGAAATGCATTTTTTTCCTTTTTATAAATCAGGACAAAGAAAATACTATGCCAAAAACTACTTTCTTTCAGTTTTTATTTTACATTGCAAACTATTTTTTTATTTTCTAAAATATAAAAATGACAATGATGATGAATAAATTATTGTATTTATCTTAACACGGCCAGGTTTCTGAAAAACAAAAAAGTTAACAAAAAACTTCAACTTTGTTGAAAACTCTCTAAACTACACGTAAACATACTATCTTTGAAGTAGATTTTTATCAGCTCCAAAACATTACAGAATTTGACATTTGCTCTAATTTCAACTCAGAATACCATTATGTGACTGTGATATTTCTTATGTAGAGATGACGTTTCTCTCTTCTGTGGGGCTGCAGGAAGCAGCAGCCTCACAATACGAGGTCTCTCCAGCACGTACCTCCACCAAGTCCGGGCCGGGCGGCCCCCGGGGTGCGCTTAGCGTGGCATGGGTCTCTGGCCACATAAATTCTAGCAGGAAATGAAGTAAGATGAAGGAACGAACCTGGACTCATCTCTGTTCTGGCAGGTAACGGGGAGAGGGGTTGCAGGAGAAGAGAAGGGGGGAGGAAAGATGGGGAGGTAGGATATGAGCTGCCAGCCCAGAGATAAGACCAGACCCTCCCAGACCCAGGTGCTGGCTTTTAAGGGGAAAGGAAGGGGTGGGGGCTGGTTCTCTGAGAGCCAGTCCCAGGAGAAGGAAGGGAAGATTGACAAAAGGGGTACACACCAATAGGTTTTCAGGTACAGCAGAGCATATTTCAAAATGAACCAATGGCATACAGAGCAGGGAAACAAAGGGAGCACATGGAGATGCATTACTACATAGAGATATAAATTTAGTTGATAATACTTTTTTTCCTCTTTTTTTTTTTTTTCAGAGAAAAGAAACCCGTTTGTGTGTCAGGAATTTCCTTACAAACTAAAGCTTTCTTGTTTAGATAGACTTTGTATGTCCAGGTGGACAAAAAACCAAACAAAACAAAACCCAGGCTCACAGAACTCAGCTTTTTGAAGGGTTGAGAAGTTATTAGTAGAATAAGATAGATTTGGAGAATTACTAGATATTACTGGTGCATAGGTGTAAGTGCCACACTTTCAAGAAAATTTATTTCTTCTATTTTAGAGGAATAGAGTGGTTCATGAGAATTACCTTGCCCAAAGGACACAGATCAAGTGGCTATATTCCAAGCTACTAATTTTCAGAATGATGAACAGTGACATATATTCAGTGAAATCAGCTGCTCACAATTTACTTAAAAGCATCTTTATTCCTTAATATATATTTTTAAGCCTCAGTTCCTTCAGTCTCGTATTTGTGAAATGACAGATTTCTCCTCGGAGCTATAGGGAAGAAGGCAATGACACAGCTCTGCCAAGATTAGCAGGTTTTTTAAGTTTTACAAAGATTTATTTTGAAGTAACCACACTAAGAAACATTTTGTATTTTTTGCAAAATTAGAATTTTTTTTTATTACCCTATGTTCTAAATGCTGAGCCTGCCTAGTCAAGAAAAATGTGTCAGATTAATCTTCTTGAACTCTGTCAGGCTTGGTGCTCTGACCAGTTCCATGGGAGCCTCTTACAGTGCCCAAACACCTGCTGGGTAAAGAACCTCTTTCTAATATCCAGCCTAAACTTTCCCTGACACAACTTCATGCCATTTCCTCACGTTCTGGCACTGGTCACCACAGAGAAGAGATCAGTGTCTGCCCCTCCTCTACTCCTCATGCGGGAGTTGTAACTGCAATGAGGTTTCTCCTCAGTCTCTTCCAGGCTGAACAGACCAAGTGACCTCAGCCACTTCTCACAGGGCTTCCCCTCAAGGCCCTTCGCCATCCTTGTGCCCTCCTTTGGATACTCTCTAACAGCTTAATGTCTTTCTTATGTTGAGGTGAATTTGAATGAAAATATACTCAATAATTCAATATGAATAAAAGTTTTTAAACCATTTTGGAAATGTATGTGACGTAGGAAAGCAAAGGTGCTTCATTACTTTACACCAGATGAGTATCTAGTTCTCGTGTATTGACCTTCAGAGTCTGAAAAGTTTCACTTTGTTTCAACAAAAGTACATGCTGTATTATGGAGTTAACTTATTACTCCTGTATTGCTGCCTCTGAAAACATCCAATGCACTTTTCTATCATTCACATACCCAATTTAAAGCTTATTTGAAGCCACAGACATTTTCAACATGTAGATAAACACACACACATTCTATATTCTAGAAGCATTCTATATTATTATATTATTATTATTATATTATTCTATATTCTAGAGCATTCTATATTATAGGAAAAGCTTTTCTTTACCATGTTAAGAATAGATGAAAATTTTTCTTTTATGTCATTAATAGTATACTGATGAGTTTCAATTTCCCATGAATAGGTGTATAGAATACCTGTATAGGAGACCTGCTAAGCTCTGAGTTAAACAAATATAATACACCTAAGCAATATGCATACCAATAATAGGTGGTTAAGCACATTTTGCGATAATTTTCTTTTGGAAGGACTTGTGGGGATTTTTGTTTTCTTGCCTTTTTTCCCTATTAAATCTGTTTACTACTTCACAGGGCTAGTAAAATTATTTCTTGTAGAAAGAAAAGTGCTACATGAAGAATTTTGAATCCCTATATTCTTGACTTTCTAAACAGTTCCTTTGAATTTTTCATGTACTGTGATTTCTTCTGCAATTATAATAACATTAAAAAAGCTATTTCGTGTGAATTAGAACCAGATTCCTTTTCAAATACTAGAAAATGTGAGCTATTCTAATATGTAAACAAGAGTCTGAAACACACTGAATGAGTTTCCAACTGTATCTAACAAGGTTTTCATACTGATAATCTTCTTGGTGACTTTTTATTTTTAAAAAACATTTCTTCAGGCAGAATTGACAGTATAATAAGCACTTGAAAGCTTAAAAAAGCTATTATAAGTATGGTTAGCTATACTGATATTACCTGTATATTAAAAGAACAACATTAAATTACTCTAAGCATTCCATTCAAGAAATGCTTTAAAGTATGAAAACCTTTCTATTTTTTTAGGATCTACTCTACTGACATTTCAGTCCTCCTGTTTTCCAACGTAGCATTTTTGTAAACACAATGTTCACAAAGCTGTCATCCCTAGACATGCATTCTAGTTCTCTTGCTCCTTGGAAAAGACTGAATTTGCACTTCTGTCATTTGAAGAGGGTGACTTAATCCCCAGGCAGTGATGTATTCTGATTGTCTTTGCTCATCACCTTTTCCTTTAATGCTGAGCCACTGAACACACAAGTAGGAGTGTCCATATTAAATCACAGAAAAAGGGACCTTGATTCTAGTCTAGTGATTAGGGCACTTGAAATTGAAGCTCATTCATTTAAAGCAGGTGTCCAAGTGACACTTATCTCACACCATAGGTGGCTATTTTTAACAGTGATTCATTTACCCAAGGACATTTTGTTCTCCCATTCACATAATGGAAAACATTACAAATGTCTCAGCATCTAGTCAGAATTGTTCATCTTCATGGTAGTCTCGTGATATTGAAAGGTCAAAACATTCAAAATCCTGATAGACACATCTCCCTCGGTTCCTCACTGAGGTTATCCTTTCATTGCAAATGTAGCTATTCCATCTACAAAAAGACCCTGGAAGTCACTAATTTTTCCTAAAGAACAAGACTGACACATATGACACGTAAGGGCAAACTGCATTAGAAAATGCAGCAGTTTCTACCAGTCACTGCTGAAATACAAGCTTATATTTCTGGGACAGAAAACACAGGCCACTCCTCCTGTCTCCATTGTCAACAGCATTGGATAAGGAGTTGGTCATAAGCAGAAAAGGCAACTAAAACATGCCATAGTTCCACAGTCGTTGAACAGCACTCAGTCTTCCCCACTTCCTTGGAAACACAGAAGTTTCTTAAATTGGTTAGCTGACATTTCTGTCTCAAGGGTCCTCTCCCCATCTCAGGAAGTACTAGCTAGAGATATTTGACAGGGTGTGACTGTGTGGACCAGATACCTAACATGGGTTCATTTGTTCAGGGGAGGGTCTAGCATCTAATAACTTAGTAACAAGATATCTTTGTGGAATGAAATCAGCAGTTTGGATAGGCTATTTGAGAGAAAACTCACAGCATTCCCACTGTATCAGGAGGAGACCAATGAATTTAAGTAAGCAGCATGCATGCATATAATTTTTTTGTAGCTCCAGGCCAGAATTACAGAGTATAATACAGAGTTTCAGGAATGAGTCCTAATGTAAATGCATCACTTTTTTGTTGGAAATGTGAGAGATACAAAACAGCTTGATTGACTGAGCTTACAAGAGTGGAAAATATTACAAAAATGGCAACCACAGGAAGGTGATATGGGAATATTTACTAACAATTAACTATTACATGGGGGCATTACCAAGAGAATAGAATATCTTGTCTTGGAAGGGGCCTGTAAGTATCATCAAAGTCCAAGTCCTGGCCCTGAACAGGACCATCCCCAAGAGTCACACCATATGCCTGAGAGCATTGCCCAAAAGCTTCTTGAGCTCTGTCAGGCTGATGCTGTGACCACTTCCGTGGGTGGCCTGTTCCAGTGCCCAACCACACTCTGGATGAAGAATGTTTTTCTGAAATCCAACCTAAACCTCCCCTGACACAGTTTCATGCATTTCCTTGGGTCCTGTCACTGGTCACCACAGAGAAGAGATCAGTGTCTGCCCCTCCTCTTCCCCCCGGGGAAGTTGTAACTGCAATGAAGTCTCCCCTCAGTCTCCTCTTCTCCAGGCTGAACAAACCAAGTAACCAGCCCTAGCAAAAGGTATATATGGAGCAGCCTCAATATAGAAAGAACAGTTTGTGTGTCCTCAGCAACCCTAGAACAGCATAATTTATACACAGTTCATAATGTTTGCTACAGTAACTTCAGGGATGCCCCACATGTTCTTAAGGCTCTAGCATTTTTAACCTTCTTTCTTCAGTTTTGGATGCTGTACAATAATGCAAGAGCTGTGATGCAGTCCCAAGAGACTGGAAGTTTTGTATTTTTGTATTCTTCCACATATTTCTTAATAATGTGACTCTAATGACCTCCAGTCTACACCACCTTCTGCCCACTCATCTAATCCTCTTATTCACTTAGATTTAGGCACTCTCAGATGCTCCACTTACACCCCCTTAAGCTGCCCATGCCTTCCACAGCTATTTCCCTCCACTGTTTGTCGTTTTCCCAGTGTTAAATACAATCTACCTTCAGTCTCTGTGTTTCCATTTGCTTCACATTTATCTAGTCTATGTGCTCCCACAGACCACAGACTTTGTCTTCTCTTTCCCTCTGTTTCTGGTCATATAAGGCCCCCCTCCAGACTCAAAGAGAAAAGTAATGTATTTTTGTATTTTACATTGGGAAAGAATGAAAATGAGGATTTTCGCTTCACAGTTCACTCAAGGAATGTTACTCTCATCAGAGGAAAGGAACCTGTGCTTCTGTGCTGATAAAAGCCTTAAAATAACCTTGAATAATAATCTTACTAGCATACTACTGGAAAGGTAGTCTACTCTTTGTTACTCATTCACACTAGCATATCTTAAAAAGGTCATGGAGTGTTGCTTATAGTTCAGCTGAAATCCTTTCAACTGTGGACAACACTTGTCGCTGTTGAGCTGCTAGCAGAGAGAGAAGACCTCCGACTCAGTGTGGCATCAAAGATCTGTATTTTTTTATTTTTCCAACTTACATAGACTTTTCAAAGGTCACTCAGATTGGTCAGTCCAAAACCTCCCCCTAAGCCTATTGGCCAGGCCCGAACTGCGCACATCTCGAAAAACTGTTTTAATAACATCCAAACTTTATCTTTGTTTATAAAAACACAAGAAAAGAGAGAAAAATTCTCACGGGAAAGGTCTGTGCTAGCCACAAACACTGAGCAGGTTTTCCTACCCACGAGAAAAAGAGATTAACAACCACACAGTTAAGCCAAGAAAATACGATGTTTCTACTAATCACTAGAGATCACTACCTGTTGAATGACTTAGCAATTCAGGCCCCCGGTCTTGTCAAAGCTTGTCTTGACTGTGGATCTTTTTAAGCTGTGACTGCAAAAATTTCTGAAGGTCAGGAGAGGGTCAAGAGGGTTGTGTCCTTCAAATGAACGCTGATCCTGCAGTATCTGATTTCCTATAAGACAGCAATTTATCATTTTGCTTCCACCTGATCTTGATTCTGCAGTAGAAGGGCTTAACTGTATCTGGTAGTGGTGTAATTAAATCAAATAGTAGGTAAGCAACTAATTAACTTGAGAATAGAAGAGGAAAGAAAGAGTGTCCACGTAGATTTTGTAACAACACAGAATAAAAATTCTTTGGTGGACCTGAGAATGGGGAGGTAAAAGAACACTGAATTCACCATCTAACTCTTCCCAGTAGACAGTTCTGGATACTAATGACTGAATGCATTGACCTGAATGATGACTGATCCCATAGACCTTTAGAGAGGGCTGTAGAAGGCATCAACATAACATACAGAGAAAATTTAGGTACTATACAGTCTGTGTATAACAATTTTAACTGCTTGATTCATGGAAGTTAGTAATAATTGGATAATTGGACTGCATATATTTGGATCATTATTACTGAGTATGATTGTATTGCAAACAGATTGTCAAAAATAAGATGAATAATCAAGTTATATTTTCTCATCTTTTTCAGCATTTTTGTTTGTTTGTTTTTATTGTTTTCTTGGGGTTTTCTTGAGAATAGCAATTTTTATAAATGATATATTAAAGCAAATAGTTTTGTGAGCTGTATTCTAGGATGAAGTAAATGCTGCCATCATATGATAACCATACTGGGAACACTTGTGCCCGTCTGACCAGGGTTAAGATATAAGGATGATAAATTCAAAACAGTTGGAAGGATGAAGTAGGCACAAGTTGCACAGGTTTTGAAGAGGTAAGTACCCAAGAAAAAGGACTGGGGAAAGTAGCCAAGCTCACATACTTTGCCAAATTCATCTCACTGGTTGTGGGGTCAGCAACAGAATAGTAGGCTCAATCCGTCAAATACATCAGACTCCAAAATACTCCTAATGCACTTCTGTAGCAGGCTTTCCAGGATGATTTCAATCAAAGCCTTAAAATGAGTAAAAAGTAACAACAATAGTAGTCCACTGTGTAAAGTGTGAACTGTTTAGCATTCCTAGCTTATTAGACAAAGTTCTGCTGTTGGCATAGTCAGAGAAATAAATTTGCAAATTTTCAGGAATTCAGTGTGCCAAATTCTCAGTGGTGTGAAGACTGGATTCCTGGTTTAAACAACATTAAAGGAGTAGTGCAAAAATACAGACTTGTGGCAGGGTCTACATGTCTGCCTACAGAGTTAGTTTGGTGTTTAGGTATTCACCTTCCTTGATCGCTTGTCACGCAGTTTTTAGACTTATAAAAACACACAAATGGCAAAGGTGTGGAAGATGAACAATTGGAGTTTTAACTAAAAAAACCCTCTCCCCTAATTCAGCAAATGTATAGTAAGAATTCAAATTTTGTCAAATAGCCACCACTAGAAGTGATTAGCAAAGGTTTAGAACCATATACTTATTCTTAATATATATAATAGGAATTAATTATTTTGAGCAGATAACTGTGTTAATTGTTTAACCCTGATAAATATGGTTATAACAGCATTTTCTTTAACTGAATTCAATAAAATCTGTATTTATTGATTGAATGATATTTATATACAGGTTAACATCAGTTATGTGATGGCTAAATTATTGAGAAGGGTGACTATTTAGTAATTAAAATATATTGAAAATTTTTTTTAGTAAATTATATTTGTCTTTTGAAATTTGATAAAATGTCAATTTGTTCATGATCCTCCTAGCTGTGACAAAACCAAATATTTTCCTGAGACATTTCTATGATTACAGAATTGTTTGTTCTCAGATACTTCTGTGCAATGATCAAAAGCAACAACTCAGAGGCTCCTTTTCATATATTTTAGAAGTTCCAGTCTGTTGTTAACCTTTAACAATACTTTTGGAAAGGACATTATTATATTTTTCTAATTAATAATTTAATTTTCCTGATGTGCAGTTGACAATTAACCCGATTTGTCACGTCAAAGACTTGACTGTTGATTAGAATGTTGATTAGGTGTTTGATTGGTGATTCAGATACTTCAGTTAATTTCATGCATTAAAAGAATTTACACATAAAAAGAACCAAATGACAAAGTTACTAGAATACCTCCATATTCAAATAGATCTTTAATAATTGCAGTGATTCAGTGACAGACTAATTACGTGACTTGATACAGAATGAAGGCATTGTTGAATCTATTCAGCACCTGCATGAAAACACACAACTTTTTTTGTCTTTCTTTTTTTTCCCCTAGTTTAATTTCCATTATGTAAATGCCTGGTAGCATAAATTCAGGAGTCAATATATTTTCTGGGAAAAAATATATTTTCCATGCCATTTTTTCCTTTCTGAGGCTTCTAGGAGATGTCCTACATAAAGCAAATACTATTTTCTCTGATCATTCATAAAATATATTCATTTCACACAGTTCCAGTATATAATGCCCCAATGAAAGTATTCCATAACCTCATTTTATCAATAATGCTATGGAACCAATAGCAGTTAATGAAACAAAGATATTTCAAAAACAACTTCTATCCTCCTAGAACCTAAAAGAATTAATGTTATTATCACTGTAGAAAACAGACTTATAGGGATTTTGAAAAAGTTCTAACTTTTTCAAAAGTTAACCCTAAAAGCACTAACCCTTGAGAACTCAGTTCTTCATGTTATACAAAATTTGCATCTCTTCTGTTGAACTGTTTGTTTTGATTTTTTATTACATGTTTTTGAATAGGGATTTTTTTTTGCTTAGTTTTTTTCCCTTTTTTCGCCCCCAGCAAGAACAGATCTGTATGCAACATATATAGGTATTACATATATTGATAAAATACTCCCTATGTAAGATAATGCAGATGAATATTGTTTAGTTTATGTCTACCCATAACAGCAAAAACAATAATATTGCTTCTTTAGATCTTCAGAAAGATATTTGTACCTGATATTTCACTATTTATACAAAAAAAAGTAGTCTCTAGAAAAAGATATGGGAATCAAGCTGCATCTTGCTATGGGTAAAACTTAAAATATTTGGTGTTTGGCATTTATAAAGTGAAATCATAATCTTTTCAGCATATGCCATACTATAATTTAGACCTTTTTAAACCAATGGTCAGCTGCTGCCCCTGAAAGCACTCTGGAATATCTTGGAGAAAAAAGGGACAATACTAGTGTGTTTTTATGTAGAAGAAGCAACAGAAGTTTGTTAGATGTTTTTAAACACTCTCACTAGAATATTATTTTAGAATAAATACAAATAATTAGGTTGTAAGCATTAATTTATTTCCCTTGGAAATCATTGTAAGGGAGCTTATTCTTGACCCTATTTATAGTGACCTAAAAAATGTCAGAAAAGAGTTCTTAGTACATTAATACTTGTGGTAACCAGAGGTTATTTTTTTAACCCACAGCCTGCAAGATCATGAACTACAGCTACAAAGTGGTGCTGAAGTCTCTCTCACGATCTACTAAATCAAGTGGCAGTAGTTTATAATCTAATCTACTTGGGTTAATTATAGATGCCCTCTTGTATATGATAGGAATGGCATAACAACTGAAAGCATTCATAACCTCGTGTGTTATCAAGTGAATTGGGAAGAACAAGGTTAACAACATTCCAGAAACAGCAGGATCATAATAATGCCATGCAGAAAAGACTGATGCAAAGTTTGGCTTATCAGCCAAGGAATCTCTATCTTTTAAATATGTATGAAGATTAAAACAGATAATTTTCTGTAATTTACCTACCTGCTCAATATTATCATTACATCTTCCTGGATATAGAGATAAGCATGAATTATGGAGATTTTTTTGATTGTGTTATCAAGCACTCTTGTCATTGGTAATAACTGCTTGGTGGTTTGCTCTTTGGAAGCAGTGCCAGACAAATTTCCCCACCAAACTTAAAATTTGTTAAAGGAATAAATAGAAAATTTTACAAATACAGCAGTGCTTTTTCTAAAAGAAAGAAAAGTATAAAATTATCGTTTATATATAGTTTTTATATATTGTTTATATATATTAGGAATTTTTTTTAAAATTACATTTAGTATAAGTTGTTTTCACAAAGCTGCAGTTTGTAGTTTGAAATAATTTTTACAATAATCAAGATTTGTGCCTTGGTCTTGGTATTCAAAAGCCCTCAGTCACTTTTACTCAGAGCAACAAACACTATTTAACAGCTTTCTCAATGACTGAGGAATGCTGAACCTCTTACCTTAGCTAGAGTGCACAGAATAAAACTACATTGTTGATGCTATAGGACTTTGAAACAAATTGGCCTCAAGCACTCTTCTGCTCAAAAAGTAAAAAGAAAGAGAGTAGAAGGAGTTTGCCTGATAGCTGTCAAGAAAAAAATTGGATTCTTAATTGAATTTTTTCTTGAGGGGAAAATAAATTAAATACAGTGTTTAGGAAGACTCTGTTTATTTCCACCAAACTGTCTCTTACTAGGATTCTGAAACTGAAGAGCCCTCTGCAGAAATCCAAGTTCCCTTAACCTGTGGTCTGTCAAAGCCAGCTCTCTTTCTTAAAGTTATGAAGTAATTTTTCTTATCTTTAATATATACAAGAGTTTTTAAATTTATGTTCACCAAAACTGAAGAGAAACAGAAAAAGAGAGGGAGAATGAAACATACATATTGTAGTAGGAGGGGAAGAAACAAAAGAATTGGTTGAACTTGTCTCTGCTTTGCTAGTGTGATTCTCTAGCCTTGGGATGAAGCGCTTCAGTTCAAAGAAAGAAGTCCCAGATTTTAATCCTAGATCCCAGTTGCCTTATTTTTGTCATTAATTCTTAAGCTGAAAAATCTAACAAACAAAAAACCCCAAAAAAGTTGTTTCAATTATATCCTGATTTAGTCTTTCATGTCAGTCTGACATTTTGTTTAATGGATTGTACTTATTCCTCAAGACAAGAAATGCCAGTATCAGAGTAGCAAAGAATTTCAACTTTTATACAGCTTTAGTAATCTTATTTGGACCTTATCCACCTTGGTTAGAAATCAATAATATATATGCATTTTTCAATTCATTTTAAATGGCAATGGTCAAGAGCCTGCATATGTAAATTACATAATACATACTTACCTCCACCTTTAGCATATACACAGCTGTGTTACCTTTTTCAGTAGTTACAAAACAAAAAAGAATAAAAATATAAACAGCTATTTATTATACCAAAACAAGGATTTAACTGATGATGAACACAGACCGAAAAAAAAGCAAAAAAGTAGCTGTTCATATCTTCTATATAACATTTCCCTCAAAATGTGAATTCAGAAGTGTTACTTTAGCATGCGTATAGAATTGCAACATAGAGAAGTATAAAATCAGCTGCCTGAGTGACTTAATTTTTCTACCAAGTTGGAAACAGCCTGTTTCTGGAACATCAGCCTTTATATAATGATAATGATGATGAAGATGAGGATAGGAATTGTGGCAATCCAGTGCCTTAAAGGTTATTGGGAATAGATCCTAGATTTTTTCTGTAATTATTTCTCTATGACATAAAGCTTCTTAACAATCCTGAAAGTGTGAAACTCCCACATAGTTAAAGTGGGCAATGTCTGTCTGTCTGTCTATCTATCTCTCATCTATCTATTTAATTTCTGTTAATCAAATAGTGCAAATCATATTAGCATTTTATCAACATTTTAGTAAGCTGTAGTTATGAACTGTCTTAACATCTCTGGCAAATCTGATTGCATTTTAATAGACTGGAAACCTTTATTTTACTGAATTATTTATCTAACTCTTTGCTGATAGCTACATGAGACACAGCATGCCTAAGTACTTCTGATAGCTTTGTTATTACATAGGACTTAAAAACACCCAACAGACATTAATTGCAGAAAAAGCTATTTAAAATAAACTGCCCAAATTGAGCTTGTATTTGATTACAGCGGTGTGTGGTATTTGATTACAGGGGAAGGGTGGTGGTGTTTATGTGTATACGCATGTGTATATGAATTCTAATTTATTGTCAATAGTTCCTAACAGATATATTATAAAAGTCATCATGCTGAAAAGTTGAAGTGTAGCGGCCCAGGTGGCTGAGTTAGAGCTTGGTGTCCTTGAAAGTGTGGAGGACTGGGAAGAAATTGGAGATGGGCTCGAGGAGAGTGAAGAAGAACTGGATTATCCCACTGACCTCCCATCCCTGTACTACAGATAGTATGGGCCACTATCTCCCTCCAACCACTCAGTTTACCTTTATCTCAGTGTTAGTGCATTGGTTGTTTGTTCTATAATTCACTTGTATTCACTTTCTTATTAGTTCTGAAACATGTAATCCCGCCTTGTTAGCCCCCCTTTATAACCTGATGCACAGCCTTTGTTCGAGACTCTTCAGCTTTTACTCTTTAGGCTCTTCAGCTCTGTACTCTCTTCAGTTCTGATCTCCATGTAGCAAATAAACCCCATCTTTTATAAACTGAAGAGTCCTCAATCTCGTCTTTTTCTAAGTCGACCTCCAGAAGCCCTCTCGTCTCTCGTGTGTAGCCCCCGTGCCGGTGCCAGCAGAAGGAACCACTGTGGGAAAAGGCTCCCCTGGTCATGACTTTAGGGCGTCGCCCCCACATTGAAGATGGAATAAGGTCAATAAAATGAATATTTCATCATAAAGGAAGTGTTTTAAGTTTAAGAACTTCAAGATCTTTGAAGATATGAGAAGCCTGTTGATGCACAGAATTAATCCAATGGAAAGCTCAACAAGTTCTTTGAAATTAATGGTAAAATGTTTCATATGCATAAATTTTAGATACTTCCTGGGGAAAGAAAGCTGATGCTGCTTCTGAAAATGAAAAGTTCTATGACCCTGAGATCTGTTGAAAGGTTCTCCAAATGGAGGGTGTGGAACAGTCTAGCACTGACAATTTTGCTTTTATAAAGTTACGACAAGAGCAAATCTTTTACAGGACATTAAAATGGTATGAGATTTAAAAGAAAAAGTAATTAGTGAATATGAGTTGAGCACAGTAGTGAAACTTAATGAACTCAAGTAGTTTTGTAAAAATGAACTGAAAGTGTCTAAAAGTCTGGGTTTTTTTTTCCCCAGTGCCTTAAGAGAAGGGACTTTTCGTTGACAGGTGGGAGGAAACTTTGAATAGCAGCTAATGTCAATCATTACCAGATTTCAGCTACCTTTTTAGGACAAGAAGGTACCATTCTAATTATTCAGGTCAGCCTAACAGAAAATAAAAACCATCACTTTCAAGACAAAATCTGATGGAAAATTGGTGAAAATTGATGAAATCTTGTTGGCCTTTACTGAGTTGATGTAGAAAAAAATCTAAATAAAGCAGTAAATATCTGATTTTCAACTTGAATGTTGCTAACTTCAACATGTCCTTTTTTCAATTTACTGGGTAAAGTATGTTTTTAACATCAGAGCTGATATTTTGTTGTGTAAAAATTATCATACCTGTGAAAAACATGCCTCAGCATTCTGTTTATGTCATTTTAGTTACTCATTCTTTTATTGTAAGGCGTACTTTAAAGACCAAAAAAACCTCATGAATATCTAGCTGCAGATGCATATTTTATGCTTGTAGGTGTGCACATATTCTATGATATAATAAATCCAGTCCTTTCATGGTTCTTTTCAAAGTGTGCGTACCAAGATTCTGCTTAAAATTGAGAGAAGTGTATAATAAAGTAAGAAGAGATTGTAAGTAATTTATTTTTGATAGTTAATTGATTTTCCTCAGCATGTGTGAAGATTATGCACAATTTTGTGTGTATCAAATTTTAGGAACATTTCTAAATCTACTAACCTATGTTTCATTAATTCTGTAGCTAACTTCATTTTGGATATTTTTGTGTGAAAATTTTTGCGCCTAGAATCAAAGATAACCGCAGGAAACATTCCTCTGGCCTCTTCACATTTAAATGTTTCTTACATTAAGCAAGGAATTAATAACATTTTACCTACTGAAACAAAAAGAGAAACAAAACAAACAAACAAACAACCCACAAAACCCCCCAAAAACCAAAAAACCAAACCAAACAAACAAAAAAACCCTCAAATCACCAAACCCCAAAAGCCCACAAACAACAACAAAAAAAACAAAAGGGAGAAGCAGCACTAAAAGTTATGTAAATCAGGACTTGATTTTGAAATGAACATAGAAGCTCTAGGGCTCAATTACTCTTTTTACAAATAAGTTTAAAATTTAACACTTTGGTAGCTGCCAGATGGAGAAAAGAGATCTCTTTAGTTCCTCAGATCAGAGGCTACAGAACTAATAATCTCTAGACATAAATACATATTTGACTAGAATCTTTCAGTCATCATCCACTCTTAAAATAATAAAATAAATAGAGTATTAAATAGTCTGACTACATATATGAATACCGTATTTCAGAATAAGGTAGTCTTAAAAATCAAAGTCCATATCTCCACTCTGATTTCAAGTTATTTCTTTCACTTCATCAGCTTTCCATTGCTAATATTCTTTTCCTTTAGTGTTGTGAGAGTTGGTTCGCAGAAAAAGTGGTTAATGCTACCCCAGCAGATAAAATAATACATAAAACCTTTCTTCATTATGAAGATTGCAAATACTTTCAGTGATAAATAAAACCCCTGACCTTAAGTGCCTGTATTTCAGTTATTTACTGCACTTTAGCAACTGCAAAAATTATGAAAGCAGGTGGACTTGCCTAAGCATCAGAAATGTCTTGGTACAGAGCAATCCACCTTTGTGAAGAAAGTTAGTTGCGACTATTTTGCTTTTAGTTTTGATTTTGAGAACTCATTTTGAATTTAATTGAAAGACTAAATTTTTTCATAAAACTTTTATACTTAATAGCTAATTTTATTAAGCTGTGTATGTTTTGGGGATTTTGTGTGATTTCAAAATGTGATTATTCCCTTGTCATCATCATAGGAAAATATTTTTTTGATACTCTTTAGTTCATCTACAATACTAGTTCAGCTCAGGAAAGTAGAGAACCGATTATTTTTTATTCCACAACATATTCCATTTCTGTATTGGATTCTTCTTGGCTTTTCAACTTTCTATACAAATGGAGAGATTACAACTATGCTTGAAGGAAAGGATTTAAATTCCTGGAGGCCATGAAAGACCATTAGTCCACTGAAAAATGGAAAGAAATTCAACAGGGGGAGGTGAAGGGTACAAAGGCCAGTTTAAGTTGACTGTATAGTATGGGGGAAGAAGGGTTTAGGTAACAGTTTTTCAGAGAAGAATTTGTGGCTTATTATGAGTGACAAGATGGATAGGACAAAGAAATATGTATGCTGTGGATAAAAAAACAAAAAATAAATCCACCAAACCACAAAACAACCTACATAAAAAACCCAAAAAAACCACAAAAAACCAAACCAAACCAAACAACCAACCAACCAACCAAACAAAAAACAAAAACCCAAAACAAAACAAAAAAGGAATTGTCTTCATTGAAAGTAATGGAAGTATAATACGAGAAAATGTATATGCCTGGGTCATTTCAGCACAGGGACCTGAACTGGGTCTTTGATTTATTTGGGTTATGAGCCTTGAGAATCTGGAATGTAATGAACAGATCCAGAAAAGAGCAAGTGGAATGATGAAGATGTCTGTTACAAGAAGACCAACACCAAACATTTGAAAGGACTGAATAATTTGTTTAGGTAAAAAAGGTCTGACTTCATGCAGAGAAAGATTTCAAAGAAATGAAAAAGTGTGTTCTGCTCTCTGCGTACACACAACTTAGAACAAGAAGGAATGAATTATAGTACAGCAAAAAGACTTTGTTATGATTGTCTCTGTAACAGAAACAATGAAGCACTATCTCCCTCATGGGCAGTCTTTAACAAACAACTGAACAACTTCATCTTTCCTAAGAAATGCGCAAGTTATACCTTACTGTAGGTGATATGGAGGTAAACTCTATGATTTAGATTGCTTTATGTTTTTTCTAAAGTGACACCTTATATGAAATGACAGGATGAATATTATTAGCTTGCAGTCTTTCTTTCGGCCTCTGTGTTTGTCTACAAATCCCAGATACTGAATCCTGAAATTTTTCCCAGTTTTCCACTGAAGAAAGAGCATCTTTGCCTACAGAAACCAAGATGCTTCCTGAAGTAACCACGTAGAAGGGAAAGCAGTTTCCTATTGATGGGATTAATTTGCTTTCATGTAAGTATTGAAAAGGCAGTCACTTCAACTTAAGGTAGTCACTTCTGCTTACTTTTGTAGACACTGAAGGCAAATCCACATATCCACGGGGCAGTTCACGTCATTTTAAAACAGAAAGCTAAAGTAAGCATAATCTAAACAGTGGTGATGACACAACATGGGAGGTGAGCAGGGAACAGGAATCAGTACTTATAAATTGAGTAGGAGAGATGGAGTTATTGACTGTCTGAGGTTAAGCAGGACTTTAGATGTCCAGACTCAGCCTTAAAGTTCTTGGGATTCTTGATATTCACAGAGCTCTTTCTTCACAGAAAGGTCAGCCACAAAAATAAAATGAATTTTCAAATGTCACCTCTTTCAGTTTACTGCCAAAAAAATCTGAGACTGACAGCCAGATCCTCATCTATAATCAATGAAATTCCCTGGAAGTTAATGTTTGTTCATTGGTAACAGCAAAGGAGTAGCTTCACTAGGATAATTCTTTTCTATATAGTAATATTGACTTAGTTTAGATCATATAAAAATTTGCACAGATCTTGATATGTAGCCTTTATGAGAATTTTTGTGGGTTTTGTTATTAAAAAGGAATATTAAAGTATCATGTTTGGGTTAGTTGTACTGGAGTTATGCTGAAATTATCCAAAACTTTGTCATATAACACTTTTTTTAATGACACAGTTTAAGACAAATGTGTTTTTCCACTTCCCTCTTGGCACATAGATATCACTGTATAGAGTAATAGGAAAAAAATATTCCTAGTTGATATTGGTTAACTCCCCCTTCTCTGAAATAGTGGTAATAGGGTGTCATTCCATTTCTACACAGGTTACTTCGTGACCATTTTCAAACGTTTTTACCCTTAAGAGAAAATTATTGCAAAATTCAATATCCCAAAGAATCATGGATGCTAGTCAAGAAAAGCTCAATTGCATCAGCTACTTAATCTCCCAGCCAATACAAGTGTACCTCCTGCTGATTATTTACTAAGAGTACACATTGAAAAAGATATTTTTTTATATTCTACAGAGGTAAAATTCCTCAGCTCATACCCTTGGGGATTTTTGTTTGTTTGTTTGTTCATTGTTTTTTCCTTATGCATCTTTTCAATCCACTGGTACATGTAATACAGTAACTGGAAAGTGTGCTAGGATAAAAATTCACACCACTTTGCTAACTCTTTTCCATGGATACTCAAGCAAAAATAATTTGAGATAGATATTGACAGCTGTCACTCCACCAAGATGAGAGTATCTGAGTCTTCAAATCTTAAAAATAGATTGTCTTTAGTTCTTCTTGTTATTATTTTTCCTTCTCTTTCACACCCTTAATTTTTTATTTAAGATTGAATTTTTATTTTATTTCTGGTGTAGTATAATATTGAATTTTGAACATAATGCTAAAATTCTACTTTCGATCATCTTCTAAAATCTGATATTTGATGTTGTGGAGCAGAAAGGCCTTGCAAAGTGAGGGTCTTGCTGCCCTTGTAAAATCCTTCCTCACTTCTGTTACTTTGGATAACTAGAAAAGCATTCTAGGAATGACTCAGCTAAACTAGAGGTGATAAGTTACATAATTGTAAAACAATTATTACAACCAATAAATGCTCCCACCTTGGGGCTCATGGTTGGTTACATCTGATGCCTGTTCCTATCGTGGTCTATGGTGGTTAGTTAAGCACATTTGTTGTGCTTCACAAGTATGTAAACTCATAACAAACAGCTTAAGAACACTGAATTTTTACAATAAAGTGTCTTCATCATACCATTGTAGAAATTGTGTGTTTAACGCCCAATTTGATATTATTATATTTATTATGACTATTCCCCCCGTGTGCTGAAATCACTAAGTGAGGGAAATGTCATCATCTCAAAAAAGGAAGATTCCACTGCAAAATATTTCTGATACACTTCAACTCAAAGTATATGTAGGTTTATCTGTGACTCAATAGTGTGTGATGCAGCCTCTTCTCTAGATCAAAGATCCTAGTAGAACTTTGTAGGTTTCCCACCCCACAAAAACAAATATTATTCTTGGTTTTATGGTCAAGAATTTTATTAACTTTTTCTAACACAAAATCATAGAGGGAGGTAAGAATAAATTAATTATCTGCTATAAATACTGAATATTTTTCAAGGTTATGCCCCCATTTTCAATGCCTGTTTCCCACATTCTTTTTGATAAGTCCTGTAACTTTTCTCTACTCCATTAGCAGCCAACTTTCTGAAGAGGTAACAGGAGATGAATTCACTAAATTGCTCTATGTGATTAACATTCTAGTTCAAGATAATTTCCTCTATCTTTATATCATACTTGTCTTTGACCAATTGCAACTCAAAATTTAGTTCTAAATTGTTCCCAGAGGAAATATTGTATCACATAGGACTTAGTTGTGATTTCTATTCAACCCTGCCAAAAACACCCGCTTCAATCAAGTTCTCACCAATAGTGGGATTTGAGATGTTAATTATGCATGTAGAGCGGATTTTGTTCATACTGTGCTATGCCAGTTTTGAGTGTGTGTACAGGTGTTTTTAGTCAAAGGTTTTGCAGGAAGAAACAAAATACTCAGCAAACATGTTACATTTGTGAGCTGAATTTATACTCTCATAAAAAGAAAATCAAACTTTTTGACACAGTTTTGACTGGCATTAAGCATATTACTCTCCTTTAATCCTAAGCCAAAAGACTTTGAGTATTTTTTTTTTGTATTATGATCTCCAGGCCCAGTGTCAGATTAACAAGTTTATGATCTCACTCCTTTTTTTGAATTGTGCTACAGTATAAATACTCTTCCACCAGCTGTGTAGCTTGAACAAACTGAGAACTTCAGGAAAGCATGTCAAAAGATTTTGCAGCATTACTCCGTACCTTTTGGACTCAAATTGCACTCCATAAATTTTTTAGTGCCTTGGAAGCCTTTAGCATAGGCTGGTTTTCCCATTGATGTTGCAATAGGTCTCATAGAGGACCACAGATAGCTTTCATTTTCTTCAAAAGGACAAACTATTTTTTTGATAGATGACTATGTATTGTCAGGTTGCACGAAATTCAATCTCAAATTTCAGTGTTGTGTAATCAGTGTTGTGTATGTCTTAGCCTGACTGCATAAGAGATGCTGAGTTTAGGTAATCAGACATTTTCTCCTCTTCCTGAATGCATTCTTTGTTAGGTAGTTATTTAAAACCTGAAAAATAAATCTGTGCTGTGATGGCAACACACAACACAGAATATATACAAAAAGTTTCTGTATAAATCTGTGCTCTACTATATTTCTAACTAGCACTCTTTGTTTGTGTAAGGATTCCACAACTGTTGTAAGCAGCACTTGTTTTCCAAAAATAGAAGATTCTCATCTATTATGAGATGATTTTGAAATAATTATTTCAGGAACTGGCAGCGGACAAAGGCTGCACTGCAGCTGTAATAAACAGCCTTTCCCAGTGGTGATTTTAGGATATCAGTTATTAAAAAAATCGTTTTCCTTACATTTGCATGGTAAACTCAGATCTTACTCTGTTGATAAATATATCTCTTGGGTTCACCTGGGGCATGCCTCAGGGATACATCAGAAGTAAATAATAGGATTTTTGTTTTATCATTGTTTCATTTATTTTGACTTTTTTGGTTCTTCAAGATGTCATAATGTTTTTCAAACACAGAACTCACAAAACATATAATTATGGGTCAATTTCAGTGCAGAGTAATGAAATAAATACCTACTTTTTTTTTATTATTTTTCCTTTGTTGGATGCCAAAAAACACAGAATAGACACAAAGTGTCAGATAAGAAGAGGAAAAATTCTAAAGTTAGATTTTAGTCTGAAAAACTTATTTCAGAAAGTCACTACCAATAAATTTCTTATGTTAAGATCTGATCATTATTTGATGGAATGCATTTCTTCTTTGATAAAGCCAGTCTAGTTCCAGGCCTTTGTTTTCAGAAATCATTGATAATACAAATTTTTTTCTGCCTATTATTTTACAGTGATGTTTAACTAATACTTGCCTCTTATTTTAAATATTCTTCACTTAGAGAGGATGTTTATCAGTTGGATAAATCAATATAAAATGAGCTGTAGTTTATTGTAAACATAATATCTTAGCAACCAATGACTACTGAAGTACAAAATGTATAGATAATGGAACTGAACAACAAACATTACTTGCCTTAAAAGTTTACTCTTGAATCTTACCCTCGGTATGTGGGAGCAAACTAAGGTTCCAAAGGAAAAAAGAAAAGCAATTGAAAAAAAAGAAAAAAAAAATTGATCATGCATATTTTTAAAGTAATAATAAAAAGAATAAAATATGTATGTTGACTTTTTACATAAAAAGAGAGGGTTTTTTAAAAGTTTTGTATCTATGACTAGACATTTATGCGGCCTGAGTTTGAGCATACCTTAAAAAGACCTGTATTTTGGGAACATGCTGAAGGCTGGAAATCTGTAATTATGCCTTGGCTTTTAAATTTGAAGTTTGACTCCCGAAAATCTTGGTTTCACAGTTCATCAGGCATTCTAGACATGGCTTCATAACATTCATGCACAGAGAAGAATCAGCTGGGCATAGTCATACTTTACATTACAAGTCAAATCTTTGCAGATGACTTAGGATGGCTTTTACCCAAATGCAAAATTGTATACTTTACTCAATTCATTATGCAACCTGAACTGCCATTTTTCCTTTTGAGCTGATTTTATGATAATTTAAGGAAAAAAAAGATATAAAAGTTCATCTGAACAGTTAACCCAAAAAGTTAATCAAATTATAAATATGTTTCTAAACAATATGTAGGTTTTATGTGCATAATTAGTATTGCATATGAAATATATTCACATGTTTTTCAAGTCATGCAGAGAGGAGTGAGATGGAATCTTACACACATCCATTATCAGCACTTGTGCAAAGCATCTAACACTGTCCCAGAGACATGGAAAGTGGAACAGAGTGCACCTTCAGTAAGTCTGCCAATGACAGCAACCTGTGTGGTACAGTCACCACACTGGAGGGAAGGGATGCCATCCAGAGGGACCTCCACAGGCTTAAGAGAGGGGCCTGTGTGAACCCCATGATGTGTAACATGGCCAAACGCACCTGGGTAAGGGCAATCCCAAGTACAAACACAAACTGGGCAGAGAAAGGATTGGGAGAATAATTTGGATGTTTTGGGGAGTGAGAAGCTCAACATGATCCATCAGCGTGTACTCACAGCCCAGAAACCAACTGTATCCTGGGCCAGTGATCAAGGGACATGATTCTGCCCCTCTACTCCATTCTAGTGAGACCCTACCTGGAGTACTGCACCCACGTCTGCGACTCCAAATATAAGAAGGATGTGGTCCTGCTGGAGCGAGTCCAGAGAAGTGCCATGAATCGGGGCAGAGCACGGGGACACCACTTTTATGAAGACAGGCTGAGAGAGTTAGGGTTGTCCAGTGTGGAGAAGAGAACACTCTGAGGAGACCTTAATAGCAGCCTTACAACACCTAAAAGGGAAATATATGAAAGCTGAAGAGAGACTTCTTACGAGGGTGTGTAGTCACATGACAAAGGGCAACATCTCTAAACTGAAACAGGGCAGGTTTAGATCAGATATTAGGAAGAAATTCTCTACTGTGAGGATGATGATGCACTGGAGCAGATTCCTTGGAGAAGTTGTGGATGTCCAGTCTCTGGAAGTGTTCATGGCCAGGTTCAATGGGGTTTTGAGCAAATTAGTCTTGTGGAAGATGACCCCATCCATGGCAGGGGGCCTGAAACTAAATGTTCTGTAATACCCCTTCTAAACCAAAATATCCTTTGATTCTATGATTTTCATGTATAATGCAGTAAACTCTATTTCAAATATGGCTAGGTTTTGTTTTGGTTTGGGGGATTTTTATTACATAACTTGGAAGACTGTATCTGGTGTGATTTTCATCTGATTTATTAAAAATAAGCACACCCTATCTATATTAATATGATTTCCATGCACCAGAGTTTTATTTATAATAGTCTCAACTTCATTCACTTGGAACAGATGGAAAAATGTCTTTGATTACTGGATTTTTTAACGTTGCAGACTGCCAGGATAGAGACCTTGTTTCCTACTTTTTCTAAACTGTAAAGGAAAGTTTGCATAGAAGAGCTTTGTAGAATCTATTTGGCATATTTGATAAGAATGACTTTCTGATTCTGACAGTTCCTGTGCAGCTTTCCTGTGTAATTTTTCTTTAACCTTGTTAGAGTAACATGAACCAAGGTCTCCCACCTTACAGTATCTAAGGTACTAAAAGTAGTTAATCAAAAAGGCTTTCCTAATCTGTTCCTTTTCCACCTGTTCCTTTTGAAAGAGTAGTTAACTCTTCTAGAATGGTTGTAGCATACAAAAACAGTAGACAGCACAATAAATTCTTCCTTGATAGATGCTTGGTGACAGTGAAATTATGTAAAACTATCTCCTGCTGTGCTATACATACACAAAGAGTGTTTGTACATGAACAGCAGCATAAGTTAGGTTATAAAGTATGGCAAAATAAACACACAGCTTCTAAAAAGCTAAATGAACCAAAGCAATCTAAACTGGGCCTTCCACAACTTGATCTCTCTGTCACCCTGAGCAGCATAGATAGAGTGGAGGTTTAGGATAAAAATAAAAATCTGTAAAGGAGCATTACAGCATTTGTTCACACTGTGAGCTGTCAACAATAATGCATAATTTAGATTGCAGCCGCTAACAATTTCACCATGTTTTTTCTGCTTGAGGAGCTGAGTTTTCTGTTGTATTTCTGATGAGATTACAGTGGCCCTAACATCATCTTGTAAATAATCCATACTGCTCCTGCACAGAGCACAAATTTAGATTCCACAGATTACAGCCCTAAATTATAAACACTGCTCTGCCCCACAGTCATAGCATCATTATGTGATCCAAGCTTGTTAATAATAGAAACATTGTCAAAATGCAAATAGCATCAAATTCCCTTTGGCACGATGGCATATAAGAACATGTTAAAATTATTAAACATTATGTCAAATGTTCCTAAAATATAGCATTTAGACTTTTCTCTCCTTTCTGAGGAATTTAGCTTTTGTAACTCTCAGTGCTGTGCACAGTGTTCTCTTAGTGTTAAAAGAGAGAATGATTCCAAATGTCAAGGGGATTCATGCAAGGAAACATCACATTTATGTGAAAGAAATAGAAACCCGGTGAGGATTTCACCAAAGACAGATAGCTGATACATCTCATATAATTCACAAAACAAAGAAAAAATTGAAAACCTAAACAAAGGCAAACCATCCTGATTCTAAGCACTTGTCTTATTTTTAACCTTGAGACTATTTGTTTGTTTGCTTTCTGGGTTTTTGTTTTTTTTCTTCTGAGTGGAAAGGATATACTATTATAAATGTGACATATTCTAAGAGTTCAGTCTTTCAGTGGCCACAAGAGTGAACAATTTTCCCTCTTTATCATGATTTTTTTTCATTAAAAATGTTTTATTCTCATGTAGAAACTTTTAGCAAACTTTGAAGTAGAGGGTTGGTCAAAATATTAGATTAAAACTCATTGAAATTCAATTGTTTGCTTACACAACAATATTTAGGACATGAAATGAAAATGGTACTACTGATGCTTGATGGGTTTTTTGTCCTTTTTTTCATTATACTTTTATATTCTTTTATATCCTTTATACCCTTCCCTATTCCTGTACTTTTTACTCTCTGTATCTTAACCCTACATGTTTACAACACCTTGTACCTTTGCCTCGCTCAGAATTCTTTGGAGAAGACGAAACAATCCCCACAATCTCAAGAGCATGAGGCACCACCCTTGAAAAGAGCCCCAGCACTGGGACATGTTTTTGTAAACTAAGTTGTAACCGTTTTGGGGGAGATAATTTTAATAAGGGGGCAATTACTTCATTTGTTAGACTTCTCATTGGAGAATTTTAGATAGGTATGCTAATCTAGGGAGTCCATAAAATTGTATACGGGGAGATCGCTCTGTGGGTCATCGATGTGCATCTGGGATCCTATTCCTATTAAACCAAGGTAATACCCTTTTCCTATACTGCATGTCTGCGGCTCAAATTTTTTTCCAGCATTTTAGGCATCACTACTATAACCATTAAATTAAGAAATCTGAAGCAACTAAAAAAGATGTCATTCTTGCACGATCTTGATTGGAAACTAGTAGAAATGGATAAATCTGTATTATGAAAAGAATTTTAACTTCTGTCTCACATATGGAAGTAGATTTATAATTACTGTATTTATTCATGACGTTATTTTTTAATAGAAAGTGTTCTCATAATGAGCTCAGAAGCTTTGCTATTTAATAGGAACCTTCATTTATGCAAAACCAAATGCCAAAAAGGTAAATATGAGTTCACACATTCCAGATATAAAAGAGCAGTACTGTGACAGAGATATTAAGGTTTTCTTACTTCTTGCTCTGTACTACATACTAAAATAACAAATTTTCTCAGATAAAATATGCAAATTATTGAAATTATTTTATAAAAATACCTTACAATTTCTCAGAATGTGTACCAGTTGCTACCTACCTGCTGAGGTATCAAAGTCCTTGAAAGGGAATATCACCATCAAAATGCCCTACATTTTCTACAGGATATAGCAAGCTTTTTATACATCAGCACAGTTTATCAGAAACACATTCAGTTTCTTCTTAAACCATTCAAGGCTGTGAAACCTAGGTCACCTTCTCCTTATGTTAATCACAAAACCCAGTCTGATAATTATTTGACTGAAATCACTGCAGTGTTCAATACTGTAGAAGACACAGTGACCTGGCATGTTGTATGTCCCTTTTGTTCAGTAACTCAGCAAGTACTCCACTCACTCAGGCTGAAGGATGACACAACTCAGTCACTCAATCTGAAAATGAAAGTCTGACCTGACATCTTTTAGGTGGATGCTTTAGCCAGAAGCTTGTAAAATTGATTATAGCCAGAGAGACGAAGTTTGTTCTCTTTTATGTTGCCCTGTTGAAAAACCTTCACTTTTCATGGGCCAGAGAACAAGACTGTGCTTGTCTATTCCAGGAGCTAAAATATGTTCTCTCTTATCTAGAAAAAGGACCCTGAGCAATACATTTCATTTTGTGAAATAAAAGAGAGGTAAGGACATATCCCTGGCTTCAAGGATAAGTAGCACAGATTATCTTGTATTCACATTTCTTTTCAGATGGTCCCTTTTATAACAGGAGTGTGTCAGCGGCCCAAAGGGGGGCAGAAAGCAAGCTAAAAACTGTGCAGCATCAGCAATCACAGCACTCAAGCTCACTCCCTGACCCTTTCTTATTAAATATCATAAATATACCCTCAGTATATCTATAAGGCTCAAAATAATTGTAAAAAGATCTTCATCAAATATTCAGTAAGGTAAATATTTTGCATAAAGCTGGATATTCCATCTCCTAAACTCTATGTATATATTCTTTCTCTGGCAATGTAATAATTCTTAACAAAGTCTTGATAGGAGGGTTTTGATGTAGGTTATCAAAGCGTTCCTTTGAGAAGCTGAATAGGCAACTTCCAGTTAACTTCTGGAGAAGCAGAACCTTAAACCAACTCTGCCACAACCATAGCTGAGTGCTCTGACCCTTTGAATACACACAACTGTTTTCAAGCTTATGTCTGAGGAGTGGGTGGTCCAAATGCCTCAGTCTCAGTAGAAACACCTCTAATTCTGAGTTTTACTTGTAGTCCCCCTTGAAAAAGATAGAACTGATACTTTCTACTTCTTTCTTCATATTTTCCTTTGGAGGAGGTGTGTCCCCAGTTGCATACTAGAATATTTCAAAATTTTGCACTTAACAATCCACTTCCAGATCAAAATGTATTTTAGATATCCACAGTTTCATAGGCCTTGTTCATTCAAGAAACACTGAATTCTTAAGCATTGTTTCAGGATCCTAAAAGCTAGATTCTGTCAGCCAGACTCCCCCAAACTATTAACTGTATTCTTTTGTTCCCTTTAGCTACAGCAGAAGGAAAATAATTTAATAATGGTTTTTCAGTGTTCCAATAATTCTTTGATTTAACTTCTCTAATGGTTTCTCAAAAAAAAAAAAGGATTTTAATGTGTGAGATGACTACTGAACACTTTTGGTTAATCAATTCAGAATAAATCATTAATCCCTTAAATCCCAAATACTAATTTAACAACAAGGAAAAGACAAAACTGTAGTGGTCTAAGGACCACAGACTTGCACTGATACACCTGGCTTTGTGTTAATGAAATCTAGATCCTAGAGAGAAATCACAAGACATTTGTATACTACAGGAGCAGAAAGACTTTCAAAAAATATGAGTTATTCTTCATTTCACACTGCCCCTGGCTATGCATGCATATCTGTTTTAACTAATGTAGCTTCTTTACAACCCATCTTCCACTAATGTATTCTGATTGAATCAACCCACAATTAGTATACTAAGCAGTGATTATTCTATAATTAGCTCAGAACATCATGGTCAGCATGAAATAATTCTCCATATAAACTTTTTATCATCATTTTATGGTGTTCAGTGATTTTCAGGGTGTTTTTTTTAATTGAAGTAGTGACAATTGAAGTTGTCATGAACTTCGTTGACCAAAAATAGTATGTCAAAAAAGTTTGCACAAATAAAAAAATCAGGAGATCTTACTATTTCAATAGATTAAAAAAAAAGGTATTTTTAGAAGGAGTGCATGGCCTGTGAGGAGTCGCTTAGGGAGCTGGGGTTGTTGAGCCTGGAGAAACAGAGGCTCAGGGGAGATGTCTCCCTCATTATCTTTGTCCACAACAACCTGAAAAGAGGTTGTAGCCAGGCAACCAGCAATAGCACAAGAAGACATAGTCCTAAGGTGCACCAGGGAAGGTTTAGTTTGGACATTAGGAAGAATTTCTTCACAGAACGGGTGATTGCATAGTGGAATGGGCTGCCCATGGAGGTGGTCAAGTCACTGTCCCTGGACGTGTTTATGGACAGCATGGTCTGGCTGACATGGTGGCGTTAGGTCATAGGTTGGACTTGATGATCTCAGAGGTCTTTTACAACCTAATTGACTCTATAATTTTTAAAAAATAACTCCATTGTAGCAGTGAGATCCACTCAGGTGAGCTTAGAGTCTGAACTAACCAGCAAACCCCCCTGGGTTTGAAGAACCTTTTGGTTAGGGTGACAGAAAATCTTCACCCTGACATGCTTTGAGGCTAGCTCCATGAATATGGGTCAGGAATCAAAGGTATTGGCTCCTGAAGTTCGCCTCCTCTTTATCCCATATTTAGTTAATAGCTAGAAAGTTCTTTACCCGCAGTGTTATTATTCGTTTTTAAAGTTCTGCATTTGCCCCAGTTCCATTCCTATTCCCCAGTTTATCTGCCAGTTCTGTATCCCTCTTGCCCCTATTGGCCCTCCTGTGTAAACCCCTCCCATTTCTCCATCCTTTTCAATCCCATTTTCGCTTCTGTTCGGCACTCTCTGCTCCTTGGAACCCAGTTGTCTGCTCTCCCGCGTTCCGTCCCGGTCCCAGCCGCCTCCTCCTCCCTGCCGTTCCCCCCAGTAAACCCTGGATTCCAAAAGCTGAGAAACTGCATTTCCTTTAATCGCCAAGTCTCCTATTATCCTGCCTTCGGAAAGTCAGCCCGAGCTCGGGTTCCACCGGCCCCGGATCCACACCGCTCTTGCAGCGTGGAAGCCACCCAGCAGGGACCTCTTTTAGTTGGGGTTTTCAGGGTCTCCCTGCCTCCCCAGAGCGAGAAAACCTCACTCCATGTTAAATAACATTCCACTCATTTGAACAAATAATTCATATAAATTTTTTCTCATTACATTACAAAATACTAAAACAGTAAAAACCTCCCAAGACTGTCCTGACACTGAATGTCTTCTATAGTTGGCAGACTTTTATCTCTTGTGCTTTACATTTTTCCATTTAGCTTTCTAGTTTACAAAAGAATAACAGTTATGCCAAATCTACCTTTTTTAAAACTTTTTTACAGAACAAAAATATATAACATCAGCATTGAGCTGTCATATTTTTGATGTCATGCAACATTCATAAATTATAAGACAATTGATAGGAATTGGTAGGAATTGTTTCTTGTGGCTATATAAGTTTATGGGGTTTAATGTTCATTTTATCAAGTTACAATCATTAAATGTCTAGAAATGTTTGAGGGGGTACTTTGTGTGTTTTGTGGTTTTTTTTTCCCCCAGACTATGTCTCATGATAGACATTTCCTTTTAAAAAATATAATTCTAGTCATACACTTATGATGAAGAAACTCAAAAATCTCTCTACTAAGTCAATTCTTTTTTCAGTGAGATTGAAGAATATCATTAACATTTCTCCAATTTCACCTGAATAGTTTTTGTCTCAATCACTGAAAAATGCAATACCTAGCAAATAATTGACATATTTATGAACTGGAGAAATAGTGTGGAGTAACTCAAGCCAGTGAGACAAAACATGAGGTATTTTGTAAGACAGTGCTATTCCATTAAGAGAGCTGAGTTATATGCTGCATACACGAAGAAAGAACTGAAGCAGAAAATACAGAATTCTTATTTGTCCCAGTCTTTGAAAGATTAACAGAATAAAGGTGAATGTTTTAACTTTACCTTTTCTCTCTGTCCTGGTTGCAGAGAAGGGGATGGAGTTTAGAGCTCTGTCTTCCCTCTAATTCCATGATTTAAGGACAATTTTACAGACATTTCACAGGGGTGGCCCATAGACTATGGAAATGATATCTTTGTATTTATCAAACACTGAGAAGGGGTATGGTAGTCATTGAGGATGTGTTGGATAGTGGAGGACTGAGCATGATGAAAATGGTGTAGAATTAGTGATGGAGAATATACTGGTTTTGGCGAAGGTTGAGTTGGTTTTCATCTTAGTAGCTAGTATGGGTCTGTGTTTTGGATTTGTGCTGGAAGTGGAGTTGATAATGCAGGGATGTTGCCATTATTGCTGAGCAATGCTTACACAGAGCCAAGGTCTGATCTTTTCCTCTGGCTGGACCAGTGAGCAGGCTGGGGGTGCACAAGAAGTTGGGGGGGAGGACAGACGGCGCAAGTGACCCCAGCTGAACAAGGGGAATGTCACACATATACTGTGTGACATCATGATCAGCGATAGACAAGGGAAAGGTGTGCCCGGAGGCTGTTGCTCAAACACTGGATGGGCATCATTTGTTTGGTGGTGTACAAGAGTTTTCATTTATGTTACTCATCTTTCTTGGGTTTTATTTCTTTCCCTTAGTTATTTTCCTTTTCTTTAAAATTTATCATAATTATTAATAATAATAATAATAATTTTATTATTGTTAATTTTATTTGAATTAATAAACTGTTCTTCACTCAACCAATAATTTTTCTCATTTTTACCCTTCCAGTNCCAAGGTCTGATCTTTTCCTCTGGCTGGACCAGTGAGCAGGCTGGGGGTGCACAAGAAGTTGGGGGGGAGGACAGACGGCGCAAGTGACCCCAGCTGAACAAGGGGAATGTCACACATATACTGTGTGACATCATGATCAGCGATAGACAAGGGAAAGGTGTGCCCGGAGGCTGTTGCTCAAACACTGGATGGGCATCATTTGTTTGGTGGTGTACAAGAGTTTTCATTTATGTTACTCATCTTTCTTGGGTTTTATTTCTTTCCCTTAGTTATTTTCCTTTTCTTTAAAATTTATCATAATTATTAATAATAATAATAATAATTTTATTATTGTTAATTTTATTTGAATTAATAAACTGTTCTTCACTCAACCAATAATTTTTCTCATTTTTACCCTTCCAGTTTCCTTCCCCTCATTCTGCTGGAGCATGAAGTGAGCAAGTCATTGTGTGGTGCTTAGTTGCTGGCTGGGGTTAAACCATGAGAGTAGACTATTTTTAAACTAACAAAAATAGCAGAGAGTGGGAAAATATTGATATAAAAATGGTTTTAAATGGAATTTCAATTTCATCATTATAAGATAATGGATATGACATTTTCTCAAACACTCATTTTGATTTTCTAAAGTTTATAAATCCCATTCACTGCTTACTTCTGCCTTAATGTACCTCAAAAGTCTCTAAAACCAGAATTTTGAGCTATCTTGCAATTTTTTTCATTATGGGCTTAAAGCTCATTCTGATGAAACAAAGAAGAGCTGCTCATGACGTGAGGCAGCTGTATGCAAACAAATCAACATGTTTCAAGGGAAAATAATGTAGAAAACATTATGCTGTCCCTGTGTACAAAAATGACATTGCTAAAAATTGGTGAGGAAAATCCACATTTTGGTGCCAACATTTATATTCAAAGCTAGCTTTTGAATCTCTGCCTCTGGAATATTTTGTTCACAAACCTTCTACCTTTTGCAGAGATACAAGAAGAAATATACATATGCTTGAAGGCAGAAGAAGGTAATTATTGACTAATACACACAGCAAATAGCTAAATTGAGCAAGCTGTTGGGCTGAGTGTTAATGTGTTCACCATCTCTGTAACACATCCTATGTGTTTTTGCTGGCCAAGAAGTTGTCAGTCAGTCTGGGATGGGTCAGGCCCTATTACTCTTTGGAAGAGGATAATCCTCAGTGTTGCTGAGTTTTCATCTTCTGATTTTCTCTTTTTCCCTTAAAATTTTTGATTTTTTTTCTTGTTAGTCTTTATCCTCTTCAGCTGCTTAAGTGTCCACACTTTAGCAGTGTCACCACAGCCTGCAATTTTACATTTTCTTATCTTGCATGGCTCTAGTCTAGGTACTTTCTCATAGCTTAGCAGTTTTCCCAGATGTCTGAGCCAAGGTTATACTGCTGTGCTATATAAAAACTAGGTCATGATTCACAAACAGCTGAATCTATAAGAGGAGGATTGCAGTTTCACTTTAATCAAAATAAATAATAATAAACTTGATAAACCCCAAATAATCTGGGAGAAGGAAAGGATCTCCAGGGAGATCCATTCATATGATGATTGAAAAGCTCAGGAAATGCTTCATTCCTAACTTCAAGCACTGAAGTAAACTGGACTTAAAATTATCTGAAAGACACCCACCTTTTAATCACTTAGGATAGAAATCTAAGACATTTTCAGGTGTACACGAAAATTGAAAGATCTCACAAAGGCATCTCACTATTCACAAAAAAACAAACCAAACAAAAACCACACTAAAACAAGCAAGAACAACAACACAAAAAAACCCAGACCCAAACCTCAGAATGCCTCACTGTGTTTTCTCTAAGCATGCCTGAAATGACTGTCTAGAGTAATGTATCCAAAAAATGAGAAAGGATAAAATATATATAAACACTGAATTAATGAAGACCAAAGTTTTACACTATGACTTTTAAAGCTCTTTTCTAACAGGTCTGTTCCTTTTCTCACATAATGAAAAAGGAGCCATTGAACAAAATAAAATAAAAGAAATAACAAAGATAGAAAAGGAAATACTTTTTTTCACAGAGAATTAAATTAATTCCATGTCACTTGAACTGTTGCCAAAGTTGATTTTTCCAAAAGGGAACTTGATGGAATTTCCGTTGTTCAATCAACAGAAGACAATATTGTATTCTGAGATTTTTTTGCAGGACAAATATAAATACGTATATAAATTGCAAGGTAAATTAGGGTGAAAACTGATGGATAGACTGAAGAGTTTATACAAGCACTCTGAATGATATATGAAGCATTCTGACTTGTAAGAAAAAAACCCAAAAAACTATGCAGCTAATCTAAAAGGAAGTATTTCAGGAAGAGTTGTCTGTGGCTATTCAAATAGTTTCAGAATCATATGTATTCCAGCTAAAGCAATGACCTGCAAACAGCCACAAACAGTAGACTATAAATTACTCATCACTGCTAGACTAGTTATGTGGACTGCTTACATTTCTACTGGTTCAAGTCCTAACTGGATCATGAGCTTTCCTTACTGTTTACTCCTTGTCACCATTCCAGCTTTCCCTTTTCTTGTGAGGACCTGGAAAGTTTTGGAACAGGCCTCAGATATCAGTGTTAGGGCTTATTTAGAATCATGTTTTGAAACAGTCCAAACACATTTGCTCTAGCAATAAAATAAGGATAAGACACATGTTCTCTTACATCAGATGAGGTTGCTTCAGTTTATACTTTATTCCATAACACCCCTCAGCCACAGCATTTTCATTCACATTTCCTGACTTGCAGAATGTAGACACTCAAATGTGTTTTTCTTCAAATTTCCTTATGGTCTCTATTAAGAAAATTAGATAGATCTGAGAAATTATCCCCATATAATTAATAAATCCAATAAATTGAATATAATAAAACTAAACTGTGAGAAGATATTATTCCATTAGAAACATGAGTGTCTCAAACTGTGAAACAGAAGATCCTATTTAGTACTTTGATTAGATAATATGATAATTTTTTAATACTTCTATGTTGAATAGTTGAAAAGTGCTGAATATTTTAAATCGAATATTGGAAAAGAGCGATTTCTAGAGGATAGTAATAATCATAGTTTACCTGTATATTTCATTCGAGAAGCCAAACAGTGCCAACTTTCAAAAGCATAAAAAATGCTGCAAAAAGAGATAAAGCATCTTTAAATCAGAAAGCAGTTTTTTTTCTCTTTATCTTTTTTAAACAGCATTGTACATTTCTACAATATTTATGCTTGCTTCTGCACTAGTCATGGAGCATGGGGAAACAATTCTATAGATACGTGTATTTCTCTTGAGAAGACAGAGTGAAATAAGAGAAAAAGATCAAGCCCTAACTTGCAGCTAGATGAATGAAAATGAAAATGTAGACAGAAAAAACAGTGTTGACACAGTGACTCTAGGTAAATGCATTCATTGATTATCTATTAGCCATGTGAGAAAAATGTGTCATTCAAATATAATAGGAAGATTGAAAAAGTATTTGAAATACCAGTTTATTGACTCTGACCATCAGCAGATTTTTGGGGTGGAGGGGAAGGGAGGGGGCTGTTGACTCTCACCTCCCATCAATGGCCATTTCACTGACTCCCAGACTGTAAACCAGCATTTTTGTTCTGAATAGAATTCTGTGTGATATTAGTGGTTGGACCAGTTGCTTCTTGCCCATAAATTTGAGTCAAGCTTGATTCTCAGAAGAATCTAAAAAGGCCCAGGAATGGCACCAAGAGAAGATGAAACTGGCAGCCTCAGAAGTAAGAGATGGGGTGTCAAGAAAACTGACAACTACCATGCTTAGATATTTGACTAAACCTGTCCTGAATGTGACTAAAGAGAAAGTACAAAATTTGCTGGGCAAGTCCTAAACTAAGTGCAAGAAGATTCAGTCCTGCCCCCTAAAAACAGCTACTTTCATCTGCGCAACCTTTCCAACCTAGTGCTGATGTCAGATTGTACCATTTCTATGTAGTCTGTAGGTCTTAGTTAAATTGTACCTGAGTTTTTTGGCATCTCCATGGATATCACTTTCTCCAACTCTCTTGTAATTGCCTCAGCTTCATTCTTGAGCCCAGATGTCTTTTCACTTCAGGGATTTAAGAGAAATTATTGCAGTTAAAACAGCACAACTGCTCCCAAGCATAGTTCAGGTTTCAATGCACTTTTCCATTATTTCAGTGTTTAAATGGTAGATTGGAATGTGACCGTCCCACAGTGTCAGGTGAGTAATGGGGCTTTGTTGGGGTTTTGGACAAGAAAGTCTATTTGGAGTGAATCATCAGATTGTCTGTTGGTCTGGGTTTAGTTCTCATCATTAGCACAGTATTTGACATCATGAACAGGATTCTCTTTGCGTGTGGTGCTCTAGCAGCAGGCCAAATGTCTTCCACACAGCAGGAGACATTTAGTCTATAGAAGCATATGGGAGGTTGATGTGAAGCTTATAGTGGGGATATTGCAAATAAAGGGAATACAAAAAAACAGCTTTTCAGCCCACAGAATCACTCCTATTGCCTTGCACCTATGTGCTTATATAAATGAATTGTAGGACATAAGCAGTCCTTGGCAGAGCATAAGTCCATAATGCACTCAAAACATTTCTGATCTCCTGTGACATTGAGTACATTTACGTTGCCGAGGGGAATGAGCTCCAGCATAGGACTTCTGATTGTTCACAAACTTTAGCTGCTAATTTATGTCCTACTTCCAGTTTTGATGAATAAGAGTAGTCCCACAGAGACAGCTCTGCTGTGTAGGGAACCAGACTTAGACAGTGTCACTGTGAGTCAACCGCTGCCAAATGGCCTCAGGGCAAGGACTCAATCCACGGTCTTCTTTTATTTAGTAGAATAGAAAGAGTTAGAGAGATCTTGGGTAAGATGTGAGCTTCATGGTTAGTCCAAAAAAGACTGCTGCTCCCTTGTGCTGTCAAGTCTATTTATAGGCCTTTGCACGGAAAATTCAGGATTTTTTTCTCACTTTTGAATATTATTTATGAAGATGAGTTTAACGATCTGGGAGGGGCAAACAACAGCAAGAAACTCTTCCCATTGCCATTCTTAAAAAGGAGCATCCACAAAGTTTCTCGCAGTTTTTTTTCCTGTCTATAAAACACATTCTATTTTCCCAGAAAGACAGGTGTAACTCACATTTAACCCTTCCAATTCCATCAAATTTATTACACAAGTAAGAAATAGGGTTGGTGGAAAAAAACTGTATATTGCAAATCACTAAAAGCAAAAGAATTGCCTTTTCTACGTGTTTACCATCACTGGACATCAGTTCCTTCAGTTTGTGTCTACTGAATTTCTCTCCTAAGAAAGGAAAGAACCATCTTCTTTTGCACTCATCTTCACATATTTAGCATCACTAGTATTTCAATCTATTTTAGAAAAAAGTAGCATTGGATATGGTATTTAGATTTGCTGCAAATACAACTTCCGGACCTTAAAATTTTATAGGCATTAAAATATATACTTGACAATCAGAATTTCATTCTTCTTTATGGGAAAGCACTAAACAGCCAGACGCAAATTAAGACTGCATTCATCTTTGATAAGGCAGATTTTCATGGCATTTCTGTACTCTACAATGTTAATTACCAGTAAAATTTGTTATTTTTACATATCATGGAAGGGAAATTAAAATATAAATCCTTCATCTAGGAAATCAAAGAGAACAACATGTGAAGGAAAATATGAAGTAAGCTAATTTTATTTATTTTTTAATTAGCTGGTGAAATTATATATATAAAAACCAGAACTCTTGTGGAATTACAGGATGGAATTTGTAATTATTCTGAAATAATCCTTGAAAAGTTGATGAAGACCCATTACACTACACTTATATTACATTCCCTATGCACATCAGTGCACCACAATTTTAGGTAAAGAAAATAGTGTCTAAGCAGGTATTGCTGCCAATCCTTCCAGAAACATTCTACAGAAAGAAAAAACTACAGTATAATTTTTAGTTCCTGCTTTCAATGTAGCCAGAATATGCAATGATTTAACTCATAGGTAGTACATAGACCTTTCTATACTAGCTTTTCCAAACAGTAAAACACCCTCCCCAGAGAGTAATTCTCCTTTCCTTCTCTGCAGTGCTGCTTTTATATTTTTATTATTATTACTCTGCCTTTTGTTCAGACATAGTTAGTAAATGTTATTCAAATAAGTAACACAAGGAAAAGAAAAATGTTTGCAGATAAATTTGAATACTGGTGCTTTATTTTCTTCCTTTAAGGGACTGCTCCTTTTTACAGTGCTTCTACCTCATTTTCCAGAGTTTGGAATGATTAGGCTCTCAAATTTAATGCACTGAAACAGGTAAAATAATTCTCCACTCTCTATATGTACACACATACACACAGAGATATATGTGTCTCTGTGTGTGTATGCACATGAATGTGCACATGCATATGTCTATCTAACTTATCTGCTCCTTTCTACTCATGACAAGATGACTAGTTCTGTGCTTCCCAACTGGATAATAAGGATCAGGAGAGGCAGATATGCAGAGACTGGCTTCTGGTCCCCCATCATCCTGCAGACTGGATAATCTATGCTACATGACATGTCATGGAGTCTATGCAATGGTAGATAGTGATATGCCATCACAAATACAAATCTATCAACTCCAGCAGGGGAACATGGAGGTTTTCAATAGCATATTTCCATTTAGGGCCTAAGAAGAGAAATATTTTGGACAGATTGTTCCTGCAGACACATTTCCAGAAAAAAACTCATGCACAAGTGACTATTTGAAAAGGAACACATTACTAAAGAAAAATGGGAAAACATGAAGTATTTCAAAGTCATTTATATTGATAGTACATATAAAAGACACATAAACCTTCACTGAAATTTTGTATATTGAGAAGAGTTGGTTCTATATACTGTATTGGTTATATTTCAGTTTATGGAGAACAAACTTTCAAGGCAAGTTTAACTTATGTGAACTGAAAACAAAAAATAAGACCCAAAACTCTGAATTGTGGCTACAAGACCCACATCTCTTCTGCAACCCTGCTTCTACGGTTGCCAGCAGTTCCTGTAATATCTAAGGCTGATTTGAAAAGCTACCTATATCTAAATAGGAGTATTGCCTACTTTAGCTAGTACAAGACTGTGATCAATCAGTGCATATTTTGTTTCAGTGCATTCATGAAGCCTTCTTTTTATTAACGGGTCTTACAGATGATGAATACAAACTAGGTTAAAGTTTGCCAATCAAACTGGAAAAAATATGTATAAAAAGCAGAAATACATGATGAATAATTAGCAGAAAACCAGGTTCATCACTGCAACATTCAAACTTCTTGTATGGAAAATGGAAAGTACATGAAGACTTATTTATGGTGTTTAACATTTCTGACTTTAAGAGAATTTTTCAATGTGGTTCTTGGAGAATTTTGCTGAGCTGAAAGCCTGTCTCTCCAATCTGCACATTGAAAGTGCTTTTTAAAGAACTTTTAAGCTGGACTGAAACCAGGGGACTCATAAGTCTAAGTTAGAACAGGGTCTTGCTCCTTGCTGTTTATTTTCATCTTGCAGTACATTTTGCTTTTTTTTTTTCAGGATTTCTCATGGTATTCAGGTTCTCTGCTTGCTCTTTTCTCTTTTTCTCATTGTGAAAATGAAGAGGCTGCCTTAACCCTTAGCAAAGAACAAATCATGGGCATGTATGACATATTTATTCATTCAGTCTAACTTTTCGCTTCTTATCTAACCAAATTAGAAAGACAAGCTACTAACTTATTTCTTAAGAATCACTTTCCATTTATCAGACTGAAAAGTTAGGTTAATCATGTAATCTGTATGCTAAGAGGTAGCCTGAAAATTTACACAGTATGAATACATCTAGTTTATAACTGATCTCTTTGTAATAGTTCTATTTCAAAGTAGAACATTAATTTAAAAGAAAGAGCAGGATACCTGAAAGTCAGTCAACACCACTAACAAAGTGTTATATTCCAGTCTTAAAGACTGAACAGATTTTGAGAGTTCATTCTGGACCTCTATTTACATCCTTGTAATCTTTGATTCTGCTTTGTTTTCTGCAGTTAAGTCTCTTCATGAAAGGAATTTCTATGAGAGTGAACATATGGAGGAAGCTATTCGCCTGATTTTCATACAAGCTTTCAGATTTGCTCTTGTGGGGGTTGAGTAAGATGATTCCCTGTGATTGTGATTTCATTTACCTTTCTCCTTAGGAAGTCCACTTCAGGAGGTGCACTTGCTGAAGTCAATATTCCTATTGAAAGCATGTGAAAAAAACTGAACATTTTACTTAACTAAAATATGTATAATAGCTAAAAATAGCTTCTAGCCTTTATGGTGGTGTCCAGCTGCTACATGTTTAAAGCAACCTTGAAATTAACTGAAATTATTCCTATTCTAGGAAGGGCAAACGAAATATGAATACAATAGAAATGACAATGTAAATGAATAATATTACTAGTTGTTAATTTCTTATTATATACCTAGACAGAAAAATGCTGCTTTTTAAAATAGACCATGGCTTTTCTTCTTTCAGTCTGGTGAGAAATCATGGCTATCCTGAATTGTAGGATCACCAATCACATTCAGAAGTGATATTTTTTTAAATTATGAAAAATTAGTAGAAATTACTAAATTAAAGCAAAGGGTTTTTGGTTTTAAGGAGACTTTAGTGTTGCTTGATGCAAAAAAAAAATTCTTTTTGAACAAATACCATTAACAATCTTGATAAATAAAAAATTATAAACATTATTCATAAAGAAAAAAACGTTTAATGACATAATTGTTTTTGATATAAGTGTACTTGGTAAACTTGGTATGCTCCTGTAAGCATAACACTTAATAAGTAAAGTAAGAATTGCAACAGAACAATTGTGCCCTGGTTTCCTAAATTGCATGTTTGGTATTTCCCTCAACATGGCCTCAAGAACTGTTTCTTTCTTCAGGATGGACTCAATTACTTTTTTTGCAAGGTTTGCAAGATTTTTAACCAAGAAACCCACTGGCTTCTTGGAAACCTGACGTTTCTCTCTTCGGGGGGGGCTGCAGGAAGCAGCAGCCTCACAATTCGGGGTTTCTCCGGCACGTATCTCCACCAAGTCCGGGCCGGGCGGCCCCCGGGGTGCACTTAGCATGGCATGGGTCTCCGGCCACATAAATTCTAGCAGGAAATGAAGTAAGACGAAGGAAGGAACCTGGACTCATCTCTGTTCTGGCAGGGAGGTTTATTTGGGGTAACGGGGAGAGGGGTTGCAGAGGAAGAGAAGGGGGGGAAGACAGGGATACGGTAGGGGCTGCCAGCCCGGAGATAAGACCAGCCCCTCCCAGGCCCAGGACCTGGCTTTTAAGGGGAAAGGGAAGGGGCGGGAGCTGGTTCTCTGAGAGCCAGTCCCAGGAGAAGGAAGGGAAGATTGGCAAAAGGGGTACACACCAATAGGTTTTCAGGTACAGCAGAGCATATTTGAAAATGAACCAATAGCATACAGAGCAGGGAAACAAAGGGAGCACATGGAGATCTGAAAATTGCATTACCACAGAAACCTCTGCTGTTTTGAGCAGTTTGGGACTATTTTATCTCCCGGCAAAAAGGGTATGGGTGGAATAACCTAATTTGAGTCATGTCCAACCTATGAGAGTTGTAAATTTACCAAGAAACATATATATAAAATAAAATGTATATGTATATGAATATGTATATGTTTATGTATACGTATATGTGTATATAGACATTATACATATATACATATATATATAAAAAAAAAATGTTGTTTGTCTTAGATGTTCACATAAATTAGGATTACATATATTTTTGTGTTTATAATTTGTGTAACTGTAGCACATTAGCATTTACAAGTCCCAGCATGATTAGATATACTTTGGGTGAAATAAGGAAAAAGGATATTTTTAAAGAAATTGCTATTTATGCTGTTGGTTTACTTTTTTTATAGTCATATAATTTTCTCAGTATGACTTTTAGTGCTTAAAAATAAGATTTACATAATTATAAAAAATATAAAGGCAGGGTGAAACCTCATGTATATAAATGTTCATGCATGATTGTGTAGATTTTTCTTAAAAAGCCCTGATATTTATTAGGCTGCACTTTTATACTGGGGGAAGAGAGGAGGAAAGGGGGATCTGTAGAAAAATGGACATAAAATAATTCTAAGTATGTCTTCCTGGTGCAAAAGGCAAAGTGGTGCTTGCCCATACAGTTAAATTGCCGTAGTGAAACACCTGGTGCTTCAGCTTTCTCTTTGCTTGGTTGTGGTTTTTTTTATTGCCTTTTTTTAAAAGTTAAATTATATTTTAGGGATGTGTAACTTGACATAGAAGTTGCTTTTCTTCTTTTTAATGAACTACGAACAACTGAATTTTTCTCTACATTTTTAAGACATAGTCTGGACTCTTTCTGTTATTATTAACAGAAATGAAAAGAAGTTTAGGAGTGAAAAAAATAAATCTCTTATAGTGGCATGAAGAATTCAGACTAGAAAACCTACTTATCAGTATTAACTGACCTCTGCAAAGCTGATGTGCACTGAATCTACTGACTTCCAGTGTAATGGCCACGTTCTGATCTCACTTGCACGGATTGACACAATCCCTCATTAATATGCCAGTGAAGCCAATAAATTCCTTATTATATTCATAATACAATATGAATTTCATATTGTATTTTTTAATCAATTCTTAAAAAGCTACTTGAACTCTTTACACTCACTACAGACTATCCAAAGTCTATCAGGCTACGCAGTAAGTTCCCCACTAACTCTGTAGTAAACCCTTTTCTACAGCTAGGTTCTTTCCTATGTTTTACTACAGTTGCAAGACAAATTTAATTTTGTTATTTAGTCTTTTTCTCTCTCTTGGACTCTAAGGTCCATACCATGGGCAAGTAGCTCTGTTTCTGCAAATAATATGCAGTGGGTGAAGCTTTGATTCTGTTGTGAAAGTGAATCCCACTTTTAATAGCATGTTTTCCACATCTAGTATAATGTAAAACTCAAAAACAGCAATGAATCATAAAGGTCACTAATGGAGATACAAATTACCTCATTCATAAATAAAATGTGCTTGTTCAATTTCTACCACACCATTCTTCATTTCATTTCTCTCCATTGATCTTCACCTGCTTGTGGAGAGTTACATCTTAGCAGAAAGTGATGAATAGTGAAAAGTTTTAATTCTTATTCACATATAAATGTCTGAAAAAAAGAAACACAATTCAGTTTATCTTTAGTAGAGGTCTCTAACTCTGCTTTGCAATCAGCATATGATATGAGAGAATTCCCAGATTTTTAAACAAATTTGGAAGCCAATTTAGATAGGCATTAGGAAGTACTCTCTGCTGTAGTTATACCATTATGCAGAGAAGGATGTAACATTTATTGGGTAGGAGAGAGACGAAGCAAAAGGAAGCTTGATTTTGTAGTCTAGTGCCAGAGAGACTGCCTTGGGATGGAAAAGTGCTTTTGTCTGGTATGTTCTTCCACTTTTCCTTATGAATTTTATTCAGTAACTTTTAAATGCAAATGCAAGAGTCCTTGAGGAGTAGGAGGATTCCCTTAACTGAGAATCTAGCATGTACAGTACTAAAGAGTTAGTAAGATACATGTATTGCACCGAAAGGTGTCACAAATGTTCCACTAAAGTGAAATCAGTGGATTCAGTTCACACCAGGCTTACAGAGGTCAGTTAAACTGGTGAGTAGGCTTTCTAGTCTGAATTCTGCGTGCCACTGCAAGAGATGTAGGTATAGATCACTCAGTCATGTTGCGTTTATCTTAGACAGTGAGAGCACACAAAGTCCCATACTCATGCAGAGCAGTTGCATGGAGGTAGAAAATTCAGGACCCTGTGAAATCTTAGAACAGTGGGTTCTAATATTTTTGACTCCTACAAACCTAAATTTGGCCACTCCAATCTACTCTGAAGTAAGCTATAAAGTAACAAGATGAAGTAGAAACAAATAAGATGAAGATGGAGATAAATGGAAGACGTAAGAAAGGAAGGCAGGAAGGAAGGAAGGAAGGAAGGAAGGAAGGAAATTTATGAAGAACCCCACACAGAACAGAGAGAAGATGTTTTTTAAAGGTTTCCAAACTTGGTATTCTCTTATTAAGCAGGAACAAAGGGCTTAATTAATGGATGAAAGGAGTTAATGTTAAACAATAATTATATTATTTCATTATTTTATTAGAAAAATGTAATTATAGCATTTTCCCTTCATCACATAAAATCACCTACTTTTCAGAAAGAATTTTATTCTAAGGAAGCATACATCCACATCTTCAAAACTTTCTAAACTATCTCAGATTACTCTTCAGTTCTGTTTACCCAATGAACTGCACTATAGAACTGTTGATTCACTTCGAGAATTTCTTTTGGAGAAAATGTTTAGAGCACTTTCAAACAAAATTCCTGTGTAATTCTGATGGTGACTAAGTGCGAAGACTGCTTTCAGCATTCCAGATATCTCAAAACCACTGTTCCATGAAGTCTTTGAACATTATCCCAGACGTCTTTGAACACCATCACCCACCCTTCTGCTACATGGTCTGGGAAATGGCAATCTCATGGTTTTAAAATAATCACCCTAATGAATTGCAACACAGCCTTCAGAGCATTCCAGACGGCTTCAACTGCAATAAAAACACCCCCAAGAAATAGCAGCCAAGCCATCTCAGAAGGCCAACAAGGCCATCCTACTTAATTCACAGGAATACTTCATAAGTACTGGATATCGTGGATATGACAGCCTGCTATCAAGGTAATGGCTACAAATCTCTCTGCACTACTTGACCTGGGGAACCAGAATCATTAACTGTAGCAATGTGGTTTTTGGGGTTCCATGTGCTCCCTTTGTTCCCTGCTCTGTATACCATCGGTTCATTTTGAAATATGCTCTGCTGTACCTGAAAACCTATTTGTGTGCTCCCCCTGCCAATTTTCCCTTCCTCCTCCTGAGACTGGCTCTGGGGAAGACAGTCCCTCCCCTTTCTCTTCCCCTTATAAGCCCAGGTCCCAGGTCTGGAAGTGGTCTGATCTCTGGGCTGGCAGCCCCTACCCTGTCCCTGTCTTTCCTCCCCCCTTCTCTTCCCCTGCAACCCCTCTCCCCGTTACCCCAAATAACCCTGCCTGCCAGAACAGAGATGAGTCCAGGTTCGTTCCTTCATCTTACTTCATTTCCTGCTAGAATTCCTGTGGCCGGAGACTCATGCCATGCTAAGCGCACCCCGGGGGCTGCCTGGCCCGGACTTGGTGGAGATACGTGCCGGGGAGACCTCGTTTTGTGAGGCTGCCGCTTCCTGCAGTCCCCCCGCAGAGAGAAACATCAATTAACCATGTTTAGATGTGCAGATTTAACTATTACTTGTCATCCATTTACTGCCAGGGAATATATGTGTGTGATCTTGTCACTGCCTGGGGCTTCTTTTATGATTTGGTGCTGAGGTTTGGATGAGTACTACACTTCTATGAGTACTTAATGAGTACTTAAATGAGTACTACATTTAACTCAGGTAATGCATCTCCTGCTGCTAAGACTGCACTTCTAAAGATCCTTGGGTGACTTGCATTACCCAAATGTTAACACTGGGAAAAGAGTAGGCTATAGGACAATACAGACACAAAACTAATAGATACAAGGTGTCTGTGAATAAATACAGATTATATAGAGTTCAAGTCGATCAGAGAAATGAGATTCTGAAAAATCTCTCTGGGAGAAAGAGAGGATAAAAAGTATAAAAATTGAAGAAAGCTCAAGTAATTACTTTAAAAGATTATATGTCCTGATTTTGTACAGCAGCAGAAGTCTGTACCAAATAAGTATAAGGTCTTTTGCTCTTTATGTATAATAGTGTCTTGCATATTTCCTTTTCAAATATTTAGCAAGAAGGAAAATGTACAGAGCTGCATGAGCTACAGAACAATTTCACAACTCATTGATTGGAAAAGCTTTGCACTTTGTCCTTCTGAGATTCAAAACACAGATAGAAGATCTCAAAGTTAAAATAAAATTGCCTTATTCATATGAATAATTCCATATTCAGAAGTCCTCCTGAGGATTATTAGAAGAAAATAGGAACATCATTATGAACCATGTTAAAATGGAGTTGATAGATGATGGATTAAACAGAGGAGAGGGGTCAGAAGTGAAAAGTGAGAACACTGAGTCATTTACATTAAAATAGGTGGAACCTTGTGTATAGAGCAGATTATGCAGGAATATCACATCTGGAGAGAAAAGTAGAGTGTCACAAATTGGAAAAGAATCAAGTGAGAGAAACGTTATGTGACTTAAAGTATAAAGGATCTACCTCTGTGAAACTATGAGCCCAGACCTCTTAGTTATAGAGACAGGTTTTCTTTTGCATCTTATCTGCCTGTGTGTCCTAGGTTACAGATTCTTTTTCTTCAAGAAGATATTATCCTCTGACAGACAATTTTTTGGGTCTTTGGCTATCTCATCCATGCTGTGTTAGATAAAAAGTGTTGCCAACTGAGCCAGTGTGGTCTTACTTGCACAAGGAAGTGCCAGAAATTGGAAGAGAGATGGTGCAGAAAGTAACTCTTAGAACAGTAAGACTAGGTCTATTTTTTAGTTATGCAATTCTCATAAAATTGTCAAAGAAAGGAGAAAAACATATTGGATAACAAAAAGACTGGAGAAAAGTTTTGAAAGTGAGATTTTAATATGTTTGAAACACATTGCACACGAAGCAATGCTCAAGTACAAGACACACTGCAAATAGATTGAATATCAGTGTTTGTACAGTATATTGCATCCATAAAGCATGCCATCCATGACACAATTACAAATATTAAGGGAAATCCTTAATCCTTAGGTAGGTAGGAATGCCAGCATTCAAAGAACTATAAAAGTAGATTGAGTACAAAATAAAGGAAATCATACAATCAAGCCTTACATTGAAATTCCCTATGGATAAAAGTAAACATGAGCGACAGTGAAATTTCAGAAATATTCTGACCCAACAAAACTTAAGGAAAAATTCATCATAGATAAAGTTTTAATACCAACAAAAGCTGATCTTTTCAACATATATAAAATATTTTTGCACCAGCTAAAAAAAACCAAGGTATATTTAACTAACCTAAAATGCAGTAGTGGCACAATGAACTTTAAAAAAAAAAAAGTGGAGCTTATAGACAAATAAGTATAGCTGTATTGTCTTTGTGTGACATGGTTTTGGGGGCAGGGAGGACATGGTCATGGTGTTGTCTGTGTGTGCTACAGGGGTGGCTTCTCTAAGAAGCTGCCAGAAGCTTCCCCTGCATCAAATACAGCCAATGCCAGCTGGCTCCAAGGTGGATACACCGCTGGCCAAGAACAAGCCCATCAGTGACAGTGGTAAGGCCTCTGGGATAACAGATTTAAGAAGGGAGAGAAAACAATATGCAACAGCAATTGCAACCAGAGAGAGGAGTGAGAATATGTGAAAGGAACAGACTTGGAGACTCCAAGATCAGCGAAGTAGGAGGGAGAGGAGGTGCTCCAGGCACCAGAGTAGAGTTTCCCTTGCAGCCCATGGTGAAGATCAAGGTGAAGCAGGCTGCGCACCTGCAGCCCCTGGAGGCCCATAGTGGATCAGAGATCCAGCTGCAGCCTCTGGAGGACCCCACACTGGAGCAAATAAATACCCAAAGGTGGCTCTGATCCTGTGGAGAGTTTGTGCTGGGGCTGGTTTTCTGGCAGGACCTGTTACCCTGCAGGGGATCCATGCTGGATCAGTCTGTTCCTGAAGAACTGCACCCAATGGAAAAAGACCTGGAGCAGTTCATGAAGATCTAGAGCCCAAGACTCACACTGGAGAAGTTCATGGAGAACTGCTTTCCATGTGAGACATCCCATGCTGGAGAAGGGCAGGAGTGTTAGGAGTCCTTACCCTGAACAGGAAGGAATTCTGGAGATGCGTCATGAACTGACTGCAGCACCCATTCAAGTCCACCCTTCCTGTGCAGAAGGATGTAGGGAAAATTGACAATGATGTTAAGCCTGTGAAGAAAGAAGGAGTGGAGGGAAGGTCTTTTTATGATTTTCTTTTTATTTCTCATTATCCTACTTTGACAATAAATTAAACTAATTTCCCAGGTTGAGGCTGGTTTGACTGTGACAGTAATCAGTGAATTATTTGACCCATGAACATTTTGTTATATTTCTTCTCACCTGTCCAGTTGAGGATGCGGAGTGATAGAATAGCTTTGGTGCACACTAGCATCCAGCCAGGATCACCCCACCACATAAACACAAACCTTTATGTGCAGCTGTGTATCTGTTCTTGTCCAATATGCACATCCCAAAGCAAAAGTTGTTACCATGATCTTTGATTAGGTTGCCACCATTTCTCATATCATACTTAGGCCTTCACCATCACCCTCAGCTAGTATGGTTTGTTTTCTCTTGTTCTCCATCAGAGATATGTGTGAATTTCATAGGTCACATAAAAGCTCAGTAAGTTGTGCACATCTCCTGAGGGGACAAATTCAGGTTTTCAAAGCTGTCATGGAAGGAAAAGAAATGTTGGAGTCCCTTCACAGACAAGCCTTCATTACTACTGTTTGACCTTAAAAAAACCCAAACCAATCAGCCTCTCAACTCCTCAGAAAAATCAGAGACTTCCTATCTCTCCTCAGAGCTCATATTGACTCTGTCTTTCACAAACGTTATTTCTCAGTACCTTAATCCCTGTGTCCTGAGTTCACAAATCCCCCCATATATCAGATCTTCCTCTCTTCAGTTTTATTTCAGACAAGTGGGGTTTGCCTTTGACCTTGCTACAGAAAACATTGAAAGAATAAACATCCCATCACTGGAATGAGGAACCACATTTCTTTTAATACATCCTCTGATTTTATACCTTTGGGTATTTAAATTTCTGTGAAACCAGGAAGAACATAAATAGAAACTTTCCCTTTCCTTTTTTTTCTCCCCAAAAAATTTAAGTGCTGGCAACATTTTATCTAATCTTTAAACTTCTGCAAACTTTTGTCCTTCTGAGGTTTTCTACTGTTCTATTGCATTAAGACAGAGAGAGAGAGTTCCTTTTACAGCTTAGTTCCCATCTACATAAGCATTGACACTGGAAAAAAAAAAAACGCTGGGAAACCAAAAAGCTTCCTCATCATTTCCTTACCAGACAGGAATATCCTCCTTACAAGTATGTGAAAACTGTGTCTAAACAGAGAAAACATAATCAGATAAAATAATATGGGCATTAGTTAAAATCATCACCAGAAAGGACTTTAGGACTTTGGAAGAAAATAAGCTACAATTATTTCCATGACCACAGTTTTCTTCTTAATGAAACAGAAACAGAAAATATTTGGCAGTATCTGTCGATTTCACTGGTGGTCATTTTCTAGACAACCATGCTGCACAAAATTGTCCAGCAGGTAAATGTTCCACTGTGTGCTGGAGCCCTAAAAGATCCGTCTTCCATTATTTTATTTTTATTACACACCTCATGGAATTCCACAAAGAGGGTACTGAATAGCAGAAACTCCCTATGTCTTTGAAATTTTTCTGGTGATTCTAGTATATGTTAAAACTTGTCCTAATTTATTGGTTCAGGTATCAAGCATTGGATGTCTAGATCCTTTCTTTTAGTTTGCCTATTAGTGTTGCTGCAGTTCTGAACTCTCACAAAGAAGTTTTTGCCAGATATGTCAGAATGCTGTCTCTTAATATGCCTATACAGTGTGAGCCAGAAACACCTGGGATCCATGAAGAATCTTAGTTCCTCATAAACATTGTCATCGATAAGATAAAAACCAATTTTTCTCTGGAAACCTCTTTGGAAGACCAACTGTTGAAAACATAAACTCATACAATAATTTTATGTAATGGTTTTCATTGGGGGTATTGGAGTAGGTCAGTTTGCCAAAAGAGCTCTCTGCACCAAGTTTTCTAATTTCATCATCAAATGGACTGCAGAGCAGAAATCGATTTTGTGTTTGCATTTTCCTTTCTGATCTTTTGGCCCTGGGTTTTACATGCATACTTTCAAAATAAATGCTAAGCACTATGCATTGGCAGCTTTAGATTACTGCAGTAACTCTAAATTAGTCTTTCTTGTAGAAAGACTAGGCAAGCAATTCCTAAATAAGGTGTTGTGTTTTAATCCCAGCTGGCAACCAAGCACCACAGAGCAGCTTGATCATGCCCTTCTCACCCCACCCCCTGTTCTCTGCTGGGATGTGGGAGAGAGAAAAGTGACAAAACCCGTGGGTTGATATAAAGGCAGTTTAATAAGTAAAGCAAAAGCCATGCACAAAACCAAAGCAAAACAAGGAATTCACCAATTCCTGTGGACAGGCAGGTGTTCAGCCATCTCCAGGAGAGCAGGAGTCCACCAGGAGTAATCATTACTTGGAAAGACAAACACCACCACTCCAAACATCCTTCCTTCCTCCTTCTGCCCCCAGCTTTATGTACTGAGTCTATGAAGTAACTACACACTTGCTAATCTAGCCTAGTTCCTGGAAAAATTATGAATAAGGTTACACAGGCTACTGCTGAAAAGCACTTAAAGAATAATTGCCACCTTTAGTCATGGTCAGCATTGGTTCACAAAGGAAATGTTCTGTTTAATTAATTTGATATCCCTGTGTCACTCACCTGGTGGGATGAAGGGAAGGCAGTGGATGTAGTCTTCATGGATTTTTTTAGGGTTTTGACATTAGCCCTCACAGCATGCTTCTGGACAAGCCGATCTGATGTCGGATGAGTGGGTTCACAATGCACTGGGTGAAGAACTGGCTGAAGTATAAACCGGTAGAGCGCAAGTACAAGCTGATGGAGCAGAGGCTGTAAAGCAGCCCTCCAGAAGCGGATCTGGGGATGCTGACCAACAACAGGTTTGAGAAATGTCAGTGCTCCCTTTCAGCCCGGATCACAAATCACATCCTGGGGTGCATCAAATGCAGCGTCACTGCCCATCAAAAGAGGTTACTATCCTGCTGTATTCAATGGTGGTGCAGCCTTACCTTCTGTGCAGTTCTGGGTCCCAGAATTTAAGTAGGATGTGAAGGTGTTTGAAGACATTCAGAGAACGACAACAAAGTTGGTGAAAGGGCTGGAAGAAATATCCTGCGAGGAGCAGCGAAGAACTTTGGGTATGTCTAGTTTGGAGAAAAGAAGGCTGAGGGTTAGCCTCATTGCTCTCTACAGCTACCTGAGGAGGAAGATGTAATGGAGAGGGAGATGCTGATCACTTCTTCATGGTATCCAGTGATAGAACAAGTTGAACGGTTTAAAGCTTCAACAGGGGAAGTTCAAATTGGACATTAGGAATAATTTCTTTACCAAGATGTGGTCTGACACTGGAATAGGTTCTCTAGAAAGGTGGTTGATAGCCCAAGCCTATTTAAGAGGCATTTGGACAATGCCCTTAATAACATGCTTTAATTTGGTCAGCCCTGAATTGGTCACACAGTTGGACTAGGTAATCATTGTAGGTCCCTTTCAACTGAAATAGTGCTATTCTGTTCTATTTTAGTCTAGCTAAGGCTAGTTTTAGAGACAAAAACTAGACTGTTTTAGGCTAATGCTTTATGTTGCTGAAGACTGATCACTGCATAAGCTGTTGTCTGGGCAACAAGCATGAGCAAAAATAATAGCTGTCCCTGAAGTAAAGACTCACTACACTTCCATAAAACTCCCCAGAATAGTTTTCTTCTTAATTTTTAAGCTCAGGGCATAGAATCCAAAACATGTCAGCAGTCTCTAAATTATTTGCTTATTTTCAAATGGCCAAACCCTTGATACAAGCAGTTCTGGAATAGATAGTATATAGTCTTGAACTTTAAATTTAGAGAAAGTTTGGTGAGGGATATTCATGCACAACGAAAATATCTGTTTTGCTGTTACTCTGTATGTCTTTTTTTCTATGGTTTTGCAACAAAGTAGTAGAACCAGTTGCATTACAAATGCCTAGCATAGAGAAAACATTATACCATTCCCTTTGCTCTCATTATGGAATATTTAGAACAGGATCCATTTGCATTAACTTACGGGCTGCTTTGCCTCCAAACAAGCTGCCGGCCGCTGAGAGCAGCAATGAAAAGGCGACGGGTTGCGCTGAACACAGCCCGGGAGTGCCGCGGCTGTGACGCACACAGGCGGGTGCTGTGCCCAGGGGAACGGTAGCCTTTTGAGAAAGCAGTAGAGATGAAAGAGGCGTAGGCTTTTGATCTTGGAATTCCAGCAGGTTTACTGTAGGATCGCCGTGGGGGCTGGCAGGGCGGAGAACGAGGGACAGGACTAGGTTGACCGGAATCTGAAGCCCGAAAGCCTCGAACTCGAGCCTGCACAATGTTAAAAGGGGGGGGGGAACGGGGCGTGTCCAGCCGATGAGGGCCAATCAGGGAAGATCTGAGGGAGAAGGACAGGGTTACAAACCAATGACGGTATTGCAAGGGAAGGTACGTAGTCTTGAACCAATGGAATGTTTTGCTGGGAGAATATTCTGGAACATAAATCATAAATTTAATAAAGGCGGGATGTTATATAGGGCTAATCCACAGCTGCACTTATGTATTTAAATGTGAGGGTTTGGACAGAGCTTAAGACTGCAAGCTTCTAAATTTAGTCATGGGATCCAGTTTGCTAATGCTGGCAACTCACTGATTTAGAGAGCTATTAATGAGAAAAACTGTAGATATTTACCTTAAACTGAGATATCAGATCCCAACACTGTTAATTAGAGGGTAGTTTCTCAGAAGCAAACATAAGTATCAAATGCCATTGGAAACTCCTTAGGGTATTTGAGACATTTTCATTAGGCTAGACCTGCAGTTGATTTCTGCTCTCAGAGGTCAACTGGAACTCAAGCAAAATAGTATTCTATGTCAAATTGCACTGAAAAGTAAGGCAGTTTAGGGAATTTTGATAATTCATCGAAGCCCTGCATCTGTGATGGCAGCTTAAACATTTATATTCAGCACTTACAGTTTGACATCTGGAGTCTGGAGTTGGAACCCGTCTTAAAAGTTTATGACATTCTTGCTTCAAAAAATATTCTGTACTTTCTAATTCTTCTGAAACTTTTTATGAAAACCCATAAATTAGTAAAAAAATACAGTGGGTGTTGGTTTTTTTGTTTGTTTGTTTAGTTCTTGATCTGATTTGCAATGCAAATTAATTTTTATTCCTCTGTACTTGGTTTCGGCCAAGGACAAGGTTAATTATTCACAGTAGCCATGAGGGGGCAGAGCCTGGATTTGTGTGGCCATGACCAATACCCTAAGTTTAATCCATACTATCTTATGTAATTGCCTGGGGCAGGGGACTCTTGCTTCCTAGAATGGTGTCCCTTTCCAGATGGTGAAGAAGCATGGTAGGAATAGTGTCCACCCACCACTGTTTCATTGTCCTGGGCTTGGTGAGCATTACGCATGTAAATCACCCTCTCTTTGTACACTTTTGTTATTAGTATTGTTGTTTGTATTCTTAATTTTCTTATCTTGTTGCTGTTTCCATTAAAATTGTTCTTATCTCAACTTGTGATAAGTGATAAGGCACCTTTTGTGCCTCCAGTTCCCAACACCAACCCCCAAGCAGGAAGGGAGAGGGAAAGAGAGGAGAGCAAGTGAGCCCCTTCTGGTTTGGGAAAGTCTCAGTGAGAGCACTGATTTGGGTAGTACCATTCCTAAACCACAATATTCTCCCATGTGCTAAAAAATAAATCTCTTAATTTAAACAGTCTAGGTTCATATTTTGAATTGAGATAATAATGCCCTTCACAGTTAACTGTCCAGAATGGAACAATCACATAAATATATGTCAGTTCCCAAGTCCAAATCAGATCTATTAAGTTTCAGATCAATGGATTACACTTTTAGTTTTTCTCATATCCCTATGTGATTCTTTCACTTGCATCCACAATCCTAGATGTCATTCTTACTTCACAATCCTAATATACTTACTAGGGGATTTTCATGTCACGTCCAACCAGAAGGCAAAAGCTCCCCTTGCTGTAGAGGATTTGTAAGGTTGTTCAACCATTTGACCTGTAGAGGTTCAGCACAATATTTAACAAACACAGAATGAGTCCTGTTTGTGTCTTCTCTTGCTAGTGTCTACTCAGGCACCATGATGCTATTTAGAGAGAAACACATTAACATCTCTACAAGTTTGATGCCTGATGGGTTTTTTGTCCTTTTTTTATTATACTTTTATATTCTTTTATATCCTTTATACCCTTCCCTATTCCTGTACTTTTTACTCTCTGTATCTTAACCCTACATGTTTACAACCCATGTACCTTTGCCTCGCTCAGAATTCTCTGGAGAAGATGAAACAATCTCCACAATCTCAAGAGCATGAGGCACCAACCTTGAAAAGAGCCCCATCACTGGGACATGTTTTTGTAAACTAAGTTGTAACCGTTTTGGGGGGAGGTAATTTTAACAAGGGGGCAATTACTTCATTTGTTAGACTTCTCATTGGAGAATTTTAGATAGGTATGCTAATCTGGGGGGGTCCATAAAATTGTATACGGGGAGATCACTCTCTCTCGGTCGTCATGATGCACCTGGAATCCTATTAAACCAAGGTAATATCCTTTTTCCTATACTGCGTGTCTGCGTCTCAAAATTTTTTCCAGCAATTTTAGGCATCAAGTTGTTCAAGGAGGGGAGTATCACATTACTCTTGATCTGAGTGTTGGCTACAAGACAAAGAAGTAACCCTTCTCATGCTCCTTTAGCTTTCTTGTAGCTACTTCTTCCTGCTGTCTTCTTTGCATCAGAATATGCCATAAAAATTACCTCTTGCAGAATCAGTACACAAATATTTCTTTCAGTGAAAGGCTTCGAGACTGAAACAGCTTTTTGCATTCTCTGAGTCAAAAACTTTTATCATGAAAAGGACTTATGTTTTCCAATTCAGCTCAACGGATATTTTTGAAAACCAATTAAAACATGATATTGACATATACAAAAAGTCTGCAGTCTATTGAGTGGTTGATGATACCAGCAGACTTGTAAGAATATATTTGAGAATTTATAATGTAGGTTAACACCAGCATTAGCATGAAATTAATGCTCATTTCCCCCAATGAACACCTCTGTAATTTATATCAGTTTTCATTAATCTCTTAAACTTGTTACAATAAATCTCTTTGCAACCCATTATTGTAGCCTAAAGTCTCTATTTATTTATCTACAATAGATTTGCAAAACAAAATGTATTATTTCACTTTATAATTTGTTTGGTTTTATTGTTGTTTTGCCTAATGTACAAAGAATGAAACAACTTTGTTTTCTGTTTAAAATCTTAAAACAATACTACTCAAAATAATTTGAATCGATGATACAGCAACTGTAGATAAGGAAATCAGCAGGGGAAAAAAGTAGGGTCACCTTCTACTGCTGTTAGTTAGCTTAGACTGCATACTTTATCAAAGCTGCTTTCCTTTCTTGTCCTTATTGCATTTGGTTTCTCCTTGGTTGCTTTTCTCTTCATCTGTGCATTTGAAAACCTTTGTTGTTGGAAGCTCACTGTTCTTCCAGCAGACAGCTGACATTAATTACAACATGATACCGTTCTGGGCATCACAATTCTCAAAATAAAGGAGTATCAAAAGGAACTGCCAGCAGCCCTTTACATATCTCAACTTTGTACAGAGTACTTTGACAAGAAAGAAATCACTTCTGCCCAGTGCTAATCTGATCAGGGGAAAAAAAAATCAAGTTGTGTAATGGTTTCAGGGATGTCAACAATATTTTATTATCTTGATAGGGAAGCTTGGAAGGTAATCACTGTACAAACGTTTTGTAATTTTTAAATTTTGCTTTGGGGCTTCACTTTTGATTTCATTATTATTGCCAGTGTTCCAAGCCTTGAAAACTTTTGGGACATATGTTAGCTCCGATTCTAGTTTGTTCCTTGTGAAGTGAGGCAAAATTTTTAGTACTTGAGATTTGAGAGATTCAACGAAGAAATTGATCCTAAGTAGAAGAACATTCCTTTCTACTACAGTCTAACAGCCTGTGATGATTTCCCACTACCCAGATTTGAGTGAGTATGATACTGGTTGTGTCTCTCCTATAGGCTCCACTAAGAGGCATCCCTACATGGCTCATTAATTACTGTTTCATCCCTTCTTTGCAGTGTGGCACTAAGGAAGGTACTTAAGGAGTGAGACTCTTCCAGGCACACATACCTGGTTTTGATTTTTTGGGTTTTGAGTTTTATTTTCTGAAGCAGTATATGCATTGTGTCTCTGCAATCACTTGTCAGAGAACCATGTTTGTTCAGTGTGATTCTTGTTAACAAAACTTATATCAGAGTGGTCCTAAGTTTCATTATTTAACACTTAGGGCTGTCATTGCCTTCTAAAGAACATGTTCATGGATACAATTTAAATTACTCAGTTTTAAAATCTAATTATTTCAGTGGTTTGTCATTTCCTTTCCTTCTAAAGATATTTTTGAACTCACTAGAATGAATTATACTTGTCTATACTGAAAGGCATAACTCTCACAGAGAATACAACATTCTGTTCTTAATTACATTTGTTGGAATATAAAACATTGTTGCTGTGTCCTTCCTGTCCCTGACCCCGCCCCCCTGACCCCTTCTGACTAGATGTGAGTCATGACCGCCCNGGGGCAGCCTTCCCCCCCGCGGCAGGGGAGCGCTGCCCCACTGTTCTGCACTGCAGCAAAACATAGCAACAATTTGTGGGTTTTCATTGTGTTTGCATACCTTTTGTTCTATTTCTTTGACTCAGATTTATTCACTCTTGAAATTCCAACAAACTTTTTCCTATAGAATAGACAAACAGCCAGAAACAAAGAAATAAAACATCACTTCAAAAGCTACCTGTGATATATTTAGGCAAAGCAAAGCATTGAAGATAATTGGCATAATGATCTTTGGTAGAAACCAGCAATATAGTTTGCAAGCTAGAGTGACAAGGTAGAATTTGGGAGACGTTTAGTAAATTATAGCTTTATGTAGGTAAAATTGTTTACAGCCTTTGACATTATTTTCTTCATTTCAAACAGATTATTAGAGTCACTTGGATTACTACACAATATTTTCACTGAAAGCATGGCTAATACAGCACTAAATGTTCCATTTATCAAATTCTAGTCACCTTTTAATAAGAAACTCCATGAAGGCAGAAGTTATTACGTGGTGAAAGCAAGGCTGAGATTTATTTGAAAATAAGACAAAATGTATGGATTTTGGCCTGTCAATTATGCCGTCTTGGACCTAATTCGTATTGTTATTTCTTTCAGACATTTCACAAAGACTTCCCCCCCACTTGCTACATTAAAATTGACTGATCTTACTTAGACTATATATCCTGGAGGTAAAGCAAGTTGTAGATATTGTCCTAGTGCCTGCTGCTGCTGCAGTTACTGCTGCTGCTGCAATTATTGCTGCTGTTTGGCTTTTAGCCAGCAGTATCTCTTGGAGGCTGCACTGAGGTTGTCATGGGCACCATAAGATGATTTGCAAATGAATCACTAAGTGAACTTTTGGTCATACTCGAATATTCTATGAAGGTAGGGTGAGACCAGACTTTATCAAGGACTTTGTAAAAATACTTTAAAACAAACTAGTAAAACACCAAGACGTTCTTCCAAACTGTGAAACACTATATGACCTTATTAACAAAAGTTTCCACCTACTATTCTCTTAAAATATCATGGCTAGAAAACTCCTAACTAAAAGAGAATACATGAGAAAAAAATGAGTGCAGGCACAAAAAATCAGAGGATGAAGGTCAGGGGAAAAAAACAATAATTTTACTAATATAATTGCAAACTATCTTGGCATCATAACAGATATAATGATAATTTTGCTTATGTGGCCACAGATTTACTTATCTTGCTTGGTGCTACCCATAATTGCAAATCTTATATTCAATAAGCTATTTTCCTCTCTTCTGTTTTCTCAGCTTTGTCTGTTTCTGTTTCAAATGTCTCAAAAGATAAGGCTTCGAGTAACTTATTTTAGTGGAAAGTGCTCTGCAAGGTCAAAGGGAAGGGGTGGAAAGCATATTCCCTTATTAACAAGCTGCCTTCTGACATAGCTGATATATGAACATTGTTCAGGCAGTTAATTGTTAAAGAGATTAAAATTCTTTGAGTTCCACATATAATCAGTTCAAATTGCAGATTTACAACCTCGTTGAATATTCCATCTGCAAGGCTAAACTGGTACCTTTTATCTGTCATAGAGAGATGCTGCTTTTGTTAATGATAAGAGAATGTATTTGTAAACACTTTGAGACATTATTATCTCAAAGTCCAATTTCAGCCCCTAAGTTGATTCAATATCCCCAGAGCAGCAAGAAGAATCAGCATATTTTTGCAAACAAAACTGAAGAAAAATGCAGATAAATAAAGATCAACCCAGTATTTTTGTATAAAAATAATGCATTAAAATTACTTTTGCAAAATTACTTCCTGGATACCTCTTTCAGAATTTAGATTAATTCCTTGGAACATCAGCATTTGCCAAAATTAGACTCAAATCTTTTATTTCTATATCTAATTGCAACATATTTTCTGTCTTGTTCTGCTTATGTTAATATTCTTAAATACTTAATTTCCTATTTTACATTTAACTATTCCAATGATTATGTTGGATTAGTGTAAGTTCTAAGTGCATAATAAACCTACTTTTTTGTTTATATATAGACTATAATTACCTCTTGCAAAACTGTGCAAAAAGATATTGGAAAGTAGAGTTATCTCTCCGACCTATTAATTGTGAGGATATGGGAAGCTCAGAGCACTCCCACTCCTTCCTACTCATTACCCCTTTAGGCAGCCAAAATTCCATGTCCCACATGTACAAGTCAGTTATGAACTGAAATGTGATTCAATTCAGTGCTTTAAAATAACTTTCTGTACATTCAATCATGATTTTTATAGAACCCTTAAATGCTTCCAAAAATTTAGTAACACTAATAAGTGAGTCAACATATTAAGCCAAAAAGTAAGATGAAATAAAAAGAGATGCATAAAATATTATGCAAAACTTAACTGTTTGAATTAATTTTTTCCTAAGCATATCACTAATAAAAACATGGTGTTATTAAAAAAACATACTCAACATGTGTGAAATCCTAAGTAGGAGTTTCTAGGTTTTACTTTACAGTGTAATTTGAAACATTTCTATGGAATCTAAATATTTAGAGGAAGCAAAAAGTGAATTTTTTTTCTAAGAAAGAATTTAAATGTTACCATGATTAACAATAAAAAATAACAATCTTATACAAACATATAAACCGGGCAAAAGAACTACCATTTATTCATGTATTGTTAAAGAATCCAAGGACTGTACATCATTAGCCTTAATCATCCTACTTCAGTGAAAGTTAGGCAGAATACTAGTATGTTAATAAAAGTTATAATTTCTTGAAAATCTTTGTGTCTTGGTTGTTGGAACAGAGAAAAAGAACCAGCACAACCTTAAAAAGTTAAAGTTGCAAAACAACGTTAAAAATATTTTGAGTCAAGGAAGACTCAGAATGTTGCAAGACTAGAACAAGTCAACAGTATCAGAGAAGAAGGTATTATACATTGAAAAAGATATCGGGTGAAGCTATCTATTGGTCTTTTATGATCTAATTGTCTATTCTATTGTTTTAAGAAGATATGTATTTTTTGAGGACAGGTGGTTTAAGACAGAAACTAAAGTAGATCTGCAGAAACCATACTGTAGTGAATACATTTTAAAAGTTTTAAATGGTATAATTCCAGGAAACAAAGACACAATGTAGAGTTACTTCAGAAACTTAGTCAACCCATGATGCATTGCAGGTTCTCCCATCCTGCTTGCTGAACAAATGGAGGTAGTTAATGGCAACATCTACTGTGTGAAAACATAATTAAGACTCGTGAACAAAAAGTTTCCAAATTTAATAGTTCTATTTAGCTGGATGTCTTAAGTTGATATCTTAATTATCCTGGAATATGACTCTCCCAGAAAATTGTTGTGTTTTGTAAATATAAAGAGAAATGCTTTCAACTCAGAAGCCACAGATTAACTTTCTAACACTTGCAATATTATTTCAGTAATATGCTTTGCAAATAAGCATCAGATGTCATCATGGTTTAAGCCCAGCCAGAAATTAAGCACCATGCAGCCACTCACCCAATCTCCTCCTCCCTCCTCCCACTGTGTTAGGATGGGGAAGAGGGTTGAAGTAAAGCTTGTATGTTAAGATAAGAACAGTTTAATAATTGAAAATAAGGTCAAATACAATCATAATGGTAAATAATAATAACAACAATAATAATGGTAATAAAAAGAAAAGAAACAAATAATAAAAAAGAAAGAAAGAAGTGATGCACAGCCCACCACAATGCCAGTCCCCCCTTCCTGAATGCAGATAGGCCATGCTTCCAGGTAACTACCCCCAATTTACATACTGAGCATGATGTTCTGTGGTGTGGAATATTCCTTTGGGCAGCTCAGGTCATCTGTCCCAGCTGTGCTCCCTCGAGTTTCTTTTGCATAGCTCCTCACTGGCAAAGTGTGAGACAAGGAGGGGAAAAAACATCCTTGGCTTAGGCTACACACAGCTTAGCAAAAAAACAAAACATCAGCGCCATTCTCATTCTGAATCCAAAACACAGACAGCACTGTAATAACTAAACTATTGAGCAGAAATTAACTCTGCCCTAGCTGTAACTGGAACAGATGTGTAAAGTGTTTTTCTAGTTCCAAAAGATTCATATTTCCAACGCTTCCCTTTCATTTAACACCATATTAGCAAAAATAAGACCACAAGGCATTTCTAAAACTGGGCAGAATTCAAGCATATTTTATTAAAATTTGCATTTGAGTCTGTTTTTTATTTCCTATGTGGATCCAGCACTGACTGTTTTTCCAAGGCACTACTATAAATCCGTGGCACAACCCAGAGGTAAATTTACCAAGTTCCACAAATTTTTCCAGTTCCAGCCTGATCACAAGTATGTTCCATTGCTTTATTACGTTGTAACTTTCTCCATGTCTGATTCATACTAGAATGTCATAGGAAAGCATAAACTCTCTCTTTATAAAAGGCATATCTGTTTCGATTAACTTCTATGAGCTCTGATATGATTGCAATATGTGGGGATTGCAGCTACTCCACAATCTAATGCAATCAGCGATGTTTCTTTCTTATATTCTCACTCCTCCACTCTGGCTGGAGTTGTGCAGGGCTTTTTGCCCCTTCTTTAATCTGTTATCCCAGAGGCACTAGCAGTGTTACTGATGGGCTCAGCTTGGCCAGCAGCGGGTCTGCCTCGGAGCCAGCTGGCTCTGCCTCTGTTGGACATGGGGCTGGCAGCCTCTCACAGTAGCCACCCCTGCCACAAGCACCATACCCTTCTCCTACCCTGTAGCTATGTGGGTTTTTAGGATTCCATGTGCTCCCTCTGTTTCCCTGCTCTGTATGCCATTGGTTTATTTTGAAATATGCACTCCGCTGTACCTGAAAACCTATTGGTGTGTTCCCCCTGTCAATTCCCCCTCCATCTCCCGGGACTGGCTGCAGGGGAGAAAAATCCCGCCCATTCTCTTCCCCATAGCACCTGTTACCTGCCCTGTCTCCCTTCCCCCTTCTCCTTCCCTGCAGCCCTTTTCCCCATACCCCAAATAAACCTCCCTAGCAGAACAGAGATGGAGTCCAGTTCGTTCTTTCGTCTCACCTCCCGTTTCCTGTTAGAATTTCTGTGGCCGGAGACTCATGCCACGCTAAGCACACCCTGGGGGCCGCCCGGCCCGGACTTGGTGGAGATACGTGCCGGGGAGACCTCGTATTGTGAGGCTGCCGCTTCCTGCCGTCCTCCCGCAGAGAGAAACATCAGTACCCTACTGCTACCATAACTTTGCCATGTAAACCTAAGATACAGAAAATGTAAAGGATCTACCTCCTTCTGCAGCAAGGAGGAAACTGGGAAAGATACCTTAAAGTGCCAAGAAATTAGTAAATGCCTTCATGTAGAGAACAGAATCCCACTCCTCATATCTAATTTTGGGGTAGGCTCAGCTGTCTAGGTTTCATGCAGGCTGTTGTCATTCTGCTGATTGTGATGGGTGCTGGAACACTGAGCTCACCTACAGAGTTTTAAATTTGGTCTAAATATAATCACTGAAGGTTGCGCACGTGTCTATTTCAAATACTTTCAGATGCTAGTACAGGCAACTTTTTAAAGAAGAGTTTCTGTATCCTACTCTCCTTCAACTTCTTTCCCTTGTTCAGACCTCACCAGAATGGTTCCCAAGGGTAGGATTCAGCTGCTAACAGAGAAGATTTTTGTTTGGTTTTGGTGACTTCCAGTATTTCACCTGACCATACTAGGATTAGATGAAAAATCATGAGTCTGTCAGAAAATAATTGTGTTTGTCAAACTCACATGAATATCCTTGATAATTCAAGAGATGTCAAATGACATTAGACATCTACATGTGGACTACTGAATCCTGCCCTTTCAATCTTGCCTCTTGAATTTATTACTGTGGTATAATAAAATCCTTATGCAGTTTACATTGCTTTTATACATGTACAAGGCCCTAAATCTATCTCATGGTTTCATAAATATTTTTAAATATTCACAATGGAAACTTAGGACTGAATGGTGTTTTTTTAAAATATATTTTAAAATAATAACAGTTCAATACTAAGTATATATTTTATTATTTTGAAAATAATACCAGTTGCCTAGTATTAATTATTAGCTAGTCTTCATTAAAATATTCACTGTCATCTAATTAAAATACAGGTAGTTTTACCCTCAGGAGTATATTCCCAGTGAAAAACAGACATAGAAAAATAAAGAACTTTTTCACTTTTAGGCAGAATAATGTGTGTTCTCTAGAAGAATTAGTCTAACAAGCTTTTTGTTGCATCCTAAGTGATGGGACATACTGAGCAAATAATCATGAATAAGGAACAAATCTCAACAAAAGAATGAACTGGTCTCATTTAATTTAAAGAAGCAATTAATCAAATGAGATGTGAAAAACACATACTAAATAATGTTATTGAGGAAATTAGTTAGAAATATTCAATTTACCTCCATAAACGAAGAAAGAATCATCTAGATAAATGGAAATGAAATCTGCTATGTGCAAGTAAAATGAATAATTTTTATGGTATAATTTATCATTCTACTAATAAACAATACCTTGTCAGGATTAAACATATTTTATAGGGACTGTAGACATACTACAAATAATTTTTTTAAAAGAAAACAACTGCAATTTCATTTCAAAAGCCCCTTTTTAAATGAGATATTAATATATATGCCAAACACAGCAAGAATGTCCCAGAGATATATAGGCACCCTCACATGCTGATAGAGAATAATGCTCCCTCACACACCTTCCACTTGAGAAGGTGGATTTTTATTCTACCTTGAATATGCCACGCTGAAATCTGTAAGTAGTGTGGTAGCTGTCTTGAATTGTTATCAGCTTCGTAGCAAAACATTTCCACCTTACAGTAAGAAGAATTAGGGATGAACTGAATCTCAGGAGCTGACTTTTTTTATTTGCTTGCACTGTACTCTGTCTAGAGAAAAAAAAATCAATCTCTTATTACTATTATCCCTAGTAATGCTTAGTAGAATGCATTTTACTCCATACTGTGATGCACTGTCATAAGTTTTCAGAGAACAGTCACAGCTGCTCAGGATATAACAAACCCACTTATACTGTGGTGCAAGAAAAAAAGCTAGCTTTTTGCCTTTTAAAAGTGAAGCAGGAAAAAAGACATTTTCAAAATTTTCAAAAAATGATAGAATGATCTGCAAAACAACTTCAAAAACTATTTTTGAACTAACATGCCAATGGGAAATTGAATTTTCATTGATTTGCTACTTTTATCAGCCTGAACTGGTTATTAATGTGTCTGTAGCATACCTTCCATGACAAAATTTTTCAGCTTCTCAGGAATTCTGATTTCATAGAAGAAATAAATATTTTTAATTGCAGTACTTTTTTTTATTTTTAAAATTTGCACTTCAGATATCCTTTTCTAATCCACTTCTTAGATAATCAGCCACTGTTAGATGTTTTTATCCCATTTTAAGTTGATTTCTCATCCCATTAGCAACAGTTGTTTTCCCCTAAAGTGGGCAATGATGAGTGACAATTGTGTATTTTTGAAGTTTAGTTATTATTGGTATCACTATTTTTTTATCAGCAGCAAAGTAATAAGAAATTAAAAGAAAAGTTTTGTACTTCCATTTAAATCTATTTTGATCAGGTTTCTCAGAGAAAACCACAAGTGTTTTCTAACTTTTAATACTAAGACAAAGGAAAGTGTCATGTCAGGAGCTGCTAGGAGAAACTGTGATAAAGAGGTGGCACTTTTGCAACCCAGAACTTTCCTCTGACTAAAACTAGTAAATGTATACTAAAAATTAAGAGAGACTGTAGTTGACTTACTGACATGTGCCATCTTTACCAGTTTTTCTGAACAATATTACATGTCATAAAACTCAACTGGGAGAGAATAGGAATTGAGACAAAAACTGACTACTGCATAAAACATCAGGAATTTTATCCCTAAGATGATTTTTTTTCCTGGCATAAAGAGGAGCTGCAGTACATGCAAATAAGTCTTCCAGTCTAGGCAACCAGGTGATTTGGTAAAACACACCAAGCTGTATGTTTACCCTACAGTATAGATGCATCCTCAGCTATCTATCATTAGCTATAATAAATCCCTCTAGTCAACAAGGAAGAAATGGTCATTTTTTAACTCAGCTTACTTTTTTTTGCCTTTAGAGCTGCAGTACTTTTCACTTATTTGATCTTGTCTGTTGATTAATGTTCCTTGCTTAAGTCATTCTCAGGATTCTCTGCTTCTCAATTAAATTTCAGATTACCAAGATCAGTCTGATTTGTCCATAATGAAATAAAGGGAATTGTATAGAAAATTAATTACGGACATTCAATTTTAAAATAGACAATATTTTATTCCAATTTATCTTGTGCTCACAGCTTACTATTAAAAATTTTGAGCCTTCATGAATAAAACCCAGAAATAAGTAGTTCAAAAATTCTAGGACATGGACAAATTTCAGTGGCCACGTGTGCGTGCATACAAATATTTTCAAATAGGATGTTAATGAAGTAAGACTTAAGTCCTATAAAACTTCTCAGGTGACTGTCCAATTCTGTTGTTAATCAGGCCAGCATGAGATCTTCAAACTAACTGCTTGGATGCTGCTTGGATACTTGCCCCACACATGCCTACAACTCCAATTGTGGGTATGCACAACATTTTAGAGTAAAATGACAAGTGTGGGGGCAACACCCTAAAGTCATGACCGGGGAGCCTTTTCCCACAGTGGTTCTTTCTGCTGGCACTGGCACGGGGGCTACGCACGAGAAACGAGAGGGCTTCTGGAGGTCGACTTAGAAAAAGACGAGATTGAGGACTCTTCAGTTTATAAAAGGTGGGGTTTATTTGCTACATGGAGATCAGAACTGAAGAGAATACAGAGCTGAAGAGTAGGGGCTGAAGAGGCTAGGGAGCTGAAGAGTCCCGAACAAAGGCTATGCATCAGGTTATAAAGGGGGGCTAACAAGGCGGGATTACATGTTTCAGAACTAATAAGAAAGTGAATACAAGTGAATTATAGAACAAACAACCAATGCACTAACACTGAGATAAAGGTAAACTGAGTGGTTGGAGGGAGATAGTGGCCCATACTATCTGTAGTACAGGGATGGGAGGTAAGAGGGAAAATCCATTTCTTCTTCACTCCCCTCTGGCCCATCTCCAATTTCTTCCCAGTCCTCCACACTTTCAAGGACACCAAGCTCTAACTCAGCCACCTGGGCCGCTACAGACAAGTTTAGCACATTGTTTAGTTCTTCTGAATAAACCGAATTAAAAAACAAACAAACAAACCAAAAAAACCCAGTTGTCAGGCTTCTCTACCTGCTATGTTATGTATCTAGGCTCTGCAAATATACCCTAAGTGTGCTGCAGACATGCTGCAAAGAAAATATAAACAAGAAAGCATGTTCAGTTAGAAAAAGTACCTTATTGGAGTAGACTGTCCACACCCTCACTGTTCAAAGAGGCTTTAATTGCCTTGACTGAGCTCAGTGTGAGGTCTTCACCCACTCCAGTGACAGTGATGATGTGAAATTCAATTCTTTATAACCTGAGGTATCCAGCTTAGTTGTAAATATTTGAGCTGATTGACCTGGCTTTTTTAATAGTCAGTAAAAGTCTGGAGTATTAGTCAGTTGCCTAAACACAATGTTTTGTGCCATTTGAGATGTCCTGGAGTATCCCAGAGTTTCTTTCTTCTAAAAGGCATGAGACCTCTGTAAATCCTGTGATAGCTACTGTCTCTGTGCAGATGTGTGTGGTAATTTACAGATTTGGAACTTGTGCTGCTCATTACTGAAGACTGCTAATTCCTGTTCTAGCCAGTTTGGCAAAATGTATACCTTTTTATCATGCCTTTAAGTGTTTATTTTCCAAAAGAAATTAAAATATTTACCCACAAAGAGGCCAGTCTCCGTACTTAGTTTCTTCAATTTCTTAAATCACCCTATCTTTGTAATTGCAAAAAGTTCAAGATCAGGTGAAAATAGTAATTCTATTTCCCTAGTGTTCTTGCCTTAAATAATTTTGGTAGCTATTCTCAGCACAAAAGTGCCATGTTTTAAAGAATCCTGTCTTCTCATATATCATATAGGCAGCTTGCATGTTTAAATGCAAAATCACATGTACTTCAAAGGTCGGTATAAAGATATGAACTTGTAAGAATTTGTATCAGTACCTTCTTAGCAATACCTTTTGGTCCAGACTTACATGGTGGAACAAAGCCTTTACCCTGTACAAGCCTCACACTCTGCTCTCTGACATTTAGGACCTTCTTCTGAAAGGCAAGACTTGTTAACTGCACTCCTTAAGAGTTCATTTTGTCTGACTGCTTTAAAGGTTATTTTAATCACCAATACAAATCATACCATTAAAGGAAAATCAGCTGGACACCATACAGTTGTTTTTAGGTTTTAAAGGTCTAAGTTTTAGAGCAGAAGAAAATGGCTTGCATCTTGCTGCTGCACTTGGTTGGATTTCAGGCATCCCATGAACATTGCTGAACTGCATCCCACTTGGCATGGACTCTGGAGACTGGTCAAAGAGGACCAGGCACCAGGTGTCCACCAGTTATTTTGATTTATACTCTCTTATGTGTCTATATTTTCTAAATTGCTATAGAGATTTTAGCCCCTCTGGGGCTGGAAGCCCGGTAAAAACATTTTCTCTTTGAGGTACAGTGTATAACTTGTTTCAAGCTGAGACAGAGATACAAGGAGAAAATTGCTTCTAGAAATATGCTGCCACTTCAGAAACCCTGAAGTGTTGTTTGATTTAGGCTCCTCTATACTAAAATGCAGTAAACATTAAGAAGGTAGATCTAGCTTTTTTTATTATTTTATTTTTCTACTTGAAGCAGATTGAATTTATTCTAATGGTTCATGTAAAGGTGAAGATGAAAACCAGAAGTGATTTAAGAAAATAGTTCAACAATGATCTGTATGGGAAGCAGCATTACAAAAGTATTTGTTTAGGTTCTGAATTCTTTGGGATCAGAAAAAACATCTGTAACAATAAATAAAGAGTTGACAAATATTTAAAAGTTTTATTCCTTTTTCAATCAATACTTTTTAAAAATTAATCCAGGTAATTAAATCTTGGAATAATTTTTCTGTTTCCCTTCACGTACTGAGTGTCTTATTCAGAGAACACATTGCCAGTTAACAGATTCAGATAGCAATATTCATATCTAGAGAGGCAAAGCAAGTTACAGAACATTAACCAGGGAAAGCTATAGAATTTGACCCAGTGTACATAATTTCTGCATTAAAAGTAGAAATATTTGCTGCTGAATTGCTAAATACTTTTAAATGGGGGTTTCAAAGTTATCTGGAGCTGTTATTCCACAACTAATTAGTTTCTGCAGTGAAAGGAGCATAGTTTTCTTCTGCCAAATATGTTGTTCCTTCGGCATCTGATGGTATTGACATTACCAATTACATACCATTCTAACACACTTGTAACTCACCCATATGTCCAGTTGGCCTCTGTTACACTTGCCCAAATCAATAATTAATCAGGACTGCGTCATTTTCAATAAAGTTCTCTTGCTTTTCCAATCAGAAAGCAGTAACGATATGTCAAAGTTTATTTTACACTGTATCCTTTGAAATGGCAAAAAAACCCGTTCAGATTCTTTTGACAGAAGTGTTTCTCCTTCTGTTTTTAACCCTCTATAGACACTGTTTTTTCTACTAGGTCTGAGATTAAGGATTCCTCTACAGAGAAGCAGATTATGTTTTGACATTTACAATACTGTAATCAGTCGGCATCTTAACTAATACACAATCACTTGCTATTTGATATGTTCAAAGAAGATCAATAAAGCTGGTGAAGGGTCTGGTGCACAGGTTTCAAGAGGAGCAGTGTAGGGAATGAGGCTTTTTTAGCCTGGAGAAAAAGATGCTCATGGGGGGACCTTATAACTTTATATAACTACCTGAAAGGAGGCTGTAGCCAGGTGGGGGTCAGTCTCTTCTCCCGGCTAACAAATGACAGAATGAGAAGAAATGATCCCAGGACACCTATTCCAGATCCAATTATTTGTATTATTCTATTCTACAATTCTGTGATTTTATTATTCTAACATCTTAGAAAACCAAGTAAAATCAACTCTTAATATTAACCCTTAAAAGTAATATTTGAAGGAATATAACTTTTTTTGCTTTCATTTTTTCCCCAACTTTTTTGCTTTATCCAAAGTGAGTCCAATGCCTATATGCTTATGATGGATTTCATATCAAACAAAACAAATTCATGTTCAAAAAGGAAGCTCATCTATATTCTAAACATAAAATTCTGAACATCCCAACCACTGTAATGTAAAGAGAGAAACTAGTGAACTTCACTCTTTTTGCCTAAAATCCAAATGTAGATTCTGTACCTGATACTTATTCCTTTATGAACAGATATATTTTAAAATATTTTATCTTTAATTACAAACTTAAATATGCAAGAGTGGAGGTAAAGAAAGATTAAATTCTATGAGTGTAAAAAAAGGGAAGTATTTATACCTCCATTCTTTATGATCATAGTAGTGATTTAATTTAAAATTTTGTGGGTTAAATTTGGCTTACTGAATTTATTGAGATAAACTAGCAATTCCACACTTCATCTTAAATGTTTTCTACTAAACATAACAGTTCTGTTAGCATCACTTTTTGTAGGATAGCCTGAATTCCAGAATAATTCCCTGAAATCCATCTTTGTTATCTGGTAATTGTGAAAAATGCTGCATTTTCATTTCTTCATGAGTGTGTGTGTGTGTACAGCTGTCTACATTTTAAAAAGATCAGAATTTCAAGCTTTAACATTTCTTTTTGTTCTATGGCAATTGGGAATTTGAGTGTAAGAATAATATTTTACCTTGGTAGAGATGTGAAATTTTTTAACAATGGTGCCAAGGATGACTACATTAAGTAAAAGCAAAGTGAATTCTTGCCGTTTGAGTAATGCTTAGCTATAGATTGGATGTATTTATATAAAATTCCATCAGTTATTTTAACAGGGCAAGGCAATATTCAGAGCAGATGTCATTCTATGAAGCTTTGCACTGCAAAAAAGGTTGCAGAATTCTAAATTTGTTGGCTTACTTTTTTTCTTTTCCTTTTTTTTCAGTTTTAAACTGTTTGTATCTCAACCCCCAGGTTTTCTCACTTTTACCCATCTGATTCTCCCTCCATCTCACTGTGGGCGGTGCTGAGTGAGCATTTGTGTGGTGCTTAGCTGTTGGCTGTGGTGAAACCACTACATGTGAAAAGCAGATATTGATTGCTCCACAGATCCATAACATTTAGATGTAAGGGTCAATAACCTGAGTTAGAGCAGGGGGAGCTAGCAACAAGCAAGAGTGTTGAAATGGTCAGCTCAAAGACTTCTCTGCAATGAAAAAGTATAATCTGCTTTCACCGCCACACACAACTACCTGTAACTAACATTTGAGAGTCTCACCCTTTTGATACCATCTACACATTATTTGCATTCATACAGCACCATAAATAAATTATTTTGTTTCAATTTCTTGAACAGTTCAAAGCTATGTAGCATGCATATATCTTTTTTTAGTCTTTGAACTTTTTTGAAAGCTATTTTTGACTGTCATTATCTTTCCCTGTCAAAATTGTCAAGTTGCATTAAAAATGAAACAACACATTTCCTTAGAAATGTGGTACTTGTTGTTATGAAAAGGGAACAACTTGACCTTACTAATGGGTCAGCAAGAACATTAGCAGAGCATTTTCAGATATGGAAATGTACAGAATATTTCTATGACCTTTTCAGACTTCAGGTTCATATTATTGATTGAGATCACAATTCAAGAAATACAGAAATTTAATAAAAGTAAGAAAAGAATCATATCTGTAGCTGAAGTTTTAAAAGAAAGCAGCTGAGGTCACCACCTATGTATCTGTATTTGATGAAATGTTAAATTAGCTTTCAGTAGTGAGCCACCTGAGTAAATACTTTTTCATTTTGCATCACTATTGAAGTTCCCCTACATTATTAGTGGAAAGAGGAGATATGATTAAGAGCTTAGAAGAGGAAAGTTTATTTTTCTCTTCCATTCCATAGCTATAAAAACCATGTAAAGGGCATAGAGGTATTTGGTTTAGTATGTTATAAAATATATTTTAACTGGAAAAAAATTAAGAGCATATCTCTATATTGCTTTTCCTTTTTAGACAATGGGGTCTAGGTCATCCTTCAGCAAGTATCAAATATGCAAATTTTTTATCTGAAGCATAGCTTTTATTCCATTTTAGACTCATGGAAAGACAAGTAATTAACCATATAAAAAAATAATTTCCAGTCTTCTTTTTGTCTCAGCAGTAAACAATTAATGACTCAGGCTGGACTTTTAAAACAGATCATGAGCAAGCAAAGTATTTTACATATGATGTGTATTAAAAAGTATTTTATATGCATATGTTGATATTCATAGAGGCAAACATACATATATAAGACATTATAAACTATGCTTTATATATAGGCGTACATACACGCCTGTATGCTATTGCACAGACCCTAACTACAATGAGAGACATATCATAGAATCATAGAATCGTTAAGGTTGGAAAAAAACCTTTAAGATCATGCAAAGAAAAGGAAAAAATGTGTCATGTTATTAAGCTTAAAAAGAAAGTGCTGCTTGGTCTTTTAGTCCGGGTATTAGAAAAAGAAATGGCAGAGAAGTGACTTTTTTCAGAGCTGTAGCTGAGGTAATGTAATGTATACATCCATATTAAGCCTTAATTTGCAAGGTGAAAATGCTCATGTTGAAGCCAGTATAAAATACACTGGGCATCTGCAGGGGTGGATTGGAACTATTCTCATTCACTGTGTGATTATACTGAATAAGGAATGACTCTTTCAAATCTGCCGTGTATTCCTCCTTGAAGTTCTGACATGCATAACCCTAGGATGATGGATAGTATATTGGCTGTGGTTGCCTAAACTGACAGGGCAAGAAACGCCAAGACAAATTTCAAAAGCTCATCTACAGTCAGTCTCCCAATACAAGATCCACTTCTGAAATTCATCTTTGTTTTCCAATTTCTGTGTTTGTATATTAAACTGTCGGCATCCCAGAAACATAATTCCAGATGTAATAAAACAATTAACAATTTGCAGGTATGTAAAACATATGTTTTATCTGTGATTTTCTGCCCCAAATTCTAAAAAGAAAGTATTTTGTAAGCCTGCTAGTCACTGCTTAAGTGCCAGTTCCCTGAAGATTTTGCAGAGCTGTATGTACTACAGTAAGCTCAGAGCTGTTGGAAATTTGATAGGAAATTCTCTGAGGACTTCAGTCCCCAAAGGAATTTCTTTTCAAGAACAAGTATTGTGTGTCTCCTTGTAACACTGATGGCCATAATGGATCCTCAACGCAAATTTGGGGGAAAGAGATAACAATGCAGTAGCCAAGGTCTAACTGGAGTAATGTGCCATCCTGACCATAATGCTGGTCAAGGTCTGACTCAAGTCACATATGGAAGAAACTATTATCATTAGCTGGTATGCAAATATGACTATAAATTATCTTATTCCATAAACAGTGGGCAGCCAAGGACCACTGAGCTTTTCTGTTCAGCTGCAGGCTGCATGCCAGGATCACCCCCTGAGCAGGGACACCTCTCAAGGTTACTCTCTGAAGAACCACTTTTTAGTCACAACCAAAAAGCAAAACTTTACTCAATTTACAAAAATTTACACCTGGATTTTAGTGTAAATTTAAATCGTTATCCTTTTCCTCGTTCCTCCTTTTTCCTAATATTAGGTTCTATAGCACAGAAATAATTTTTATCTTTAAAATGCAATCTTCATTTATAAGAAAGAGGTTGAGAAAGACAATATCATAACAAAGGCTACAAAGAATTTTTAGCTACAGGCACGAATTTAATTGTCTGAATTCAAAATTTTTTTTTTCCTTGATTCTGACTACCTGTTGAATTTTCTAACATTGCTGAGGCATCAGCTGTTTTCTTGCTTATTTGTGCCGCAAGTATATAACTACAGCTTTTCAGGCAGTGATTACAGTACTCTACTGCGGAACTGTGATGAATAATCAATGCACTCACTGTGGAGCTGACTGAGGAACAGAAAAAGGTACTGTGAAAATACTGCTCTTTTTTTAATATCTATTTTTTTAAATGTAGGTTTGAAGAAAACTAACCTTCTCAGGCTGGAAATGGCAACTACTTGAAATTTGCAAATGGAGCAGCCATTTTTGTTTACAGCACTGCCTTGATTCTAAGACTGAAGTTAGTTCTCTGAAAAGCTCTTGGTAACTATGACTGTTTTGAAAAATATAATTTTGTATCGAAAAAATTAGAACCATTTCTGTTCTTTGCATAACTACTGTGGAAAAGATATGCTGGACCAAATTATTTATAATTCCAAAAGTAGGTCTTGTACTCAAAAACAAACCTCAATGACAAACAGGTTATGCATACAAAAAAAAAAAAAAAAGCAAATTATAAGACTGCATAAAAATATATTTCTGAATTAAAATTATTAAAATGTATGTAAAATTTTGACTTACCCTAATTACTTAAGTAAACAAGGTTTGTAGAATCAAGAATGGATCAAGATGTACATCTACTGGTACAATATTTTCCTCTCATTACCCCGGAAAAGAAAAAAAAGCAACTTCTGGATTTAAAACAAATTTAAAAGAGGTAAAAGGTGCAAGACCAAAATAATTTTCTACAGTTTTATAATGAACAGCTTGCCAACAAGGAGATAGGCAAGTTTACTTCTAATGCCTTTTAAGTTTTTTTACTTATATTAAAAGTTGAATATGTTGGTGCATCCTGCAAAAGGATGTTGGACATCTACATAGAGATAACTCAAAATTAGTTTACTGTCATACAGTCAAATTCAACAGCTATAAGTTTTATTATACTTAATTTTCCTTAGGTAAAGAGCATTCTTAAAGCCAGACTGACTATGTATTGAGAGTGGCATGTACAGTAAATAGCTTTCAATCTTTTGTTGAAAAGCTGAAAAGATCAGTGCAAGTTTCTAAAAATAAAGTCATTATTAAAAAAAAAAAAAACCCTAACAAAACCCTGGTTTGTTATGCTGTATGGAAGTGCCTTTTTGAAAGAATATGCCAATGCCTTAGCGAGATTGTGATACAGAAACATCTCTGATGAAATAAATAAGGTACAGTTGGAAACAGTGTCAGAAAAGAAGGTGAGATGGTTTCTACTGACAAATAGAAGTCCTACTAGAAACATTTTTTTCATTTAAAATCAGTAGACATTGATGATGATAGAATATTAGGTAATGAAACAAAAAAAGGAGAGTTCCAGAGTCTGGTTTCTGGTCCTGCCTGAAGCATAGAGTCATTGGTTCTTTAGCCCAAAGCAATTGCTGGAACATAAGCAAGAACTCATAAAGGGGAACTAAGAGAGTTCCCAACCTAATGCACAAGCAAGTATGACTCCATATTATTAGCAGTTCTCAACAGGAAGGTATTCTAGTATCAAACTTCCCTGGTTAAAGGACAAGGAGCAGCGTAATATGCTAAACCCTAGATCAGAATAAGTGTGAGATTCAAGCTCTAATCACATGCAGGCAGAGAGCTAATACACCTGAGGCAAGTTTCAGTCAAAAAGAAACAAAGATAGGTCAAACACTTTGACTGTTGACAGCTGTCCTTGGGTTGTTTATAACAGCTCTTTACTATTCATTCTAAGTGATTGATCACCTAAGTCACAGTAGTTTCTGCAACCCTCTTTTGGATTAATGAAATGATTCAAATAGAAGAAACAAAGAATAATGAATAGTAAATAAACTCCAAACTTTGGTTTAAAACTCATGTGGTGGTTAAATTCCTTCCTTGAACTGGCATAAGCAATTTATTGAAGGTCACAGAGAAAGCCTGTGACAAACCGGGACTGCTGCTTAATCTTAAACTAAAAGCCATTTTATGTTTTATAAAATTGCATATCACAAACTACAAAGTGTGGCATAAAAACTGCGTAGATCTTTTGATACAGAGGTGTAAAATAAAATTGTTTTTGTTAAGCTTGTTAAGCCTTATACTGTGGAAAACAGGAGAAGCAAAATACCAAAACCTGCAGATTACTGCAAAAATTCCACATATATTTTACTTGTAACATGTAATTTCTTGGAAGACAAGTTATTTATTGCAGCTTTCAAAATTATACAAAAGAAAGAGAGTAAAATCTAATTTTAATGTCACATAACTATAATATGTTTATTATCTAAATTATTTGTTTTCTAAAGGGAATCTCATAGTCAAATTTAGCTGAGCAAAGTGAGATGTACAAAACTGAGTTGCTCTCATTTTTACAATGTGATGGCTCAAACACATTAGGCCTGAAAGATTTTTCATTTCTTCTCAAACAAAAAGATTACACATTATCATTTCACACTCCATTTATTTGTATCATCTTTTACTACTACTTAATGTCTTGCATGGGACACAGAAGTCTTAAGAGTTTCTGCAGTTTGCCAGGCTTCTAGCAACAGAGTAGGGTAGCTAGCTCCCCAAGACTTGGTCCCATTCCCAGGGATCTTTGCTATTTGGCCAATTAGTCTAAAAATACCATTTATTAGACACAGAAAATAACAAACATACAAACATAGAACAGATTGACATAAATATACACACAATGAATGCATAATTGCAAAACTATAATAGCTAAAATGCAATTATGTGGTAAATGCTTGCTTGAACTATAAAAATAGTTAAAAATGCAAGTTGATAAATGCTTGCTTGAACTATAATGCAAGTTAAGAAAGATACCTATAAGTTAGCCGGAATAATACAATATTGGAAACCAATGATCTTACCAAATCCAGTTTTGGAGCTGGGATACATTAGAATCCTCCCTCAATCTTGCAAGAAGTTACTGCAGGGCTGCGTCCAGACACCTGGAGAGAAGACTTTACCTCATGCTCCAACGTCCATGCAGAAAAGCTTCTGCCTTTGCTGAGATTTCATGGTGTTTTTATAGTAAAAAAGTGTGGATTTGTGGTCACTAAAAATTTTTTACATTCTGTCTACATTCCACAGGGTAGTGTCTTTTCAGACTTTCAGTTGCCAACACCAGATAGCCCTGATTTAGGCTGTCAACCTAATCTGAGCCATCCATTTCCTGGGACCGATCAGGGAGAGAGAGAAGGGGTGGGAGGGAGCATCCTGCCACACTTAGGAAATTCCTCCTTACTATCAAAAAGGAAAGATCCTTGGAAATATTGAAATTATAGGTCAACTTAGTATATTTTTTAACAAAATCATGGTTGCTGTTTAAAGATGTACTTAGGCTTCAACAATTTATAATTCTGTTACATAAAAATCATTACTAATAGTGAAAATACAGTAACTATACATATATATCTTTTATAGGATAATTTTCTTGTCCTTTGTCTCTTTCCTCTGCTTCTTAAATGCATTCACAAAGCTCAAGACACTGAGCCAGAAAAAGAGTTAAGCTCGTTGGGGGAAAGCTAATGGGTATAATTAAGCATTTCTACAGAACTTTACTGCCTCTCATAGCTCCCCTGCTTTTATGTTCCTGATTAGTTAAATTTAATAAACTTTGAAAACAACTCAGATGATTTTATTTGCCCATATAAATGTAGTCTATGGTGTATTTGCACCACCAAAATGTACAGCTGATCAATCAGATAGATATATAATAATGGTAGCTTGTATAATTTTGTATCTATACCTTTTTTGAGCCATGAAATCAGAGAATTACATTTTCTGCTTATACTATTATAGATGATAATGTACATTTCTTTTCTTGTGTTAAATGCTAGAAATGCTTTTGAAATGTAGCTGTTTGAATTAACTTTATTCATTTCTTAAAAAGTCAAAAAACACCACATTAAAAAAAATCAAAAATCAAGCTATTGAGAAGTGTGCACATCTGCCCTTATACTAGAGGTGGACCTTTGTGGACTTTTCTGTGCACCTCAGTCTTTGTATTTCACTCTTCACTTACTGACCTTTAAGTTATGAAATACCATGTCCATCCCTTCCAAGAACTATAAATTAAATGACTCAAACAAAATTGGGTGTCATTCAATTATAAACTCCCACTTCCCTTCAGGAACCATCACAGCTACCACAAAGTCATAACAGGGAGTATGGCAGAAGCGGAAGTCAGGAGAACACTTCACAGCAATTTCATTCAACAGGTTGTTATTACCAGGGTGTCAGTCAATGTGGAGAAATTAGTGCATTCAGGGAGGCACAAAATGCAGCCTGGAGCTAGATACGTTGGGCTTGCTTTGTTGGTTTTTTTTTTTTTTTCAGTTGATACTGCAGAGTAACAACAAATAGGCAAAATTATCCATGCATTAACAAAAAGGGAAAGGAAGTCTCGCCTTTTGAAGGAAATAAATAAATGACTAGTCCTTGAGGACAGAACTTTTTTTTTCTGTGATTTCTCATTTTGCAGGATACAGAATACAATTCTATTAATACCATGATTACATATCATCAGCAAAAGTTACACAACCAGTTTATAAACTTCTTGGAATTAGAGATTAAGAGACTTTATGCAACAGTACAGAACATCTAGTAGTCTGACGGCTCTGGGATAAAATCTATTACTATGAGATATCTGTTGTGGCTTTATTTTTCAACCTAATAGAACATCAAGCACAGTTTAAGAGAGGCTTGAGACATCAGATTAGAAAGGCTTTTCTTCATTGTTATACAATGTTTCTGAGAAAGGAAAAGAATTATTCTGTAATTCAAAATATCAAAAAATATGGATGACAAGAATAATTTTTTTTTACTTTCAGGTATAAACTGTTAAAAGATAGTCACTGTATTTTCAAGCTATTGTTTGTGGAGGTGGCCTTGGCCGAACTGCCAAGGGATGCCCCCTATGGGGATGAGTGTCCACCAGAGCCCTGGGAGGATTGATGGTTTGGCCCAGGACACCCCTGGTGATTGAATTGGTTGTGCCCCAAGGGGACGGTTCCCTCACTTTCAGCCCCTCCCTTGTGTCTCCCTAATAAGGGATAAATTCTAGAATGTTCGGCTCTGTCTTATCAGTTGATTATACATTATTGGTTCCTTAAGTTGTATGTTCCTCCTACGTTATGTTATCATTTGATACTGTATATGTCAATCACCTCAAAGTGAACCCTGGTTGGCCCTGAAGGCTAAACCACGCCCTCCCCTGCAGTCCTTAAAACCTGCTGCACAGAGCTCCTCGGGGCTCTTGTGCGCCTTCCCTCGACCTCCCAATAAACCTTCGTTCTCCTGCCACAAGAGTCTGCATCTTCTTTTGGGACACTTTTAGCTCCTCGTGCCTCTCAGCAACTTGAGCCTCAACTGCTCTTTAGGCCAGGGTCTAGGAGTCGAGCCAGGACTGGCCGCAGTGGGCCGTTGCACTGTTACAATTGTTAAAGCTCTTTCATGTCAACTTCAAGTACTCAAGGATATTAGCAATTCTAAACTTCAGAAATGTTTTGGACATGTAGTTTTTCTTGTCAGTTATTTTTCATCATGTGTAAGATTTTTATCATGTGTTAGATTATTTCATCTTGTGTAAGAACCAACAGTATTTTATTCAGAATTTTCAGTTCCTAAGTCTATCTTGGAACTTAAACCCTGTGTGTTACAGCCCTGAACTTGTGGGTGCCCTAATTCTGCAATGAATTTTGCTTTCAGCAAATAGAGCAGTGAGGGCTCCATATGGAAATAGCGAATTTACCAGCTGAAGCTCATCTCTGTTCTGCCTTTCTGCTACTAAATATAAAAGCTGTGAGAGTGTCTAACAGAAACATTCCTGTCAATGCATGGAAGGGAAAGTCAGTATTAAGTTAGAAGAAACTGAATTTCACTTGCAGGGAAAACAAAAAAGGCTCTGTAAGTAGGAGTAGGTGCAATGAGAGATGCTTACATCCACATAATTAAAAACTGTTAGTTCAGAAGAAGCATAACCCAAAAAAAGTTTTTCTAAAAAGTTAGTAAGAACCCAGAGAAGTCTTCCTATGAGATGGCATAAGCATTATTTTGATGACGTTTTGTTGCAACTGAAGTAGTTATAGCTACCTTATAGATGAGCAGATTAAAATTTACAGCACAACGTGGAATATACCCGTCTTGTAAAAAATGTGATATGGCTATTCTGAATGTTATTTTCTACTGAGTATCTTTATTTCTACTTAATTTAGACTGAAAAACAGTAAGTGCCATTTGGATAACAGTTCCACTCAAACCTATTTAAATGAGAAGCAAAATGTAGATCTAGAATTTTGTGGGAATATCAATGTAAAAGTCACATTTCTGACATTTTTTATTTACTCATACATGAGCTGAGATATTGATAATTGAAAGGTGGAGAGATAATAGAGTAGGTTCTTTCATTATCTTAGTCTATTTACAGATGCATATAGGTAATAAAAATATCTAAACTTCCCCTTCCCTCCCTCCCCCCCAAAAAAGGGAGTCCTTAAGTGAAGTGCCTCAAATCTTCATTAGGGTAGTATTTTTTTTTCCATTGTGGAGATTACTGTAAGACCCAAAAAAACACACTAGACAAGAGACTCTTAAAAGGGCTTATGGTTTTTCAAGCACTCAGAATTAGATAAATGAGAGAAATACTGAAACAATATACTTAAGAGCTCAATACAACAAATAGAGCTTTATGGGAAAAGCAGAAAACTTTGGCAAATGTTTTAGAGCAGCATTCAAATAATATAAAGCATCTCAGAAAGTATTAACTTTGCCCATTGAACTTAGCAAACTCCAGACCCATACAATTTTAAGTTACTTGAAATTCCAAGATATACAGAAAAAAACTAAGTATAACTACCACTCCTGGTTCTAGAGGTTCAGCTGATAGAAATTCCAGGGGCAAATAGAGTCAACACAGGTGCTTGCTGCATCTCCTGGGTTAAATACCCTTTGGCTTACCTGGGCCTTTCCCCCAGGTGGGACTTATTTGGCCACTCTGGGGATGGATTGGGGCTCCAGGGGCAGCAGGTGTGGAGCATTGTCTCTGGTGTGCCAGGGATTGGCAGCCACTGCAGGGCTGGGATACAGCCTGGGCGTGTGGGGCATGCATAGCAGGGTATTGGCTCACTAAAGATAATGCCTGACTAATGTTTTGAGGCAACAATTATTCCAGTCTATGACAAATTAAATTTGTGTTTCAGTGATTTGGAAACAGAACTTTAAAAAATTGGTTTAACAAATGTCCAATAATATTTGAAATAAATAGCTTTCAAAGAGAGTTCTCACACAGATATTGTCAGGTGCCGTTATTTAAATTTATTCTGAAATGTGATATTTGATGTGTCTGTAGGTTGAAAAGATATTTGAGAATTTCCAATTCAAATCTATTGAATATAAGCACCAATTGTGAAAATTATGCTGCTGTCTAAATAAAACTTATTCCAATACAGTAAAATTTATAGGAATAATATTCATTGTCACCCATGATATTTGCCTACTATAACTAATGCTTTCATACATGTTGAGACACAAACATTGACTGAGGGGAATTATTCCACAAACTTCAACCCTCAGGCCTTGTATTAAGTTCTAAAACAAACTCAGTTAAAGTTCTTCGCTGGAACTGCAAAGTTTCCCAATCTCATTAATGCAACTGTGACTGTGATATGTCACACTTGAGAAATATGGTGCATATTGATACAAGGATTTAGGTCCAATGCTCATTAAAAGCAGGATGGTAACATTAAATAGTTGGCAGTGAAACCAGGAAATCCACAAACTGTGATATTTATAAAGTTAGCAATAGATTTTGAGCCTTCTCTGTTGCTCTTAGGTCATTGGCTCATTAAATATCATCATCACAAAATAACTGCTAGAACACAGACCCCAACATAATGCTGAACTTGTTGTACTGAATATATTGGATTCAAAGGGAAAGAAACTATGTATGTAATTTTAGAAACTTTATATGAAGCTGTGATATTCTGTTAAGTGGGGGGGGGGGGGGNGAATTTTGTTTAGGGGGGGGGGGGGGGGTATGTCCCCCTTTCTTTAGACCAAAATAATAATAAAATAAATAAAATGTAAGCTCAGTGTTAACACTGCTATCAAAATGCTTGTGAATGTTAATAAAATAGGAGCTGGTGCGAGAGCCAGAACAATTGTATGTGCTTTGGGTGATGTTTACCTTTAATGTACATCAAACAATTTGCAAGCTCAGTGTGTTAAGTAGGGATAATTAAATCATCGTTAATTCATACATGTAAAAAAGTTGGTGTCAAGTTAAAATTTTCTGCATAAGTGTAATGGTGTCTCAGAATATTTTCTCCACCTTTGCCTTGTAATGTAGAGATATTAAGGCATAAATATGAACATAAAAGTCTTTACATTAACTGGCCTTTCCACACAGTTCATTGATTGTATTCAAGATATTTCAGCCTCCAGAGAGTGACATGGGGTAAATCATATTTCCTTCCCTTTGCCTATAGGGTCAAAATTATTTTTAAACAAGTATGATGGAATAAAGTGCTTGTCCTGGATATAAATATTGCTCAGAAAGGAAAATGAGTTGACAAATTCAGCTTTTCTTAATCATTTGATTCGGTGTTCCAGAAGTAAGAGCACCTTGCTTTAGAAATCAATGAGCATTAATTATAATTCCCATGGACCTATATGTTATATGTTCATGCACCTCATCTGGTAAAAGGGCAACTGAACCTGGGCTGGTCCACGTTGTACTTGAAAAAACAAGGCTCAGATTTTTCTATGCTGTACTTGTTCTTCAAGGAGAAGATTATAATCATAGTGCTTTGTTATCCAGGTATTTCTTTTTGGAATTTTAAATGTGAAAATCATGTAAAAAAATTTGAAGACTTTTATTATTTCGCACATATTTCAGAAAATAAAATATTTAAGACTATGATGGTATCCGTTGTCATCACTGAATCTCTAGTCATTAGTGGTTTTTTGTTATGTTTTCTTGTTTTCTTGCTTTCTTGCTTTGAATAATTTAATCTATTTACAGTTTCATATTCTTTTTTCCCCCAAACAGTGTGTGAGTTCACACATTTAATTTCTGCATCAATTCATATTTAATATGTCTTCAAATATGGAATTTAAATGTTTTCCCCACAAAAACTGGAGGCTGGCCTTCCATATTTCATTGGTAATCTCTCCATTTGTGATGTGCAAATGCTGGTAGCGGCTTTCTTTCTTAGTCATGCCTCTGTAAATGCTTGACAACAAATTATGGGGTGAATCAGAAATTCTGAATGTCAAATCAGATTTTTTTTTAATATCAGGATACAGCTATTATGACGTAAGTAACAAGATATAATTCATTTTTGACATCAGCAACATGAATGAGATCTGCCTTTTTTTCCACTGTAACAATACATTTCATTGTAAAATAACATCCACTATTGTACTAGTAGTTCAATTCATTGCTGAAAATATTAAAGTAGATGTATTTATAGAATTGTCATGGTTTACTTATTCATATCAGCATTTAATTTTGATGATGAGCAGCTCTTCAACAAAAAAAAAATTTGTACATTTAAATTAAGTATCTGTTTTAAGTGTTTCCTTGTAAGAAACAAGTTCTCAGCAATACAAAAGATCTTGCCCAAATATACTATATATGTAGACTCATAAAATACATGGGACCCACTTCAACTGACATGAACACAACATGAACATTGCATTTACACTGCTCTCCCTAGACTTCATTAGTGACTGTCAGTCAGTCTGTCAGCTGAGAGAGATGGTCTTTTCCACAGTACTGTTCATCTGACCTAATTTAAGCATCTATTTTAGGGCAAGATGAATCGTTGAATCCAAGTAGCTGTTTTTCTCCACTCATGGGAAAGACTGTGGTGATTAATACACACAGTAGTTGTCTACATTTGATCAGAATACCACCCAACATATCTCTGTTACAAAATGAAGTGTCATACAAGAGGCTGAGAATAGCTCCAGAAGAGCTTGTTAACATCATGAATAAGACAAGCAGCACACTAAAGAAGCAGTGTCTATTAGTTGGACCATGCAATAATGCTCTAATATGGCTACATGATCTCAAAAAACTGAAGCTTGCTTATTCAGAACTAGCATAATAATTTTCAAAGCAGTTATGCAATGTAACACTATTCACATTTTATCATACCTTTTACATGAAAATAAATGTGAAAAAAGATAAATTATAAATGAATGGTTTATAAAGTTTGGAAAAAACATGCACAAAAAAGCTTTTCAAAGAATATTCATACTGATAAAAGACATAGTTTTGTAGTTTCATGAAATTTCTGTTATTTTAATTTGTGCAAGAATAGTTTAGGTTTTGTTTATGAAGGTGTGTGATTTTGTTCTGCTTTGGTATTAATATAAGCAAAGATGTAAGATCAAAGCAAAGTGGCATATCAATATTACTTTTAAAAATTATGCAACTACACTATTTCACTGTTATTTCACATATATTTTCTTGATTTTCATATTTCAGATATAGTTCCATGTAGTATTTATTAAAAAAGATAGACAAGAAAATAAAAAAAATATTACTAATATTGTAATTTTTTTCTGTCTTAGTTGTTAAAAAATATTTGAAAGACACTGCAAAGTCTGAATTAGGGACAAATGCTAGTTAAAGGGCTAAACTTCTTACTTTGCAATTATTTATATTATAGACCATTTCACTGAAGGCATAAGAACTATTTTATATAAACACTGGAATAAATAATAATGTCAGGTTTCATAGCTATGGATTTTTTCCACAATATGTAAAAACATTATTTCAAAGTTGTGAAAATAGTGTTGATGCCTTTGGGATCTAGTTTGATGAAAAGTTCTTGATGTGAATTGTGAAGAGTAGGCATGACAAGCTCCTTTACAAAAAAATCTGTATCATCCCTCCTGAGCTGCACTGAGAAAATTCAGCTAGTACTTACTTCCATGGAATGAATTAATATTAGATATGACCAGATAAAATTGTAGAGGGGGCAGATTCTCTTTCTATTTGCAAGTTCCTGAAAATTGACAGCTTCCTTTTAAAACAGAAAGTAAGAAATTGTCTATCTTCTGTCAATATTAATTCAATTAATAGAACATAGCCACCTCTTGATTACATTAAGATTATAAATGTCTAAAAGGTAATGAGTCCTAGCTTTAGTACCCACTAGTTACTCGTACTTAATCCATTTTACCTAAACCTGCTCAATGGGGTTTATAAAATATCATGAGAAAGATGTCAAAGGCATCAAAGTTTACCCATCATTCTTAAAAGAGCCACTTGAGACACTAATATCCCTGCCTCTCAAGAGGAATCTTGAAGCTTTTTCCTTCCTCCTGTACTCCAAAAGTTATTAAGTTTGTCTGAAGGAGAGTCAGAATGGGTGATCCTATTACAGTCATTTCCTAAATCAAGAACCCACTACACTGATGATGACCCTTCAAATCCAAACATAATTCAGAATTTTAAGACAGATTATAATTGGTGGGTTAAAGTGGATTTTTACTATTTTTTCAAATGTTAAAAAAATGTAAAGCTAATAATAATCTCTACTGGGTCAATGTTCCTCCTAGTCTATTAAGCCTTGGTCAAGGCTCAGAGCTCCAAGTTTTTTTAAGCAATACTTAAAGCCACTTTAAATGGCACTTCTTTCTCTATAATTTATCAGTGCAATTTATGTTTTTAAACAGAAATGATTTCTGACATTTTGTTGTTCTTTCCCTCATCTTTCTTTGGTCAATATTCTCTCTTTTCCAAATTAATTTTCATCTCATCGGTCTGCTTTTTCACCACTTTAACAGGGATTTTTGTGTGTTTTATAAATCTGTCCTAGGGTACAATATAGATGTATTTAGTATTCTATTACCATCAGCTGTGAGGCATTAGCTGTTATCTCCTGCTATGACTGACCCCTGATAACAGACAATGAGCCATCAAGAGCACACCACATGACTCATGGAATTATCTCATCCTATTGTGAGATGCTCCACCCAGGAGGGAGGAGCCAAGCATTCCCACCTGGATAAAACCTGGCCTTGGAACTACCTAAGGGAGCTATGTCCACTGAGTTCTCAGAGGACAAGAGCTACCACTGGACCTTCATCTGGAGACCAGACCTTCCATAGGATCATTGCTTCAACTCAATTACTTTATTTGGACTTCTAACACCACCCTAACCGGGTATCAGGTTGTATCTGACTTTGTCAGTGCTTTTCTTTGTATTATTTCATTTATTTTTAGTTTTTCCTATTAAATGATAATCCTGACTTGTGGTCTCCCACTGGTTTGTTTTCAAACCAATACAAAATCTTATGTTTCATTTTATCTCTTATGTATAAAATATAAAGCTGAATTTGGAATAAATTCTGAAAATTTGTGGAGGAATTTTGTATCTGAATAATGTCAGTAAGCTAAAGACTGGCTTTGCTATAGGCTTTATCAATTACGTAGAAGAACTTTACAATTCCTGTAGGACCTGTTATAATCCTTCAAGATGTTTTAAGAGTTTGCTGTGATAAAAATAAAATATGATGGTGGGAGTTCCTTTGCTCCCAGCATTCATAGTGATCATGTTCAGTAATACCTCTTTCTGAGCTAGATTTGGAAAAAAAAGACAAACACAGCTAAATGGGTACTAACTCCTGCTGTCTATTCATAATGAATTAAAAAAAAAACAAACTTCCAAGCGTTTGTATTTTTGAAAGAAATTAAAGTGCCTAAACATAGGTTCCTAATGCCATTTTGAGATACCCTAAGGTTTCGTAGATATCTGCATTGTGGTGGTGCTATCGATTGCACAATTGCACTGAAGAACAATATCCCACGTTGCCTAAGGTGACACTGATGTTTAGGCAACTGAAACTAACTTGCAGATTTCTCAATAAATTCAAAACTACTATAATTTTTTTTTCACAGCATAGTTGGAGTTCTGAGATTTATAGAACAATGTTCTGTAGTACTTTACTTTTTTTTTTCCCTTTCTCTTTTTTTCTTCTCTTTTACTTTTTTTTTTTTTTTTAATGGGAAGTTACCGATACTTGTGAAATAATCACAAATCACAGAATGGATGATGCTGGAACAACCTTTTGTAGATCATCTACTGCAAACACTCTGCTCAAGAAGGGTCACCTAGAGCAGGTTGTCCAGGGCCATATCTAGGCAGGGTTTGAAGACCTCCAAGAATAATGATCCCAAATCTTCCTGGGCCACTTCTTCCAGAAGCAAATAATTTCAAGCCACTCCTTGGAGTAAAAAACTAGTTTCCTAATGAGGGCCTGTCACTAGATATTTCAAAGAGGAGCCGGGTCACATCTTCTTTGCACTCTCCCTTCCAGTATTTATACAAACTAATAAGATCAAATCCTGAGTCTTCTCTTCTCCAGACTGAACAATGCCAGCTGTCTCTCCTCATGTGAATGATACTCCAATTTCTTAATTGTCTTTGTGACCCTTTGCTGAACTAACTGCAGCAGTTCAATGTCTGTTCTGTGCTGGAGAGCTCAGAAAAGGGTACAGAAGTCCAGATGTCTTTCACCAGCACTGAGTAGAGGGGAGAAAACAACTTTCTTTACTTTCTGGTAATACTCTTCCTTGTGCAACCAAGGAAGCTTTTGACCTTTCTTTCTGCAAGGATATAAGAAGTGACCTCCAGCAAAGGTGACCTGGCTCCTGGTCAGCTCGTTGTCCACCAAGACCCTTGGGTTCTTCTCTGTAGAGCTGCTTCTAGCCAGACAACCCTGAGCACATGCTGGTGCATGGGGGTTATTCCTCCTCGGTGCAGGAATTTTCAATTCCCTTTTATGTACTTAATGAGGTTGCTGTTGAATCCCTCAAAAGCTTATGATAACCATCTGGTGTATCAAGCACTCTTCCCATCCTTATATCATCTGGAGTGTTGAACATGCACTCAATCCCAGCATCCACTCCTTAAAGAAAATATTACGCAGTATTTACTCCAATATTGTCATCTGGACTACACACTTAAAATACATGTTTGTGATGCTGCTTTTTGCCTTGTTCCCTCCCATCTGGATCCTCAATGGAGCCACCTCATGGTAATGCTAATCAAACCTGCCTCCAGCCTTCTCATCTCCCACTATTTCTTCCTTGTTTGCAAGTATTAGGTACAGCAGGGCAGACTCGCCTCCCTGGCTATGTGCATCAGGAAGTTATCATAAATGCATTCAAGAAACTTCTTGGGTTGCTTGAGCCCAGCTATGTTTTCTCTCTGGCTGATACCAAGCTGGCTCAATTTCCAAATAAAATCAGGCCTACAAACATGAGGCTACTTCTTGATACTGCTGTAGTGTTCAGGCTTGATGTTTCTTTGGTCAAAGCTCCTAGCCCTGCTTCCAGGACAATAAATCTCATCTACAGTTGCAAATCTCCAAGTGGAGCATCTTCTGATATTAAGTCATGAGCCTCTAGCCTTTACCATCATAGGCAAGTCCATTTCCCATCCCCAACAGTACAGATGCTACCACACCTCATTCAGCAGAGCTGGGAATTTAGACTCCTCTTATAACTACAGGGTCTCAGAGAAGGTTGTACTGATTTCTTTCTGGTGATCTCTTGTGTTGCACAGGCTGCTGAAGTTCTTCTGTAACTTTGTCATTCGATGGCTCAGATGATCTTCCACCTAACTCCCTAAGGCAACAAGCCCACCTTCTGCTGTTCTATCCAGACCTTGTGGTACATCACTACTATTGCTGAGCTGTTTTATGCTGTCCTCAGCAGAATTGCTTGCTGCCTTTTCTGCACTCTCCTGTAAAATCTTGTGTGGAATATATCTTCGCTAACTGCACTCTATTAACAACTTATGGTTTCAAAGGTTTCAATTTTTTTTTTTTTTTTTTAAATGAGACAAAGCTTGGTTCTTCTGTGACATGTTTTTTTAAAGGAACTAGGTGCTTGCCCTTTGCTTATGAGTTTGGGAGTATTTTCTGTATCACAGATTTGCGAGGAAGGTAAATCTTTTACTTGTATTTGTTCTGACCTTACTTTGGTGCTCAAGTCTCAGGCATATTAAATAGAAGTTGAGGAAAGATATTTACAAGCAGAGTTTCCTACCTATCTTACCAAATTCATCCAGCATGTGTCTGTGTTGCCATAAAAGGGATTTTCCATCCTTCCTTTCTATATCCATTAGTTCTCAATATCAGTACTGACATCTGTAGGACTGCAAAATTAATCTGATGATAGAACTCAATGGAATATTTTTTTTCTCCCAGTGGAATAGGAGCAACTAGAAACACAGAAAAAGTACAGAGGGGATGTGTGAGCCTGAGTATATTTACAATGGCCTTGGTTTGTGTCACAGAAATAAAGTAACTGTAGCCCAAGTAAGCACATTTTTTTCCCTTTTTCTTCAAAGTCATATTTTTCAACTCATGCTGCCTGAACAGCAGTGTAAGGATCAGATAAAAGTAACAACCCATTGAGAAGTCATTGACAATTTATACGAGAAATTCACTGGCCATTTTAAATCTTTCTGTCATTAAAATTTCCCAGTGCAACCTAAGAGGGACAATTGAATTTGGAGTTAATATTAATGGAATGCTGAATTGTAAAGTAGTGTCTTGTTATCACCAAAGCTGATCTCAGACTGCTATCACAAAACTTTCTTTAGTGCAGAATGACTTGATCCATGTCATGTCTCCTACACTGATTATTCCTTAGACTATTGTTTTAATCCCAGTCTTTCTTCCTCCAACATTATGGAGGAGTAGAACACTCAGCCGCAGCAAGAATTGAGACATTATAGAGTGTGTTATTTGGTCTTCATTTTCCATCTTCTCAGCCCTCCATAAATTTTAGGATTCATGTATTAATATGTTAATTTTCTTCCCTTAAAGTTTGTAATCATATCCATACAGGAATCAAGTAAAGCCTAGTACATTTCAGGGATGTAAGAGGAGAAGACACATTCCAATATTGTTTGGTTAATGTAAAGAAAAGAGAGGAAATTTAAATGCTAAACAGATATCATAATACCTAAGGAAGAAGTATACGACAAGTAGAGACCATTTGAGAAACGAGTGAATGATCTTCCAATACAAAGAGATAGAGAGTAATGCAGGGCTGTTTGGAGGGCCACTTGAGTTCGATTCCATAAGCTGCTTTTTGAAAAGGAGGCTAGGCAGAAGTCCATTCAAAAAACCCCACCAAAATTATTTAGATCCCAAACTGTGAAAATGAGAACACAGGTTTTCTGTATAGGAGACAGGTTAGATGGTGCCAGAGTAATGTGTGAAATTTCCACATTTGTAAAAATATTATTAGATTTGTGCTTCATTCTTACATACCTAAAAAACCTGCTGAAATTGTCCCTTATGGATAAAGGTTTTCTTAGAAGTATAAACCTTGTCTGCCACTTTTATATTATTTTATTGATATTAATTCAACCACAGGCAAATAATACATTTGCGATGCTGGTTCACTTGCTCTCTTTGAACTAAAGTGTAGGATCCAAATGATTTCCGTAAGAATAAATGTTGAACACTTCCATGATGAAACCTTCTGAAATTCTCATTCATGCAAGGGAAGGTGCTTTTTTTAAGGTGTCTATCATAATGAGAACATATTATACCTGAAACTCACTGATTGGCATTGCTAAATAAAATGCATGCTGATTATTTCTTCTGATTGACTCATTCCCTTTAACAGCTATTGAGAACACGCGGTGAAAATGTTCCAGCCTAACAAAACTCTCAAGCTGCATTTCCCATCTGCTTATCACTGTCTTCCAAAGGACAGCTAGTTTTTATTCTGCTAGAGTATCTGAGAATCCAATTCTTATTTCTGCTTGTTGGAGATTGCACTTTAGAGGAGGATTTTAAGAAGTGAAGATTACGCTCATGGGACTACATTACTGTCAGGTCAAGTAAACTAATGATGTGTATTGAATGGCATTGGCAGGACGGAGGGATCAAGGATAAGTCACAAAATGCTGAGCTGTTGGTAATGGGAAACACTTGGAGAAATCCTGGTGTGGTTTTTTTCTTTTTTTTTTTCTTTCAACCCTAATTTCTCTATACCTCACATTAAATCTCCAAGGCTTTAGCTGTCCATGGAGACAAATGATCATTCATCAGGGAAGAAAGACTCACTGCATGAAGTCCCACAGAACACTATTTTTTTTTCTGTTGGTCTCCAATACCTAAAACAAAACTCACTTGTAATTTGTCAGTTTGTGGTCAGTGTAGAGAAAAATGCAATGGATATAAAAGAAATATACATCCCTGTATTGATTTGCATTTGACTATACTTTGTGACTAGTTCTTCTTAACACAATTTACAAGCACATTTAAATGAGATTCTTCTGTTGAGTTTTCATTGTCTCTCAGTGAAAATGGCTATGACATGCATAATTTTGAATCTTCTGCATTGTGGTTGGATTGTGGAAGGGGCTGAGCAAATGCTGATGATTCTATGTGATGATTCCACTGGACTTTTTTTGGAGGTTTTGGTAAATCAGTCCCCTAAAAAGCTAAGATGTAAATACAATAATTTGGTTTTGAACATTCCCCACACCAGGCCCTAATTGCACAAGTGTTATTCTAGAACTGTGTTGATATATTAGAGCAAAAATTATGGCTGAACGATTTTATATTCGGGAAAAGCTCTAGCTCTGGTACTAAAGACAAATTATCTTTTCAGAAGATGCCTAAAAATGTTATTAAATTAATTTGAAGGAGATATGTGTGGGTTTTAGTAAAATTTAAAGGAAAAAAGGAGAAAGAAAAGATACAAAACAGCTATCAGTAGAATCTTTAAGTAAAGAAATATGAAAATTATAAAAAATCACAAGTGGAGAAGTAACTCTCTGAAATTTCACTGACTTTGTTGCAAATATCAGACAAATTAAAAGCTCAGACTGACATCCACAAATATTGCTTTATATTTATTTCTATTTCATTCCTATACATCCCTTTGCACCTTGAACTATTTCTTTATATTTTTCATACTGAACATCTCATTTTAAATTCCTGGGGAGACATACAAAATATGTGCATGTAGATGTGAAGCTTGGTCTGTAAATCTAAGAGAAAATTTTTCATTCAGGAGAGAAAGAAGTTTTTAAAATCTGAATGAGAAACATTCCATTGAGCAGTAAGTCTTTTTCACATGATACTGAAGCTTCTCGAATTACATGAGCAAGCCTTAGTCATCTTTATGGAAACTTATATTTAGACATTTGTTTAAAGGAATGTGGTGGGTTGGCCTCAGCTGGCTGCCAGGTGCATCCCAAGCCATTCTATCACTTTCCCCTCACCAGCAGGAGACAGGGTGGGGGTGGGATAGGACAGAAAGCCCATAGGGTGAGGTAACGACAAGGAGATGGCTTACTAATTAAAATCATGGCAAAATAGACTCAACATGGGAAATTCAATTTATTGCCATTTAATTGTAGCAGAATTGGATAGTGAGAAATAAGAATAAATCCAAAACCACTTTTCTCTCACCCCTCCCTTCTTAGGTTCAACTTCATTCCCAGATCTTCTACTACCCCCCACCCCAGGCAGAGCAAGGGAATGGGGAATAGGGGTTGTGTTCAGTTCGTAATACTTAATTTCTGCTGCTTTTTCCTCCTAATGCTCTTCTCCTGCTTTGGTCTGGCTCCTACAGAGCCTTTTTACCTTTTTCTAGCCTGACCTTGATATATGTAGAGCTGTTTCTCTAACATTTTCTCACATCTCTCTCCCAGCTGCTGTGAAGCATTTTTTTACTTTTTAAAAAATGTGTTATCTCAGAAGCATTACTGATGTTGCTGATTGGCTCAGCTTTGTCTAGCAGTGGGTCTGCCATGTAGCTGGCTGGAACTCGCTCACATGCGAACAGCTTCTGGCAGTTTTTCACAAGAGTCACCTCTACATTACAAACACCTCCTGCTAGCAAAACCTCGCCATGTAAGCCCAGTACAAGGTATTCATCCCAACAACAAATTTACCTTCCCTCAGGATAAAAAACTCATGGCTGTATTAAAAGATCCTTTTCCAAATATTGTTGATTAATGCATTAAAATGGCTGAAACATATTATATGTGAAGTAATAACACTGCTACAGCAGAGTTATATAAATAAATAGGTCCCGGGGATTGCACCTGTCCTGAGCTTCAGGAGTGATTTTAACAAGTGTCGATTTCAGTACATCAATGTTTCTTCTTTTTTGATTACATTGAAACATGATCTAGTGTAGATAGCTAGCAATGGAAGTATTACTCTTGAGATAGAGAAAAAAAACTCAATGCGTATCTAAATGTAATCCTAACTGGGGTCTTGGAGAATGTCAGTTGCATAATATGTAACATTACAGAGTTTAACAAAGGTAGTCTCCTTCTCTCTGATGTCAGTAAATATGGGTTGTGTTCAGGCTGATAATACCTAAATTAATATCATCTCCTGAACGCCCTCATGGAAAGTAGGATAATTCCATTCAGAAGGCACTTGAGAGGGCCACTAGGCCAGACTCTTGTTCACTGCAAAGTCACCTATGAGGTCAGACTATGCTGCACGAGGTTTTGTCCTTTCAGGTCTTTATAAGAGTGTGTGGAAGAAGAGCATGTCTGCTCCCTTAAGATTATCTGATTGAAGACCTTGTCAAATGGGGTCGTAAAGAGAAGAAGACAACACATATAAAACACACAGAGGTATAGATCTTACAGGCAAACAATATTGGGACAATGGCAAGAAACAAACCTTGTCAGTCACAGTACCTTACAGGCTACTAAAAACTCCGGGAAAAGGTCTCGAGAAGATCACCTGCATTTTATAGCTGAGAAGTGGGACCTGAAGACACATAAGGAGTTGGGATATTACAGTAAAATTAGTAAATCTGGGCAAATTTGTAAAGAAATGAGCAGTGGAAGAAAACTGGGAAGGAACAAAGAGGGAACAGACAAAAAGATGTATCCATGTTTAAAATGAGGACAGTCAGTACTCTTCTCTGGCTGAGCCTTTTGTCTGATCAGCACACTCTGTCCTGTCTTCTTATTTAATCCTATTGCTGCATAATCTCACAGTCTATCCTGTATGTGTATGAATGATGCAAGGAGGAAGTTCCAGCTGCTGGGATCTTGTGGGAGTCAAGAGGAATTGGCAGCGCTGGCTTGTAAAATCTGCTGTGAAGTAAATGGGGATCTTTAGCCTTCAGAGACTGGGGCGGGGATGTGACTCTGTTGCTTACATAATTGAGTTATGATTAATGGACTGTGGAGGAAACTGAACAGACCTTAAGCTTTTCATTAAATGGTATTTTCTTCATGGCAGAACTCATTTAGTCTTCATGCTCTTCTGTTACTGATTAGACATTTGAAGAATAATAGAAGGAATATTTTAAGTTAACAGTCAAATTCAATATTTGGCACATTATTCATTTCCATGGGCTTTGCAGTTATATATAGGTTGCCACTCAGGAAACAGAAGCCCGGTTTAGGTTGCTTTTTTCCCCCCCTTCTCTTTTATTCTTTTTTTGAAAACCTGATTTTTGCTAGTTACCAGTAATTAATAATTCTATCTGACCATAAATGTAATCTCTATGTAGTGAACCACCGTGATGTAAAAATAAATAAACTAATGAAAATAATCCTCCTTATTGTGTACAGTAAATTTAAAATAAAATAGTAAAATATTTATTAAAATTATTTAATTTTAGAAAATTAACAAATAATTTACATAGCAGAAGTAGTCATTTATGGTATTTACTTTTGGATCTTCTTACATGAAATCTTTCTCTGGTTGATGTTGGCATAGTATACATATATTGGGGAAACTATATTACATTTGTCAACTTTGTCCAACATTTTTATATACAGAATTAATCTAGTAAACCAAATATAAGTTTTATTCATATTTAAACAACTTAAATTTGAACAGAAATTGTAATCCAGCCAATACCAGATGTCAACGAGAGATAGATAATTATTGGGTAGCAGAGAAAAAGATGTTTTCTTGCCTTGTCTTTCTCTTCTTGTCAGAACAATCCTGTTTTAGTTTGAGGTTCTCAAAATGCTTTGACACATTGCATTTTGATTTATAAACAATCATTGAAACATGTGACGAAAATTAACAATATGATATCAAGCAGCTTTTCTTTATGGTAATGACATTTTATGTTTATTACAGTATTTTTCTCTTTCTTCTCCCCTCTCCTCTCTTTCCATTAATGCATGCATTCTTGAAAAGTATATAGAAATTGTATAGAGTTTAAGAAATTAAATATGTTGGTGTATGTAAGTACCTTGCTATTATCATATTTGTTCATTTTTTAAAATATTTTTCATCTTTCTCTCACTATGTGTGTTGGTATCTTATAATGTATTTATTCAAACAATAGTCCTTTTCGGAGGGGTCTTACTCATAACTAAATTTAATGAATGATTTAGTACCAATAAATTAATTTGTTCAAAGGTTACACTGTAAGTAGCTGACAATCGAAAAAGACTCTTGCAAGTACATATTAAGTATTTTTTCAGTATGTGTTTACCAGTATCTCACGTACTTCAATCTGCAAATGAATACCAATGATTCACCTCAAATTTAAATATTTAGCTGTTAATTTGCAGCTGTTCAAACAAAAATGAGCAAATCCAACAGTATGAACTAACATTGCAGAGTGGTTTGAAGCTTTGGATCTTTTCTCTATGCTGTAAATGGAATGTGCCATTTCTTATGGTACCTGTATCCAAAACAACATATAATCATGGTAACTAAATTATTCATTTTTGTATTTTTCCTTTGGGCAACACCTAACTATGAGGACCATAAAAAATTTTACCAAAGATTCTAGAAGTGATAAGAAAAATTGCTGATTAATGATTCTCTATATTTTTACATAACTGACTTGTGTATTCAATGTTATTTATCGTAACCACTGTATTTAAGACAATTTAAAAATACTATATTATAATAATCCATATTATAAAACAAAACTTTGAGAGTCTGAGTTATTAGAAAAAGCACTAAAACTGCTTCTTGCTACTATAGTACTAAAGTTTTTTTCTCTGAGAAAAAAATATTTTTGCATGCACAAAGAGGCAGAAATTTCAGAAAGCATTACTGCATAAATATACACCTTCTAAAAATATAAATAAAAATAATAATGCTTATGAAAACACAGACATATCTGTTATCACGCAAGACAGTGACATGCCTATTATCACTTGCAGGCCCAAAACTAAAATTCCCGTTCGAATAGGATGCTCTTTTGTTATTACTCAAGTTCTAGACACCTTCAGGAATATATTTTTAAAGCAATTATCTAAAACTTCACCACAGCTTTGAGCACATGTTCATTTATTTAAACAAACCTTTACCGAATGCATGCTGCTCAAATTTTGCCTGTACCTTTACGGGTACTACCTCATAACTTGAGTTTAGATTCTACACTGATTTTCCTCGGTGACTGCAGTCAATTTCTAAAAGGAGCAAAATGGTTTTCACTTAGTCTACTGATTTAACAATTTCTTTTTATTGTTCTATAAATTATAACTGGACATTTTTCCCCCTCAAGCTTGAATGTGCATTAATCAACTGGGGCATCTATGTTAAAATACAGTCACCTTCTGTAATCAATGAACAGAAATAGTTTTACTCAGACAGTTCTACTGTCCTTGAGTGAGTTGAATCTCCCACTCAAAATGTCAGTCTGCTGAAAATTATATTGTGAACACTAGGACGTTAGTAAACTGTGTTCCACCATGGGGAAAAAGAATCAAGTTTGTTTGTTTTCACACAGTTTGCATTAAAATGTTTGTATGACTATTCTGAATAAAGCAAATTTATTTAAAATTAAAAGTTCAAGTTATTTCAAAAACCAGCTGATTCTGACAGGCTTTGGTTATTAGCATGACCCTTTGTTTTATGCAGGACATCAACTTTAACACAGCTGTGCCTTGCAAATTCACTTGATCCGACAGAAACCTAATGTTTCAAGCTTAGGAAAGAAATGGAGGAAGCTTATCTAAGCGACTGAATTAACCTGCAATGTACGGTGATTTGACTTATAAACAGTTCCAGTGTTTTCCCAGCTTAGAAAGCACTTTACATGGACACCTGGCAGGTCGCAGAAGAACCTGTCCTAGGGAAAGACAACAAGAGGATTGGTTCAGCTTGAGGGGAAAGGTTGTCAGGCATGTAAGGAATACCTAATGCAGCTGTCAGTATTAAAATATTTTCTCTCCTGAGACAAAACATATCTGTGGGAGAGCGTGTGCATATGCCTTGCTTCAGGCACAGTCGCTGGCTTTGGGACCAATTGTTTGTTTTGAGAACTGTAGATTAGCACTTCAAATTAAGGCAGAAAAGAGATGGCCAGCCAGACCTCCCTCACACTGTGAATGTACCTTTGTCCTTGCCCACGAGCAGGAGCAGGAGGGCGTGTTCTTGGTGAATGCAGTGGAAGCACAGGCTACAAAGTAAGGCTATTTAAGGAGAATTCTCAGCTTTTTGCAGTAGACCAAGGATTGCCACATATAAGAAAGGGTCACAGAATGTGCAGCCCACAGTGAACTATAGGCTTGTGGTAAATTGAGGTTTAGATGATGGGCACTTATGGGCATTCTTCTTTTTATTCTTTCTGTTTAGTTGGTCAGCTGGTCTACCCCAAAGAGGAATACAGGGTACTGGAGCATCTGCCATGTGAGGAGAGGCTCAGATGTCTGGGACTGTTCACTTTGGAGGACAGAAGTTTCAGAGATGTCTTCTCAGAGGAGATGGAGATATAAGCAAAGCAGTGACTAATTCTTCTCAGTGGTCCAATGAGGACAAGAGACAATGATTATACCCAAATACACAAAACTCAATTTAACACATACATAAAGATTGCTTGGGTATTTTGAGGGTGTCAAATACAGAAACAGTTTGTACAGGAAGGCTGTGAAGTGTCTATCTCTAGAGTAAATTTCAAAATTCAACTGAGCACAGCCCTGAGCAATTTGGTCTAAACATTATGTATTAAATGTGGCTGGGAAGTCATCCAAAAATTGTGACTATTTATCAATCACATATTAACACTGAAGAGACTTCTCAGAAAAAGAAAACCAAAAATTTGAACAATATTGTGATCATGAACTAAAATTTGTGATAGCTTAGGTTGTAAAAGATCTTGTTCATTAAAGCTGTAGCCAATACACAGAAAATTAACTTTTCTGTGCCACCAAATGGAACAATAACTGCCTTTGTACAGCACAGTTATGTTGGTAAAATAGCATTTGCAAGACAATGTGAAGATGACATTGAAAACAGTGGATTCTGTAGCATTAGTGTTAACATGGAGTTGCAACATCCCATCTAGTACAGTATTATTCCCACATCTCTGAACTGGAGAATTATTATGTACATATAATCTTTTGCTTAGTCCTAATCCTTCTTTAGAATATTTCAAGAAACATTACAATTAAACCAATTTGACTCTTTATTTCCCAGGCCCTTCTGGGGACCACAAATCAGTCTTTGTGTCCTTTGAACTATTCGATGTATTTTAAAAATACATTCCATATGGCAAGTACAAAATTATTTTGTAAAATAAATATGTCACCCTGATATATATATATATTATTCTTTAAATATTTTAGTATCATTTTATCAAACTATTTATTAATTTACCTATTTTTATTATACATGAAAAAATCAAAGCTCTTGTATAATTTAGACTTCCAAGAAAAAAGTAACATACATAAGAAAAAAAAATCCAAGAAGTAGCTAGCAAGTCATATATAACAACAGTATGTGCTCTCTATGTTAAACAAGACAGTTGCCAATGTGTGTTGCTGTTATGGGATATCTGCACACTTCACTGTATATTTATTATTCTGCTATCTGCAGTGGGTCAGCCATAATTTTGTCACTTTGTCACTGTTTCTCATTAATAGCCTGAAAGAGTAGATGAACAGTATGTTGATGGAATTTGCATGTGAAACATAGCTGGGAGTTTGAGAAAAAATGAAAAAGAAGGTTGAAAAATGAAAATAATAGGCAAATATAAACAAACAATGTTAAACCATAAAACCAAATTATAATTCCAAATAAAATCTGGCACCAAGGATGGATACAATTCAGAAAAAATATCACAAATCACTTAGGCTTGACCCTTTCAAAATGTAGGTCAGTACTTAAATGTGTTTATGTAATAGCATTATTCTCATTCTTAACTGGATGTACAATAACAGGTACTTTGCTTGATTTGGTGATTCCAGAGAAAGCAGAGTTGTAGAAATACTAATTGAGGCAACAGTTTAAAAGTTATGTAGCCAAATAAGTTACACAAAAATAGCCTGATTGACTTAGATGTAGAGACAAAACACAAAAGAGCCAGTAATAAACCAGTGGCTTCCCTCCCATTCCATCTTCAGGTAGAGCCTGCTTACCAGGATATGTTTACTTGTAGATGTCCCGTTAACAACACATGCTGATAACATGCTGGAAGGAATTCAGAACAGAAACCTTAATGACTAGAAATCTGGCAAACTGCTCCATACATGCATAATGAAAAAAATTACCTTAGAGTTTAATAATTTTATTGAAGTGAACGGAGATTTTTTTTTTCATTGATTCCAGGATTTCATGGATCATACCTTACATACGTATCTTGTAGGATGTGACAGGCTTCAAATTCTGGGAAAAATGCAAATTCTGAGTGAGGAGAAATAATTTTTAGAGAACCGTAAAAAAGGTCACATAATATTCAAAATGAGGCTAAACAATTTTACTTTCTGAAAAAAAAAATGTATATAGCATTCAAACCTCAGTTTTTATTAGTTTTAAACTCAGTCATAGAATCATAGAATGGTTTCAGCAGGAAGGGACCTTTGAGGTCATCTTGTACAGCCTCCTTGCAATAAGAAGGGACATGTTCGACTAGATCAGGTTTCCCAGATACCTATCCAAGCTGATCTTGAATGTTTCCAGGGATGGGGTTTTCTGTCCTACATTCCAAAACAGTTATTTTGTAATCAATTGCTACAGATTATACCTATCTCTCCCCTAGCTGTTAAAGTCTAGAATATCTACAATAAAAGATGTCCCTTTGAACTCCATAAAATTATACTTATCTACAGCAGCTAAAGAGCTAACTTTTTTCTATATTTATTTCTTGTTTCTCTCATTGTCCTGAGAAGGGTATTACCTCCTTTTTCAGCATTTTTTGACTTTGAAAAAGATTTAGAACTCAGCAACATAAAAACACAAATTACTTCTTTTTAAAAATACTTCAAGATACAGAAGCATATGGAAAATTTTCAACTGAAAATATTTAGTTGAATTTTATTGAGCAATGAACTACCAATTGTATGATCTGGAAACAATATGAACATTTGAGTATGCATTGCCATTCTGTAAAGAATTTTTTTTTATACAGTTTTTGTAGGGTTTTTTCCCCCCAATTTTAGAACCAGTTAGGTATGGACTAGAATATTTTCATAATTCTGTCAGTGTCATTAGACTTTAGATAGTTTTTTTAAAACACTCAAAATGAGAGATAGCATGAAATAAAAAGTTGGGTTTAGGGTTTTGCCCTGATTTTTTTTTTGTCCTTTCTTTTTTCTTTTATTTTTTCCTTTTCTATGTATTGTAGTGGAACATTTTTAAAGCTGTGAGTATGTAAGGCATAAAATCTCTCTGTCATGTTTTTTAAGGGAATATTAAAGAGAGATATATCAGAAAGATTTCAAATTGGTTAAGTTAGAGAAAGGATAGACATTGAATATGTTCAGGCTGATGTTATTCTATGTAATAAAAAAGCAGACAATAAAAATGTACAGAAACCCCAGCAGAGTGCAATCACTGACCGAGAGATGAATGAAGTCCAAAACTGAACAAGCCTACTGAGACATCTTTGAAAAAGAGCAGTTTTACACCAATTTTGTCTCCCATTTCTAGCAAAGCAAAATCTGCACATTCACATGAAAGCGAGGGATCTATTTTGGAACTGTGGTCTTCACTGTTCAGTCTATTTACATCATTGATGTAAAGTGCTTAGTGAAAGAAGAATGTTCAGGAGGAAGAGAGGAAAGCATAAGTAAATAAACACTTGACACAGGGGTAGAAACCTGGTAAATGAAGACGGAAGAGGATGAACATGAAACAAACGCCATAAAAGTTGACAGAAATAAGAAATAATATAAAAGACAGAGAAGGAAGCATGGAACAGGGTAAAAACAAGAGCAGTTATTGCTGAATCAGAGAATGGTTTGGGTTGGAAGGAGCCTTTAAAGATCATGCAGTTTAAACCATCAGACAATACCTTGCATTTGACCTTGTTGAAGTTTATGAGCCTCATACAGACTGGACCCACTCCTCAAGACTGTCACTGAATCTTTCAATCACTTAGGTTTGAAAAAAGCTTTAGGAAAATTAAGTTTGACCATTAACCCAGCGCTGCCAGGTTTGCCACTGAACCATGTCCCTAAGCATCACATCTACACATCTTTTAAATGCCTCCAGGCATGGTGACTCAACCTGGGCAGCCTGTTCCAATGCTTCATAGTCCTTTCTGTGAAGAAATTTTTTCTAATATACAAACTAAACTTTCCCTGGCACAGTGTCAGGCAATTTCCTTTTGTCCTATCACTTTTTACTTCACAACTTGACGTAGTTGTAGAACACAATAAATTCTCCCCTCAGCCTCCTCTTCTCCAGGCTAAGCAACCCCAGCTCTCTCAGCCACTGCTGACATGTAGCAATGTGATTTTCAGATCTCCATGTAGTTTTTTCTTTGTTCCCCTGCTCTGTATGTTATTGGCTGTTTTTGAAACATGCACCCTGCTGTATCCGAAATCTATTGGTGTGTCCCCACGCCTGTCTTCCCTTCAGACCTTCCGGGATTGGCTCTGGGGGGGGCAATCCCTCCCCCTTCCCTTCCCTTATAAGCCGATGCCGGCAGGAGTTCGGGGTCTTCATCTTCGAGCCTGCCAGCCCTTACTCTCTTCCCCTGCTTTCCTCCCCCTTTCCCATCCCCGCACCCGACCTAAGGACCCCTAATAAACCTCCCTGGCAGACCCGGAGATGGCGTTCAGTACATTCTTTGCCTCACCTCCCGTTTCCTGCTAGAATTTCTGTGGCCGGAGTTGCTTGCCACGCGGAGCGCGCCCCGGGCGCCACCCGGCCCGGACTTGGTGGAGATACGCGCCGGGGGGACCTCGTTTTGTGTGGCCGCCACCTCCTGCCGTCCTCCCACAGAGAGAAACATCACTGACAGGACTCTCTACACCCTTCACCAGCTCTGTTGCCCTTGTCTGGACACACTCCAACACCACAATGTCCTTCTTGAGTGAGTAGCCCAGAACTGGACAAAGGACTTGAGGTGTGGCCTCACCAGTACTGAGTAGAGGGGGACAATCACTGCTCTGGTTCTGCTGGCCACACTATTGTTGATACCAGCCAGGATGCCACTGGCTTTCTTGGACACCTGGGCACACTCATGTTCAAGCAGCTGCTGATCAACACTCCCAGCTCCTTTTCCGCTGGGCAACTTTCCAACCACTCTGCTCCAGTGCCTATAGCACTGCATGGGGTTGTTGTGACCCAAGTGTAGGACCTGGCACTTGGCCTTGTTGAACCTCTTGCCATTGACCTTTTCCCATTGATACAGCCTGTTCAGATCCATCTGCAGAGCCTTCCTACCCTCCAGCAGATCAGCGTGGTGTCATCTGCAAACTGATTGAGGATACACTTAATCCCCACTTTCAGGTCCTTGATTAAGTTATTAAATATGACTAGCCCCAGTACTGAACCCTGGGGATTGCCACAAACCAACTGCCAAGTGGATTTAACTCTATTCACCACCACATTTTTAGTTCAGCCATCTAACCAGTTTTTCACCCAGTGAAGAGTACACCTGTCCAAGCTGTGAGCAGCCAGTTTCTAAAGGAGAATGCTGTGAGAAACAATGTTAAAAGCTTTACTAAAATCTAGAAATCTAGGTAAGACAATTTCCTCCTGGATGACAGCCTTTCCACCTGGCATATTAACTGCACCATTGAGCTTGGTGTCACCTGCAGACTTGCTGAGGGTTCACTGAATCCCAGTGACTACGGCATTGATAAACATATGGAACAATACCAGTCCCAGTAAGATTCCCAAATAACACTACTTGCTACTGCTCTTCATTTCATAGAATCATTAATGTTTTTTCCAAGGGAGGATGCAGAAGCCCCTGGAAAATCATCTCCTTGAAGCCTTGGTATACTTGATTTTAGCAGAGAATTACAGCAACTACTAATGTTTCGCGATTGAATTATTTTGCATTTTGCTAGCAAGACTGTTGCAAAACAATTCCCTTGTTTTGTTTGACAAAGCAAAAAATAGAGTTTTCTCTGTTACTCAGAAGGCAGAAATGGGGGGCCTTTTGCTGAGGTTCCAGTCCTGTTTTCTTGAGAAGGGCCAAGACATTTTCTTTGTTTATTTTGAAAACTGTCCTGTCAAACATTTCAAATGGTTTGGTGGTTTCTAGGTAGCATGTCTCTCACTAACACCTACAAGACGTAACTATAGCTTAGTATGGGTAACAGCTGGGTAACAGAGAATATCAATTAGAAAATAGAAGAAGTGAATCATCATGCAAGCTGCAGCTATATTTCTGGCTGTGTACACATGTAAAAGTGAAAAAAAGATCAGTGGTTTGTGTCCAAGATGTGCAAAATTTTGTTTGACAGATCTGTGTCCCTAAAGAGTAGTCACATCCCTACAAATTTATTTTGAAGAAAGTGCTATTGTTCAGCAGGCCAAAAAGGAGGTGAGCTAATTTGGAACTGATCTAAGAATAAAGTATTTCAAATAATCTAAGTTGTTGAATTCTCTTAGTTGTGCACACCCCCATTCTTCTTTATAGAGTAGTGCAGATGCACTTTTGGAGCCAGATATCCGTTTTGATAGATAACACTAAATTTTGACAGATCATTAACTGTAGGGGAAAGGTGATAGAGCAAGGAGAAACATGATGAAGGAATAATTGAAAGACGAAGAGAAGTGGAAGAAGAAATCCAAAAGAAATATTTAAATTACTTTTATTTTTACAGCTCTGGACATTAAGTGGCATCTCTAATATAAACATTTTAAACTGTATAACTAACTCAAATACACAGATTTATCACTGGTTTTGGTATTTTTGTGTCAATCTAAATGAAACAACACTGTGAATACTGAAACACTATAAAGATAAAATTAACTTGTATGTTATATAAAAACACAGCTGGAGAAGAAAAGCTTATCATGGCTGTAAGTATTGATATTGACATCTGACATTTATAATTACAAAGACTAATGCTAACCTTCCAACAATAATAAGAAAGCCATTGCTAAACCAGACAATTCATGAAACTCAACATTCCTTTACAGCTTACCTGCAGGCAACAGTTTTCTTTATTATAATGGTTAAGATATAAGTGAGATTATCCAAAAGGTCAAAACCACTCAGAATTTAATTTTCTGTCTCAAATGTCACTGGTTTTAAAAGGATCAACAACCTTATCCCTTGTTGCATGTCATATATCATGCCACTTGGATAATCCCATCTAATTTTATGCAATCGGTTTATATGTTCCTTTTTATTGAAAGAGGTTCCCTGAGGGAATTATTCTATCCCCTTATAATTTGAATTTCTTTCTGGCAGATGGCGCAGGATGACAAGACGAAAGCCACTGTCCAAAAATGGAAGGAAAAGTGGGGACAAACCCTGTGTTCACAAGAATTAAAGTGCCTTACCAATAAACGCAGAAGTACAACAATGAAGTAGAATTAGGTAAGCTGATTGCTTTGTTTACCTCTCCTGTCTTTACTTCCCCTATGGCTAAAATTAACACTGAATTTCCTGTATTTGAAGGAATATATTTTTCAAGAAAAATATTTTTATAATTATAATTTTTATTTTATTTTTTACATGAGAGCTGATATATACCTTCAGTCTTAATTTCATTATAATAATATTTTATGCTTGTATTATGTTTGAATATGTACTAATGCATGCACATTTTCAATATTTTCCCACCCATATTAGAATTTTTTCAACAAATACTGTGGCAGGCACTGACTTTCAGTGAGGTAAATGACTATAAAAAACTGTTTTATAATTATGGATGATATAAAGTCTGTATAAAAGAAATATTTTGTCAAAGAATGTGCAATAAAGTCAAAGTGGAAGTAGAAAAGCTTCAGTTACAGTACTATGAGATGGATGAATAATGCAAAACCATGTAACCAAAAATGTAATGATCTAATTAATTCTGTATTGAATGCTTAATGCAAAACACGTGGCTGTAAAGCCATTGCTATTAGAAAAAGAGATTGTCAGAGTAATGATACGCACAACTGCTGTGTGTGTACAGGACAAAAAAAAAAAAAAANACCAAACATGAATCTTTTCCCGATTAATCTCATTTGCAGGCTGAACTGCATTCTGTGGTTTTGCATCATTCTACCATACCCTTAATGATAGAATTGTTTTCAGAGCTCTATGTATTTTTTTTTTACTCAACATTCAGTTTGAATTGTTACTTTAATAAAAGCTAGTAGAAGAACGAGAAATGTATTTCTTCTCAGCATATCAGAAACAATAAAAAAAGAAACCTCAAAATTTATAGGCTAAAGGTTGAAGATCCCATATCCAGTAACTTCTGTTTCAGAGATTTTAGTGAACTTCACAGTAGTATTTAAATAAGAATATAACCGATTCTGAAAACTCTTTTCCTACTTTGTTTGAAATCCCCATCAAACCCTCCACGATTTGGCATCTCCTGCTTCGATTCACTACTGCAGTGACAGCCTTTATTCATTTAAATTACTCTAAGATAGCTTTATGATAAACACTGGCAGTTAATTTACATGGAAAGCTGTTTTGTACTTTTTTATTGTTAGCATGGTTCCTAACATCACTCTGTCCTGAAAAAACTGATGTTCATCCAACCAGTTTTCAGGTATGGTTGAGAAGACACCACGAGCTAAAGACCATTCCAGTGGGTAATTTACACTCGTCACTCTTTTTGAGATGCTTGCAATCCCATGCCAGTAGGTATCAGTGTCAGAGAACAGTGCCGGTAGTCATTTGACTACTATAAATTCAGTGTTTAGTATTATCACATTCCTCCACACGGTTTCCTTCAGGCCAGTGCAGCACTCCTGTCTCTGGCTCCAGACATACAGCCTGCAGCATTCTCAGACAGTGTTCTCCTGGAGGTGTACACAGTGGGAAAGACACAGTGCTGTATACAGACCTTGAATCTTATCAGTAGCTGGGACTGTTGCACTGAAACTTCATGAGGGTGATTTGTTTGGAGAGCAGGGTGTATTAACAGGCACAACAGTGACAAGTGACGCTGGAGTGCAAGGTTTTCCTAATCTCTTCTTGGTATCCTGCTGATGCCTTAAAAAGTTATTGGATATTTTCTCATTAGATTTCAAGCTACCCTTAATAATCTAGCTTTAGTTGCTAGATTAATATAAAAATGAGTGTCAGATAGAAGCAGAAGGAAGAAGGGAAAAGTAACTAAAATTGGATTAAAAAGGTGACGACAAAAATATAGTCATTTTATAGAAAGGTACATCAAGAGGAATGGCACAATAAAGAATACATAAAGTGAAATTAATATTTTTTCACAATGAAATGGAGATTTTACAGTAGACTTCAGTAATTGAATGTTTCTACTTGGACCACATAATTTGAGAGTATAGGAAAGGAGACTGCTGTGTGTTCTTATCCTAATATAAGGAACAGATTTACATTTTTGCATTTGTGATAATCTGTACATATGTGTGAGTCACACAAATGCATTTACTACATAAAATAATATTTCATACCAAAAATAACAGTATGGAGACCACAATAAGCTGTTAATAAATACTAACTGGTTCTTCAAATGTTGCGAATCAGAATAAATAGTGTGTAAATCTTGTGACATAATTTCAGGAGGACGATCCTTACTTATTTTTCTATTAATATGTTTCATTGCTTTAATAAAGGTACATTAACCTGCCACAACCTCTAGCATCAAATTACCATATATGGCATATTTTTCTCCTACTCTGCAATTATACTGGGGTTATAAAATTACAGCAGAACATTTTGTGCCTTACATGTGTGAGAAGAGGCGCTTGCAATGAAACAAACAGCTTCTAGTGTATTGGAACAGAGCAATTAATCATAATTCACTGTACTTTTTAATGCATAGTTTCACACTTCCAGACCCAATTAAATATCATATCCACCCACACCAGAAGATAATTACAATTTACAAAATATAAATAAGAATATTAAGAGTGGTTTTGTAAAAGAAATAATTACTAAACCTGAATGTAATTTAATAGAATAGAATATTTCACTTGGGAGGGACCTACAATGATCCAATTACCTGATCAGTTCAGGACTGATAAAATGTAAGAGCATATTATTAAAATCATTATCCAAATATCTCTATAGCACTGATACATTTGGGTCATTGACCATGCTTGTAGGAAACCTGTTCCAGTGTTTGGCCCCCATGGTAAAGCAATGTTTCTAAATGCCAAGACTAAAACTCTTTTGGTGCATCTTTGGACCACTCCCAGGTATTGTACCACTGTATACCAGGTAATGTCATAAATAAATACATTTTTTTATTTTCCTAAAGGAAAATATTTGAATTCTAAGCAAAAAAAGATTAACAAAATCTTCCAAAAACATGTACTGGAAAAATACACTTCAGCAATACAGAAAAAATGGGATCTAGCCTCAGCATCATGCTTCTTTTTGTTCTGAAAGCTTACTGCTTCCTTGGCAGTAAGCTTTCAGAACAATATAACTTATAGGCATGTGACTTCCTTTTATATTCACATTTTTCTGCCATGTCACAAAGAGAGGAGAATTCAGCAAAGGAAATAAACACTACAGCTGGCAAATTACTCAAGTATCACTAGGGGATTAAGAATGAAGTTACCATATACCTACAGAACTTGTTATTTTACCATTTCATGCACTTCATTTACCTGACTTCTACATTTTCAATATATAGCCCTGCTGCAAATTAGTTATCCAAATATGACCTCCCTATCTACTAGTGTGAGATGTGCAAATTTGGAATTCTTTTAAAGACTTCTTTTATAGAATCATAGAATCAGTTGGAAAAGACTTCTACAAGTCCAACCATTAACCTACCACTGTCAGGCGTTCATCACTAAACTGTGTCCCCAGGTGCCACTTCGACGCATTTTTAAACACTTCCCGTGATGATGATTCCACTACTTCCATGGGCAGCCTGCTCCAGTGCTTGATGCTACATAATCAGTAGCTACCATTATCTTTACCATTATTAGTATCCTCACTAACTATGGAAGAGACATTAGATGCTAATGGCAATTGCAGCAGTAAAATAGAAAATTACTGTCACTCTGACAAAATCAATACATGAAATTTGATATCTTACAATATCCTAACCATTATTTATGCAACCCCATAGCTGTATGCAATATGTCATAGGCCAATAGAAATGACAGCAGGATTAGCAACACACAAAATATGGACGTAGAAAGCAGAAGATTATCATCTGTTTTTATAAGCACTGACAAAGGTCCCTAATGACCCAATTATATATCTCCATACTTTGCTATCACTTGAAATCACAGACAGCTCAGTAGAGAAGACATCTAAAATCCAGTCTTTATAATACTAGGATTAGGTTTTAGGGTTTTTGGTTTTTTTTTATTTAAATATTTTCTTACATGCCCTGAAGGGTGCTTTATATGGACATGTTTCTCTTTGCAGCAATTCCCTTTATCTCACTCACTGTTTGGAGACAGTGGCTTCAGATGAGGAAGATCTTATCTAGAACAATAGTTTCAACCACTGAACTAAGGACTGAATTAGTTTTAAAATGTGGACATAAGCATCTGGTAAATTTTGAAAACATTTCGGATGACACATAGTGATTCTCATAGTATACTTGACTGGTTCTTCTTCCTGCCTTTCTTGCTGGAAAGTTTGAAGGAGGAATGTGATAATGCCCTCATTAAACTTTAAAAATATCTCCATTTGGTTCTTTGATCTTAGCTTTAACATGAGTTATATATCACTTAAACTGAAGCTTACCTTCATTAGGAAAGAGGTAACCCAAAGATCTGTGACTAGTCAACCAAGAAAGAGCCAAAAGAGTGCCTTCAAATTTTTATTTCCATTTTGGATTTATAACCTAGCAACTTATTAAATTTCTTTATTGAAGATGGATCTCATTAAAATAGATTGCATTGTTGGGGAGACATATCTACATATATGTTTTTATTTCTTGGTATGCATATGTGTATGTGTGTACATACATAATACAACTAGTTCCATGGATACTTTAATTAATTTGAAAAATAAAGGCCAAAAATTATTTCAAAATTTCTTAAGACTTTGACATGGTTTCTGTTTATGCAGGATGTAGAAGCAACAACAGAAAAGTTCAGACTTGTACTCTGCAAATTGGAAAAATTTGCACGGTCATTGTTTTGGTAGCTTTGAGCATGATCACTGCTATGGGTGGTCATTCTGTTCTTTCAGAAAAGATGTTGAATGTCAAAGTCTTTTCCTTACAATTATTGGTGCAAAAAGCCACTTCTGTATAACAGTTGCAGAACAGATGAGTAATATCTATTGTTCTTGCTGGTGGATTTACAATTTTTGTTGTATAAGTTAATGGCAATATTAGTACAAAAATATTTTGCATTTTTGTCATAACAGAAGCTGCCATCTAATACAGTTGTGAGCATGAGTATAAAAGAAGAAAGTTAAACTGATAGCCCTTAAGAAGGACAAAACTTTGTGATATAATACAGTACATATAATCATAGTGAATAATTTATAAACACTTTCTGAAATTAAATACTAGCATTTGCTATTTTGCTTAGGTAGGGATTAATATGAGCTAGTTTGAGTATTGGATTTATCTTGAATTTCTTGTAAAATGCTGACACTATAAGACCATAAGAAACATTTGATCAGATATGGAGCTCAGAAAAGCTTAGGTTTGCTTTTTAAATACTCAACTTGCCCTAGTTTTGGTCTCCTTTGTTTGTTCTCTAATTTTTTATCTGCATGTTTCTACCTAAAATTATATTGATCAACCTTTTACCAGAGAAAAGAAGATTCTCACCCCCATAACTAACGTGGCAAAGAAAAGTTGGAAATCCACAGAGATTAATTCTTGTCTCTCTTATTGACCTCACAGAAAGAGTTTTAAAGCAGTCATTTTCTTTATAAGCAAAGATTTATAAATTAATAACCTTTTCTTGTGGTTCCTAAAAAAAAAAGAGTTTCTTTTGATTATGCAATTTAGTGTTTCAGCTCTCCTTATAGTTCTGGGTTTACTAAATCACAGTATATTTCAAGTTTTGCTTATTTATAGACTAACAAATTGACAAAACAAAACTGCTGAAAGTTTATAATATCTGAATGCAGTTAGTATTTCTAAAAAGTACTTATGTGAGTACTAAAATAACATAAATATAACACAAAATGCCTATATCAAATAGCTTTTATCAAATCAACCATGAGCTCCAACTCAGTATGGAGAAATAAGTAACTTTCCTGAAGACACAAACTCCAATATATATTTACATATATTAATTTATGCTTTTGATAATGATCACTAGCTCTACGTGGGAAATAAATCACTGTCAGATATATGAAAAGTTAATCAAATCACAATCAAACCTTACTTTTGAGAAAAAGAGATTCAAAATACATGAAGTATGAATTCCTTAGTCAATGACATCGACTTGTATGAGTGTCAGTTACAACTTTAAATCCTCCCTTCCTTTAAGGCTTGACCATACAGTATAAATTCTAGAAATATCAAATATATTGTCTGGATCCCAAATTACACCTATGGAACACTAAAAAAATAACTTTTATTCAACATTTTTTGTTCATATTTTTCAATCAGCAAAATGTTGCTAAGCTCTGTTTTTTAATTTTCAATGTAAGTAATTGAATCTCTCCTTTCCTTTTTTACTTGCCTTGCTTTGCTTCACTTCATCTTGCCTTTTTATATCTTCCCTTACCTCACCTCCCCTCTTGTAATCTCTTCTGCCCCCAGAATCGCTTACATTTCCCATCAGAAGTTAATAAACACTGTCAATCAAATTTGTATCAATCAACCTGTAGAGATGTGTAGTAGTGTTTTAAGTAGAGTTTTAAGGGTTTTTAGTAGAAGGGGCATTGTGGTTCTAGTTCTCTGCAACAAGATTGCCCATTACTTAATTGGCTTTAAGTCTGGAAGCTTTCTGACCCATTTCTTGTGGCTTGAGCTGTCCATATCTGCAGCTGGACAATTACATTTCACCAATATTTTGCTTATATATAAGGGCCTTCAACAAGTCATGAAACAATCCGATATGCGTCAGGAACACAAATTTATCTATTCGGTTTTGTGAAGAATGGACACAAAAAACAAAAAATGAAGGTAAGTTTGATCGAAATTTGTTTTCCTTTAAATTGCCCAAATAGGAGACACTGTTTTACTGTTTCCTCTTAACCTCTCTTTCCAGGATCTTTCTGATCTTTTTCTTTGCTCACAATCTTTGTAATTACTATCTTTGCTGCAACATGTGTTTAATAGGGCTCACCAGGATTCACTGTAAAGCAGCTATACCACCACTGCTTTTCCTATTTATAAGTCTATGAAAATCCTGTTTTAATACAGCTGTTTAAGGATAGATCAGCTCTGGAAAATCAGAAAACTGACATCCTCAATCACCTGTCTCTTATAACTACCTAAGTTATATGGACTGATAAATGCCCACAATATATCACTAACTTTTACTCTTTCAATAAGCAATCTACAAATGTCTGTAAATTACACTTTCATTTACACAATCAGTGTGAGATAACTTTCCTTTTTTTATGTATTTGATGCTACTTATCTTTTCATTGCAGAAAATGGTTGTGGTGTGTTTTGGTTTGTTCTCTAATATAAAATGTCAGTTACTGATCCTTGCCTTCAAGCAGTTCTATATGGTTTTAAAAATTTAGAAACATCTGCTCACTGCCCCATAAGTGTTATAAAATTTGAATGTTTAAAGCATCTGGTTCTCCACTCTCTTAATAACATAAAAAAATAATTCCGATTAATATGCAGTTCCCCAGAAGAAATTTCTTTAATTCATTAAGGAGTTCTCATGCTTATTTTGAAAATGCATAAATACAAATGGGAATAGAAATTAAATCAAATGGCTGAAAGGCACAAAATTAATTTTAAAAGCCAGTCTATCTTGTCTAAATGACTGTGGTTGCCTATGGAACCATCAGAGACTTGGTAGAAATATGGATGTCTGGATCTGGAATTGGTGCCACTCCCTATGTGTGTTCAGTATGTTCAGGCTTTTATCTACATCTTGTCATATCTTGTTTACTGTCCGTACAAAGATCCAGACTGCTGACTGAGTCACAGGGACTTTCTAGATTAGGTGTAATTAAGTGTAAAGAAAGGTTTTATGTTAGTTTGAAATTTACTCCAAAAACTTCACTGTGTCCCTTAGTTTTACTCACATTCGTAGATGATCTTTCAGCTCACTTTCTCAGGGGTTCTTATATTTCTCTAGTTTATGCTAGAGTAATTCTATCAGCTCTAGCTGTCTGACTTGTAATTTAAACCTGAGTGAAACAAATGTCTTGCCTGACATAACTGTTGTCTACAAATTAGATGTTGAATGGAGAAAAAATTCACTTAAATCTTTATGTACAACAGCCTATGTAGTGCATTACCATCTTTCCAAGGACAACAGTACATGAAGATTCAATGTAAAAATTACCAAAGTATCTGAATCATAGATTTCAATGTATAAAGACTCTGTACTGTATTTTCTATACCAAATTACCTTGAGAGGGAAACTTCTGCTCTATATTATCTACTAGAGCTATAGTACTGAGAAAGTATCTTTGTCCAAACATCTTTCACACCAATAAAGTCAAAAAGAAATGAAAAATCTGCATATTCAAAAGCAACCCCAAAACCCACAACAAACAAAAAAACCCCAAAACAAAAATCCCCATCAAAAAACCTCCCAACAATAAAAAGGTACAGGGTACCTCAAATGTCAGGATCTCTATAAAGCTGATTAAAGTGTCATTCTTTCAAGAACAGATATTTCATGTAAGAGGTAATTACCACAGTGCACTATAAAAAGCTACTGATTGAACCATTCAGCTGTGAAGCTCAGACCTGGCTAGTTACAGGTTTTGAGCCTGTTAAATTCCAATCTGATAGATATCAAGGACTCAGGTTTTCATAGTTGCTTTCTCTCTCCAAAAAAGTATCATATCAGGTCAGCTTCTTCTTTTAAATTAATGGTCTTGAATTAGGAATGTTTATTCACTCTCAACAATTAAAAGTTGGGAGTGAATAAACATTCTTAATTCAAGATCATCAAGACTGTTTTGCAAATAGATAGATTTCAACCTTTGATATTTTTAAGATAATACACTGTGAATCTTACAGTAGATACCCTCAGTTATGTGCACTAATTTCAGGGTTATACAATAGTTCACTCTTTGTGAAAGGGAATGAAATACTATTATAATTCTGCCTAATTATTGGAAAATTTTGTTTATAGAGTTTGTTTTTTTCTTTTCTCTACCCTTCAAATTTATATGGAACATTTTGTATAGTGTTTATTTTAAATTTTCAAAAGAAATTTGAACCTTAAATGTGTTGATCACTCATTTATGCAACAGTTCCCATAGACTGACATGAACATCAGGAGGTATGTGATACTGCATGGACCTTCAGCTTTACTTTGCGTGTAAACAATAAATATATTTGGAAGTATTGCCAGAGTCTTTCATCCTTCATTAATCAGCTGGTGTTTTATTTTGTGGGGAAGAGATGAGCTTTTTGTAATCATCTTCTCAAATATATAGACACTGCATTCAAAACCTGAATTATGTAAACTGTCCATTCAATATGGGGAAGAAAAGAAACACAAGAAGTAGAGCTATCAAGTAGAATAATGAAGTCTAAACTATACCAAATAGCCTGGAAATCATCAGTGAATGGGGAACAACAAGCAGATGTAAAGGTCATGGCAATATCACAGTTCTCAGACAGCAGAATTACTGTTTGAATTGATGAAAAATTATAGTCACAATACACTGCTTGAAATTATGTCTTAAGTAACCTCTGCTATAGGCAGCAGATGACTTTGGGAAAACATGGTTCACATATAGAAGAAAGAAATCATGCTGTCAGAGTTCCCAGTCAAGAAAATTACCATGCATGTTAAATAGAATAAGAAATTGAAATTAATATTTGCCAGTGTGTACAGAATATGGAGAAATACACTCTTAAGATTTTTAGATCTCTCTGGTCTTGATTTTACTGTTTATTTTTGCTGCTGTTTCTTCTTCCCTACGTGAAGGCAAGTGAGGGAAATCTCACACAATCCAGAAAGCACAAAAAATACCTGCACAAAACAGTCAATATGTTTATGGATTCTTTTAGAACTTTTTGTGGTAGCTATTAATTTTTAATTGTAATAAAGTTCTGATTTTTATGGCTTTTATAAGTATTTAAGGGAAACCCATCAGAGGCAAGGACTGAGAGTTTTGAAAGCAACTTCTGAGTACAGAGGTGAAAGACGCAAATAAAGCTTCTCTTGTGTCTTTGTCACTACTGCAGAATCATCCCAAGTCACCCAGCTGCCCTGTGCCAGCCTTTGACTCCAGCAGCCAAACCCTTGAGGGTCATGGAAGCATTGAGGGCCCTAGCTGAGGCCAAATGGGCCAAATGTCATGTATTTTATAGGGCAAAGGGCTGCAAACCTGGCTGAAAAACTGAAGGTCACGATGCAAAATGTAGCAGCGTTTATCAAACTGTCATCTGTACTTCTGCCTCCTCTCTTCCTCCAGTAAACACAGCTAAGAAGAGAATGTATAGCAGAGCTGACTACAGGTGGCTGGCTACCCTAGCTCTGAAGCGGCCTCGCTCAGGTTTCTTGCAGTCCTCCTGGACATGGCATACACTGTGAAAGAGTTAACTTTGCAGTGAAGACTCTGGGTGCGGCTGCTTGGAAATGCAGAAAGCTTATGAGAAAATGCTCAAGAGAACAAAACCAATCGTGGTAACCTGGTGACCTAGGAACAGCAGAGTATAAAGTAATGAAATAATTAGAGATGTTTTTATGACGAATTTAGTTACTGGGAATTCTGTTTAAACTGACCTATGTGAAAGAGAAAGACATTCATTACTGTTTCAAGAATGACTGAGTAGGTGCAGCACCAGACATTATGTACAGTTTTTATTTGTAAGTTTTTATTTAATTAACTGCACTAACACAACGCTCAATATTTCCATTTATTCAGACTTGTGATGCATATGCAAGGTTATAAAAAGCAATGTAGAAACAATTTTTATAAAAAGGGTCAATATTGTAAAAAAAAATCATAAGAATTCTAAGCAAATATATTTGCTAAGAACATTATGTATTGCATGTTACATAAGAATATAAAAAGAGATCATGTGGGTCAGTTCAGAGGTCTGGCCAGTCAATCACATAATTTTCACAAAGGAATTATTTTACAAAATAAACTAAAAAAAAAAAGTACCTTAGATTTTCCAAGAATTTGCATGTGTAGGAGTTCTATAACTGTAGATTTCACTCACACCCTTTTACTTATTAAGTACTGATGGATGCTTTCTTCATTTATTTAACCTGTTATTTCTTTAATGCATTTATTCTGTTGATCTCTATAGTAACTGGTAGAAAAGAGGTCCACAATTAAAGTATAGTGGGTAAAAGGTGCACCTTTTTATTTATTTCAAGCAATCCATCTGGTAACGGCATCAAATTTTTTTTGTGCTAGGAGAAATAGTAAATCATAGAATCATAACCTAATTTAGGTTGGAAAAGAGCTTCAAGAACATGTAATCCAACTGTCTGGTCAAATCTAAATCCCATATTAATTTTCTCTGTATTCATAATGAATAAATGCCATAACTCACCTTATTTATCTCTTTTTCAAGCTGAGAGTTTTCATTTATTTAATATATCTTACTCCTTAATATGGAAAACAAGTGAAAATAACTAAATTAGAACTCTTTATTGTAAGTTAGGGATATATTTTTCAGTATTCACTCATTTTTTTCTTACCAACAATAAATTTCATCTTTCATTTTGTTACATGAGTATTCAAAATCATGACACCTTTCCATATTTCAGTGTGTTTTGTTTTACTTTTGACTGCCCTGAATAATTTTCTATCAAATGCAAATTTTGTCCTTTTTATTTTTGGACACTATGAATGCCCTAGTAATTTAGCTATATCCTTGCGGGATTCTGTGAATCCCTGTTTCCATTGAGTAATTGGAACTTTTATTTGTGTAATTTGGCTCCTAGAACCTTATTTTCTTCCATTGTGAGAACTTTTTAGGAATCTTTGATACCACCCTAACTAAATCACTGTGATTAGCCTAGCTATTGACACTACCAAAAGACTCAAGTATTTCCTACCCTGACTGTATTCTAAAAGAGAAAACAAAAACCAGCATATCATAAAATTATAGGGTTATGGAATGATTAGGTTTGGAAGGAACCTCAAAGATCATCTAGTTCAACCCCTCTGCCATGAACAGGAATGCCATTCACTAGATCAGGTTGCTCAGGGTCCCATTCAGCCTGGCCTTGACAACTTCCAGGGATGGGACATCCACCACCTCTCTAGGAAAGCCGCTTCAGTGCATCACCACCCACACAACAAAGACTTTCTTCCTAACACCTAATCTAAACCTTCCTTCTTTCAGTTTAAAGTCACTGCCTCTTGTCCTGTCACTATCTCCCTATATAAAAAGACCTTCTCCTTACTTTTTACAAGCTCTCTCAAAGGCCACAGTGAGATCTCCCCAAAGCCTGCTCTTCTCCAGGCTGAGCAACCACAACTCTCTCACCTGTCTGCATAGGAGAGGTGCTGCAGCCCTGTGATGATCTTTGTAGCCCTTCCCTGGACCCATTACCATATGTCCATGTCTTTCCTGTGCTGAGGACCCCAGAGCTGGATGCAGTTCTCCAGGTGGAGTCTCATGAGGGTAGACTAGAGGGCAAGAGTATCTCTCACTGGGTCTACTAATTCTATGATAATATAATATAAAGTGGTTTGGGTAGTAAATCAATCATTTAATTGGCTTGTAGGTTCCTGATAACAATAAAAAAAATAAAACACCCACTCTTTCGAGACTGAGATTAATTCAAATAATAAATCCAGTGTGAAAACAAAAGGGTTTTTTTTTTTTGGTTGGGTTTTTTTTTTTTTTGTTTATTTGTACCAAAAGCCTTGAGAAATGCTATTAAAAGGGGGTATATAAAACGTATCTCTTTATATAAACATACATGCTATTAGACCTCACACAGATGTATTGAGTGTTCTTTCTGTCAGATGGGAAATTACCACCAAAAATGGGAAGAAAAATCAAATGTGATGAAAGTCTAGATATACCTCCACTTGCATCAGGAATGGTTTGGGTTTTTCTCCTCAACTTGATGACATTTTAATAATATTAGAATGAGTTTTTTGTCATATTTAGATTAAAGCAGCATCAGTTTTCTCAGTAATTTATAATATCCTTCTTGTCCCAGTTTTCCCACTCTCTAATTTATTTACTTTTTCCTAGTGAAGATGGAAGTATATTTATCCCAGGAAGTGTTCAGAATTAAATAACCTGATCAAAATCTGAAAATAATTTAGCAAGAAAACCTAATGTCAAATCACATCCTGTAAAATATGTGATCAGTAGGCTTCAAAAGTATGCTGTAATATCTCACTCTATCACATTATTAACCTAACTCTGACTTTCAGGAATGTTCATTTGGACTAGGAAATTGCAGAAGTTTCTCTCTCCTTCAAATCCTGAAGTTGATCTGATTATAACTATCTCCCATCTTGAATTTGGCAGTGGTGTTACACAAATATATTTTCCAGTATACTTATATTTTTTTTTTATGTATATGTAATACCAGATAACATGGTTGACTGAGCTCACTGAAAATGTATTAAAATTGTTTTTATGAAGACATAAGCCTTTACTTTCACACACCACAAAAAACCTGGCTTTAAATCTCCCTGCCTCGTAGAATGGTTCATTTCACAGAGGTGCTTACATTGTTTTAAGTGATAGAAGAGATCCTATGGATTGAAGAGTAAACATCAGAGCAGAAGATGCACTCTTTTGACTTCTTGTGTAAGCAGAGAGAATGTCAGATTTGAATAATTTTCATGGATATTAGGCAGACTGTACAGCTCTGTTAATAGCCAAAGAAATTTTGTTATCATGATTGAACAAAGCATCAGCCCAAAACTGCTAAGGTTCCTGTCTTAGTCAAACATCTAAAATGAATTTTATATTGATCAGGAGTTTTAAATAAGCTTTAAGATGTCTCTGAAATTTTTCGAGGCATACATTCCTGAATCAGAAGTCATATCTATCAAGGAGACACTGACTTTTGGAATTCAGGAGGAAAATGAAATGAACAACCCTGACTTTTAATTCTTGAGACATGAATAACTGGTGATGCAGTCAAAACTACATGTTGATTTTGGCAGCCTGATTTCGTAAATCAATTCTTTGAGTAATTTGTTTGTTTGCTTTCTGATAGAGCCTGGTAAAGCCTAATGACTTCACAGGACTAAGGAATTTACTTGGCCAAAAATCCCTTGGCTTTACATACCCATAGTATAGATGATGATTATCAAGCCTAACAGAGTTTTAATTTTCTACTCTTCCATTTCCAATTTCCAAGAACTTCGTAATATATTTCAAGATTTGACCAGAAATCAAGTGTTCAGAATCCTGGCTTCACTGTCCACCCTGAAATAACTCTAAACTTGCCAAGACCCAAGACCTAGACTTGGAGTCTGGCTTAACAGGCAGACTCCATAATTTAGACATCCTGTGCCCATTGCTGCTGAAATTTCTAAAATTGTAATATTACTTAGCTCATGTTCAGAATTAAAAATAAAGGACAATGTTAGTAGAAACTGAATCATTCTTTCAGATTCACTGAACCTGATAAAGGGATATGATCTAATCTTAGTGTGTTTTTGAATTTACTGTGAGAATACTAGCAATAAGAAGCCTATCAGTATGTTTTGACTTAGTCCATGTTGACAGATTTTTGACTGTTGCAGTTCACCGTTCACCGATCTCATGAGAAAGGCAAGAAGGAGGGGCAGGGGGAGTGGGACTCAAACGTTTGAAGTGACATTTCCAAATCCATAACCAAATGTTGTCAAAGAATTTTAAGATAAAAGTGTTTAAATTTCAGTAATAAGGATAAGAGTATCTTATAAATTAATTAAAAATTTCCTTTCTGTTTCCTTGCTCTTTCTGGTTCTAAGTTACTTACCAGGAAAATATCTAAAAAATAATCCCATTTGTGAGCATCAAAATTCCAGGAAAACATAAGAAAAATGACAGTGATATGCTTATTACTAGTAATTCTAGAGCAGAGAGGACAGCTGTTTGCATAATTATTCCAAATTTTGAGTAAAACATAAGAAAGGAATAAGGTAATTCATTTAGGTGGAATTCAAAATACATATCTAAGTACTGGCATTGTCTTTATCTGAAGTCCTTATGACAGTTCTGGTAATAAATAAAATAAAATAAAATAAAATTAACAGACCAAAAAATAATGAAAAAAAAAGACCCAAACCAAACAAAATACTAACAATAAACCAAAACACAAGAAATGTTACAGAATCAAAATAAGCAAATATTTCATGTTCTCTTCCCAACATAATTTACAACTTGAAAAATCCTTCTGAGTAACAATTTAAGGTAAGGTAGTGAAACATCATTTCATAAAAAAAAAAAAAAAATCAGAAAAAGGAGTTTCTATTTAAAAGACAACTGCAACTAAATGTAAGGCAACATTCCAAGATGTACAAATAAAAATCTCTTTCTAGAACATTTTAATATAACAGATTCGTGAGTTATAAATACGCTGAACAAGATCTTTTATTTCTGGATCATACCTAGTTTTGATTTTTATGATAGAGTGAAGAGTAAATCTGTCTGTGGAAAGACAGAAGCCTAGAATCTCATTTGTTTTTCATTGCCACGCTTTTAACATGAAGATGACTTGTCAAAACTGCATTTTTGAAAGTGTGTTGAAATGAGTGAATCACATTCTACAGTGTTAGAGGTTTGGTTTTTTCTCATCTGCAACAGATGAAACAGAGAAGAACAAGCTTTTTTCAGCTGGATGTTCATTTGTGTGCTGGTGGTTCACACAGGAATGAGAGAAGCTGCAATTCCAGTGCCTCAGGAGAGACTCAGAGGCTCAATGCTCAGTTAAAGATGTGATGCAGACACATGCCCTGAACACCCAGAGAGGACGGAATGGAGTCTCTTGTGAAAAAGGAGGCAATGAGAGCTGGTGGACTAAAATCAAATCTGTCCTTGTGTATAGTCTGTAGAAAAGAAAAATATTTGCATACCAGTTATTCTTTAAAATACTTCTTAGTTGGGTGATCAGAATTTTGTCTGTGTTAAAAGTTTCATCATTCTAATTCATACTCTGATAAAAGTCTGTAGAAATTCAAAGACTAATTCATGTTACTGGAATACTCATTGTAAGGAAAAGGGCAGGTAAATCCAACTCAAATATTTTATTGTTCAAGGAATTGCCACTCTACAGTGATTTCCTTCCCTGTGTAGATTGCACTTCATTGCAGATTGAGCTCCAAACAGTTAATGAAATGCAAAGTTTTATTTTGTGTGCAATTAACCATTTGCAAATCCAACTGAGGACATTTAGCAAAAAACTGAAGGTATTCATATTAGGAAAGCTGGACAGGGGAGCATGAAGGAAGAATGGATCTCTAGGTAAAGGTGCACAGAAAACCATTGGTGATTGCATCATCCATTAGCCTTTTCAACTGGAACAGTTAAAAGTCTACCAGCTGCCAAAAAAGGTAAAGCAGCAGGGGAACTACATGAATGTTCCTCTTGAGGATTATATAAAGTCACCAAAATTATGTGGGACTGACCTCTCAAGGACATGGGTGGCAAAGTTCTTAATTTAGGAACCGTCTCAGGGTTTAAAAATAAAGTCAATGCTGAGCTACACAGATTGTCATTAGTCAGTCACTTCCTATGTGTAAACAGGCATGTATTCACCTGGAGGGGTCTTCTTTTGAAAAATGATATATCTCTAAAGGGCATGTAACCAAATTTTACCCTGAGTTCTTAAATACTACTTGACTCAAGCACATTGATTTCTTGTTTTTCCTACAATAAATAGATACTTTTGAAACCTTACCATATTGTGCTGAAAAACTAACTACTACTAGACAGTTCAATGATTCTCTCAGCTTTCTTCACAATTACATTGTTCTCTTAATTATATAATTAAAACAAAATGTTTATTTTACCAAAGACAAAGTCATAAATCAAGGTACATGCAAGTTTCTAAAGATACCTTCAGGCATATTTAGTTCTTCAAGAGTTAGGAAATTTCAAAGCTTACATAGCTGTAACTGAACTAATAAAATCTCAGTAATTGTCCATTTTAATTGGCCTTCAGCATTATTAAATTGAAAGCAAATATGTAGAGCTAGAGAACTGAAGTACAGTGTGAACCTCAAATTGTCTCTTTGTATAATTATATAGAGAAATGTGCTGAATATCCTCTTGCTAGTAAGTGAAATGCTGAGGAAAAAAAGCTAATCAAAAGCCCATATTATAAGTCAGTAGTTTTCCTTTAGCAAAACCCACACATTTAATGTTAGCAGTTCATAAGCATTTCATGCACTTGTATGGTAGGAAATGAACTAAAGGGTAATGTATGGCTGAGGAAGTGACCCGAAAGTAATGTGACCGCATTAGTAGGCCAGAGTACAAAAACTAACTAAATTTTTAGGGGCAATGAGATTTTAAAAATTTTTTATTTCTTTTTTCTAATAGCATATGAGGTTTTCTACGATAATGATGGATCACAGCCTTCTGCAACAGCTGACAGATTTCTTATGCCATAATTAATAAATTTGTCTGTGTGTATTTAGATTTATATATAGAACAAACACCAATCCCACCACCCAAAAAAGCCTCAAAAGAAGTCTACAGTGGTTTGATGAATTACTTCATTGCAGCACCTGGAAGATTTGGATAAAAATATTTAATGTGTCTGATTGATCTCAACAAATATCACCTGCTTTTGCAAACCTACTCTGATTAGCTATTTCTGTGTATTGAAAAGTCAGAGGTAGAAATCCGTGGAAGAATAATCATCAGGAAACAGATTTGTGACAGGTTTGGGGGTTTGAACATGAAAAATGAATACTCTAGATCAGTCCAGCAAGGTCCTAATTTTCACTTCATAAATTTTTCAATTGCACTGGTTACTTTAACTGGGAAACAGTTACTCAGGTAAACTTATAATCACAGAATTACAGAATGGGGGAGAATGGAGAGAGCTCTGAGATCTTTTGATCCAACTTCATTTCAGCTAAGTCAGATTGCTCAGAATTATGTCTACTCAAGTGTTTAGTACCTTCAAGGGTGGAGACCGCATGACCAACTGAAATAATGTATTTATAGAGGAACCAGAAAGGGAAGTTCTACAACACTGTCTAGAAATTACCATCTCATAGGCCTTTCACTGTTCCTTGTAAACCAGTGGCTGTTCCAGCTACTACTAGCAACTCCTCAGGACTCAGGTTTGGGACATTAAAGACAGAAAAGTGCACTTTATGGGCTCTGGCAGGAAGTTAATTTATTGAAATTTCAGTTATTATTATGAAAAGACACTAAATAAGGTCCCCAAGAATGCATACACAAAGAGTACCATACCAGAATTGAAGATGTGACTACTATAACATTTATTCTTTATTGTTTTGGTAATATAGGTGAAGTTCTAAAACAGAGAACATGGTCTTCAGTAATATTGAATTGCCAGTGAGAAAATCATGATTTCATCAGCTATTTTTTCCCTCTTTTCAACATCTGAAATTTGGGATCAGTGTAAGCTCTGCCAAGATGACAGCTTCTTTGTAAAAGAATACAAGAAATTGTTGGTGCTGTTGTATTCCCCTGTTCTTTTGAAAGTCCTACGAGTTAAGGAACTGTTTCATTTTGGGTTTTCCCTCTCTAGTTAAAATACACATGTGCTCACATAAGTTTAGAAATTATGTTCTTTTAGAAGTATTTGAGTAGATACAAGAGACAAAATCTTAGTTTTTTACTTGGTTTGAATAACTGCACAGAAAAAAACCTTTGAAAGGAAAGAGGAAGATTGAACCCCTGAGAGTAGTGAAGAATGCTCATATGAAAAGCTTTGCAGAACACAAACATCTTGGAAAGTCCCTTAAGTAGTTTTTGGGTGTTCATATTGAGAAAGAGATGGCGGCAGTCCATCTCAAAGCTCTAGAAAAGTATGAATACTATAAGATGCATAATGAAGCTTTTTCAATTTTTTATTTTAGTCATTTGTCTTTTTAGTTTGTACAACGTCTGTGTGCTATTGATGTTTTAAAATTGTCTTTTTCCCTGTGATGAGGAACATCATATTAAAGTTATTTTTGCAAACAGTTCTAAATTACACAATTTATTCAAGAGCAGAAGCTAATTGTTCCTTTCAGCTTTGTGTTTTCTCCTATGAAAATCCTTGGAACAGTTTTGGCTTTAATGCTGCTACTTCCTAGACTTTCTACTGAATGTTATTTTTCCGTATTTTCAAGCTCTTCCACCTACAATTAAATTTAGATGTTGTACTACTTCCCACCAGATTCAAACACATGATGTGAATGCCCAAATCTCAAGCTTCATGTGTTGTTGTCACAATGGACATATTTGTCTATTGTCTTGATACCTAGACACTTGAAAAGGATTTACCTTGTGTTTTATTTTTCTATTTGAAAGCTAGTTCTCTAAGTTTATCATAGAGATTCTCTTTGTACTCAGTGAAAGCACACAGGACATGCAGGTGATTGATTCATCCCATTCTGAAATCAGTTTGCAAAATATGTGAGATAATTGTCTCTGGAGCAATCCATTACAAAGGCTGTGGTTTAAATGATCAGCTCAGACTAGACGGCAAGATTTTAGATAGCTAGAGAAATTACATGGATCTCATACTGACTGTTGACTTATGTAGACTATCTCATTGTAAGCCTGCTTTCCCAGGCTTTGATTAAATGTTGGCTGATATATGGACAGATTTTTGGTTGGGTTTGTTGGCTGGGTTTTTGTCTGAGATCTCTGTATGAAAAATGGTAAGATATGCGAATCCTTCATATATTTTAATGAACAGAATAGCATACTTTCATTTTCATGACAATATTTATATTCTTTCATTAGCTATTTGAACTCAAGTTTCATAAATCTGTAAACCTTATGTCAGGGCATTAATAAAAAGAGCAAAAGTACAGGATTATGTATGATTTAGTCATAAACAAATTCTCCTTTTTATTTGGCTAAACATTTATATGTACATGCTATGAAAATCAGATTTTTTTTGCAGATGAAATTGGATAAAAGTTGTCTAATTCATGTAATGCTTCCAAATGCATGTGAGTATTGGTGTCTTCTGCCACCAGCATTATGAATTCACACCCTTACATAGTATTGCACTCAGCAATTTACAAGCTCTGTAATCAAAAACCTACTTCCATGAAAATTTTCATATACAGATAAAAAAAAAAAAAATGTTCTGAGTTTTGGAAACAAAAATCAGGCTTGATTTTAACCCTATTTTCATATTATGTCCACATCAGAATACATTATTTGGAATTCCTTTTGCAAGCCTATCTAAATAACAATTGTTTATGGTTGTACTGCCTATGCAACCTCCTACTAATTTTAATGTCTTTGTATTCTGAGCAAATTATGAGATCATTTTAAGATCAGGACAGACATTTCTTGGATTAAAAAAAACCAAAACTGATGCACTAGGAATTTTTTAGGATAAGGTGTTTACTCTCTGTATCAGGAAGTAATTCAACTCTGCATAGTTTAAGAAAGGTGTTTGGGGTTTTGGGGGTCATTGCTTTGTTTTGTTTTGTTTTACTTTGTTTTTCTTTAGTTTACATTAAAATAATGCTAATTCCTTAATAAAGTTCGTGATGGTACGATAACAAGAGACTGGTCTTACTCTGAAAAGTTCTTAAGCAGTATATTATCCTAAGAAGCCCTTCCTCACTTTTAGCTTCCAAGGGAAAAGTGTGTTTAAGGCAAACCATTTCTTGACACACTATGCCTCATTAATTGCTATCTAAATGCTCATCACTTCACAGCTTTTTTGATTTTAAATTTTACATCCTCCATTTCTGTACCTGCTTGGGCACTACTTAATATATTTGTAATGCTCTGCCCATACCAAAGGTTGGCTATATTATTAAAAAAATGGAAACAAATTGTACATGGGCAAAATTAATGAATGAAAAAAAGTATGAACCTTACTGTACTATCAGCTCTTATTAGCTATGTCAAATATATGGCACACTGCACTAGAAACCTTTCTAACATAAAATGTTCTGACAAGCACATTAATTTATGAAACACAAAGTTTGACTGCACATAAAATGCTATTAATCAGTAACTATAATACAGTAACAAAGCATGAAAGCTTAATTCTGTGTAGTGATCTGCTTGTGGGGGTCTAATTGTGTAGTCCAGTCACCACTGAAATTACTGGCAACTGAAAATCCCCCTCCCCACAAAGGATGTTGTAGCAAGCACGGGTTTTAACTCATCTTTCTAGTATTTAAAGATTGACTTAGAAAGACTTTTAATGTATATATTCAAGCCAAGTTACATCCTATTTTATAGATATATTGTAATTTTATATGTTTTTACAGGTAAGCCACAAATGTCTGTCAGGTTTGTGTATTTTTTACCAGGACTGCATTCAACTTACACACAACAATCTCAAGACCATAAGCTTTGGACCTTTAGTGGTGTAAGTTTGCTCTGTACATGCACGAGAGACAAAATACAGGTTTAACTTGAACTTCAAAGAGGTTAAATACATAGCATTTTCTTTCTTTTTTCCACAATTTAACTTTTTTATTGTGATTGTAACAGTCAGAATTGAAAATATAAGCAATCATAAATATAAAAGAAAGTAAAATTAAAGTCAGCTTTCCTCATTTATCTCAAATTCCAAATAGCTGAAATGAGAGAGTCCCTAATCTCCCTTCCATTCCTCCTGTCTCTAATGTGCATTTTCACTATTTATCTGTGCTAGGTCTAGTATTTTTCAAACTTCAATATAAAAATCCCTAATGCAGCAGAACACAAGCCAAAGGACAAAAGCAAGCAAATGAACTGAAAAAAAGGGAAAAATTTCACACTTATGACTTGGAACAATCTCACAGTGTCTGATGAGAGTTCCTTTTCACCATAAAATTATATATTTTTTTTTCATTGAAAATTATAGACGGGAAAAATAAGAATAAAAGGAGAGAAAGTTTAGAGGTAGGGGGTAACTCTCAGTCATGTATGAATGTCTCAACTCAGGCATCTCAGAGGAAGTTAATGGGTAAAGTGGGAAACTGAATTAAGTTCCTATTCATCTTGCTTATAATTACTGTCACACTCAAAATCTTGTTACGAGAAGAAATTAAACTTACTGTATTTACGAAGCAAAGAATTTATGGTCAATGTGACAATACTGAAAATACAGTGTTAGACACAGAACAGTTAAGCAGGGATGTTATATCTGCGTACACTTTTTCTTAGCTATTATGCATATCCTTTCAGTGAACCTTGTATCTGAGGTTCATACTTCCCAGTTTTCATAAAGAAAAAATAGTTGGGAAATTCTGACAAGCCATCAGCAATATAAAGTATTTTCTGACATAAAAGTGCTAGTCATTGTAGTGTCTTCTCTCTGCTTAGTATTATGCCCTCAAACAAATGCATTTTCTGTCTTATCAGACTTCTCCTTGCTTCCCAGCTGATGTCTGGAATTTATACAACTGCCTTCTCCAGCCTTATTTGACATGAAAGTCTATTTGTTACACAGTGGCCCCCTAATTTTGAAAGACCCTTACTATGCTTGTGGTTCAACAAGCTGAAGCTGCAATAGGTCAGGGAATAGTCACTCGATCATTATAGTTGTTAAAACTGAGACTGATAAAATCTCTGAAAGCCCTGAGTCCTAGCATTTTGTAAGTCATGTAGTGCCCGATGTTTTTCAGTAGTAATGGCAAAATCCTAATTCCATGGGGAAATTTAGCAAAATTGCTGTCAGAATGTGGAAAAATTAAACTGTGAAGCTTCATGTCTAAAACTGGTGAATTTACACTTCTGTCATATTCATCATGTGAGATTATTTTCATGCAAAGAGTTTATGGACTCATCATTTAAAATGAGCTAGACAAACAATAAATTTGTAGTAATGCCCTAATCAGAGCTAGGAGACTACAGTCAGAGTTTAGACAAATTAAAGGGTTATAGTAAATGTCCTGTCTATGTAGAGGTCTTTGTAGCACTTTATTTTAATGGACAATGAAAAACGGAGAAATAAGGCATGTCATAGTGTTTTGTCAAGTCAGTAACATGTAATAAATCACAAAAATAAATTAAATTCAATGTCAATCGCCATTGTAAACCTGTTGTTTTCTGTCCTGTAGTCAGAAATTTTTTGCACTTTGAGTTACGCTTAGGGCTTTCTTAAAGAAGGATATGTTAATCATTTTGATTTAATCTTTGTTGATCATTTGCATTTAATCTTTGTCAAGACCTAAACTACATATTCAGGTTGCCTGCAGAAGCTGTCAGGTGATATAATTTATGAGCAGATCTAGAAGACAAACACTGCAATAATACACTCTTATATGGTATATTTTGCCACTTTTTGCTTAAACCTGATTTTACTTAAATAAAATCAGAATGAGTTGTTCAAAATGTTACATTAAAAAAAAAATATGTATTAGGAAATCTATTTTGATTTTTATTTATATTTTAAGTAAATAACTTTGAATTACTTGTTTACAGTGTTTGATCCTTTTGCACTAAAAAGTTCAAGGAGAAATAGAATGCAATTTTAAATATCATGGTAGTGACATTTTAAGATATTTAAAATATTTGTTTCACTAACAGATTCTGTTAAGTCAGCATACACAGACCTTATTTAACAAAGCAATTAATCACTGATCCCCCTTCTGATGACCAGAAAAGTTGGCTATAATCCATCACATAGGAGTATTTGACTTAAAATAGAAAAAATGATTTTATGATTTTCATTAATTCCAATATGCTTAGAAGCTAATACATTTTAATTTCGAAAACTTCAAGCTGATTTGGGGGTTTTTTGCTTGTATATAGAGTATTGTAAAAAATAATTATAAACATATTTTGAACAAATGAAGTAGAAGTTTACACCCTAATTTCAAGAAATAACCTTTTTTTACACATCAATTTGTAATAAAGAAACACATTAAAACTTTATGATACATGAGATGAAAATCAACATAAACACTGAGACCATGTTTACTGTATTATTAATTTTAAAAAAGAGTTTCACTACAGACATCTGATTCTCAAAGCCAGACTAAAGGTTTATTAAAGTTAATAGAATTCATTTGCAATATTTATTGAATGTTGGATCACATTAATATAAAACAGAGGAGATAGAACAGAGTACAAATAAAATTTTGTAGTATGTGAAAGTTTAACAAGTTAAGGTTTTCATTAAAGCATTTTTTTTCCTCAAATACTGCCAGATCTTCCCTTAAAATACAAGATAGTCAAAACAAGACTCTGTCCGTGTACAGCAGTTAAGAACCTAATGTTTCTGTAGTGTACTGCACAAGCTGTCTGCTTCTGATGGAGCTTAACCCAAAAGGATTTATCCCATAGGATTAAATCAGCAAGAATGAGCAAAAACCAACACTGCCAACAACAAAAATTGACACCAACACAACTGGATTGGGAACACTCCTGTACAGATGTATTCCCACATGGTTTCTAGCAGTGGACTACTGAAGACATGCATAAGTCAAAAACAATCCTTGAATGTATCATTGATTTGCCTCTTGAAGATTATTAATTTATTATTAGAGTTTTCAAATAGGGTAGGGCTGCTGTAAATTATTGAGAAGGATTGCTATAAGATCTGGAATATTTTTATTTTAAAGAGAATGAACAGCCTTTTTCATTTGGATAGTGATTCCTTAGGAAATTGATATCACGTTTCAACAAACAGATGGATATATTGCTGTAAAATATGGTGTCATTATCTTCTGGAACTTGAGTCCTGTAACAAAGAAACTGTGTAGGTGCTCTTTCTGAGCTCCTGGATGGCAAGCTGAGAGTTTTGATTAGCAGCTTGAGGGCCAAAACAGATGCACCTACATTGTCAAGTCATGCAGTTCCTGGGTCCTGATTCCTAAGTACCCTCACTAAATAAATGTGCAAAGTAGAAGATGAATCCAGTGGATTTCTGGGGTCCAGAGGTTTCTCCTTCCCCCCCCCNGTAATGTCTCTAAGGTCATCTGATAACCAAGGCCAGACCCTGGGCCCTTTTCTTATTAAGTGTCTCAGATCTTGTGCATTTCCAGATGCATGTCTCCTTTAATTAACAGCTTGAAATGTCCCAGCAAATTACACACACAGAAAACAGAGAGTAAGGTCATACAGCAAAGGTCCAAGTCTCAGTCAGACAAATGTGCTGACAAGCAGTTTGTTTAAAGATGATGAGCTACTTTTATTATCCCCTTCTCATTCAGATTGTGATAGTTGTTGTTCTTCCCTTACCTACACTGCTTTTCCTCCCTTCCTGGTTCATCCCTTTCCATTTCTCATCTCACTTTGAACATCTTGTGGTCTGTTCTGTTAACTAAATCTTAGGCCAGTTCCTCAGCACCTTTCTGCATATCCTATCACACTATTGGAAGGAGGCAGAAAGATCACAATCTGAATGAACAAATGATGAAATAAAAGGAAAATATATTGTTGGAGAATGCCAAACAATTCACATCTGACATATAACTAACTACATACATAATTATAGCCTTTAATGGAAACAACCATAAATCATTTAACACATCTTGTAATTGCAGACAGTGCTTGGAATACTGTAGCTTGGCACTCTGTTACAGGTAGAAATTGAGGAGTATGTTCTAATATGTTACACATCTGACTGTGTGAAGTTCAAGGTTTCATTTTCAAAGGATGAAATAAAACAGAACAATAGATTCTAGGAAGAACAAATAAACTAAATCACAAGAAATTAAGTTAAAGTCAATGACCAGCAGTTTCTGCTGTTGTAATTTCTATCTTTCAAAAGAAAGGCCCACAAGAACTGCCATCTGCTACTTTATTTGGGGGAACCACACATATTTTTGATGTCTTCTCCTTCCTCCAAGTCTTCCTTTGTTTTTTCCTCTTTGTCCTTTCATTTCACTGGCAATAGTTTTTTTTCCATTTCCACCCTTGGGCCTCCATGTTTTCTTTCTCCTTTACAGCTCCTCTACAAGTCTCACGACACTACTGTTACAACACAGATTTTCTAACATTATTATTATTATTATTTTTGTTTTCTTTTTCTGCTTTCAGTAATTTTTCAAATAAATTTCAATTGTATAACTGTAGAATAAAGAGCATATATATTCTGCCATATTAGAGGAAAACAACAACAAAACCACGTACAAAGAAACTTCATATGAAGTAACTAGCAGTTGTCAGTAGAAGAAAACAAAGTACACATGTAATCAACCTAGTCTCTCCCTTCTCAACCACAGAATTTACCATAATGCAAACTTTCCAAGTAACTAGCAGTTGTCAGTAGAAGAAAACAAAGTACACATGTAATCAACCTAGTCTCTCCCTTCTCAACCACAGAATTTACCATAATGCAAACTTTCCAATTATTTGTCATGTGAGGATGTTAATTCTTCATCTCTTTAGTAGTTTGTTTTCATTCATGTCCTTTTAGATAAATGCATATTTAAACATTATTGAGTGTTTCTGTTTATGAAAAATCAGACTATGATGCTTTTTGAGCCATTTGTTTATCTGAATTTTCCATCCACATGGATCAGTCAATATAACTATGACAAGGGGTATACAGCATGTTTGGTTCACGCTACTTTTCTCCCTGAAGAGAGAGGGTATGGATATATAGAGTAGGAACTGGGGCCTGAGTCATGAAAATTTCTCATAATTTTTTACAGGGGCTTGTTCAAATATGCTGTTCTTTTTACAGTTAACCCAGTTTAGGCAATAGATTATTCCAGTAATTTTTATCTGTCTTTGACAATTTGCAGATTTATGGTTCCAGACAGAAAACTTACAAAAACACATTAAGCAAAAAATTTTACTAGAATTCCTTCCAAAAGTTGAGTATATATATATATATTAAAAAATGTTTCTCTGTAAGCAAGATTGAAACAAACCAAGACTTTTAACACTGTGGTTCATTACTAAATAAGTATGTGAAATATTCTTAATTAAGAAAGGATTGAGTAGTATTTCTCCTATATATCTTAAAACTAAGGAAAAAAATTGAATTCTGTACATTTCAATAGGTGAGAAAGAAATGAGATCCCATTTATCAAACAGACTTACATTAAGCTTTCTACATCTGCTTCTCATCAATCACATCTCTGTCATAGGTAGTGCTGCAAAATCCAATAACTTTTTCTTTGTCATTGAAGACTGCTTGAGGCAATCAAGAGACATTTCCAAATCCCCCAGCATGCATTCTGCATATCACAACAGGGCAAAATATACAATCCCAGAGTTATCTTTTTTTTCTGTCAAACAGCTCAGCTGGAATTTGTTTAATCAGCTGAACTTTGTAATAGGCAGAAATAAAGAAGAGAAAGGGAAAAAAATACAAAAAACCCAAACGAGAATCCATCACACACACACCCTCCAAGAAAGCGAAGACACAGATTATAAGAAATGCAGGGTTTTTCTGTTTGATGATTTGATTTTTTGTTTGTGAAGAATAACTATTTTTCAGCTGTAGACAAAACAGAAGCCTGTAAAACTTACACAAGTGGTATACCTTGAATGTAAAGATAAATAAATATACTAAACTTGTTTAACCGATAACAGTGTATAAACATTTTTCAACGCTGTGGTGACACAGCTACACCCAACATATGAGCACCTTAGGTAAGTACGTGAGCAATGTAACAACCAAAGAGCAAAGACTTTTGCAGTTGTACTTCAGTAGCATGGAAAAGTATGAGAGGAGCAACATAATTTGCAAGACAAATCACAAAGAGCAAAATAAGAGCAAGGGACTCCAAGTGGGAAGGGTATAATACTTGAAAACCTGGAGCTGCTAGCTGACAAAATCAGTAACAGTATCAGAAACAGACAAGCCTGTCTTCCCTTTTGACAGTGATTAAGAAGCATAAAAACATCAGACATGAAGATGAAAGATGGTGAAGTAAACAATCCCATTTCTTTCCCTGACAAGTTTTCAAAGACTTATTATTAGTACAAATCTAATTACTATAGAAGAAGAAGAAAAGAGAAGCAAAGAATTTTGAAACAGAAAAAATCTCAGCAGTAACAGCACAATTTAATTTGGTATAAACATGTTTCTTAGTATGTACCCAATTGCTATGGTTATGTCCATGCTTCCATTGTTTCTTAGAATCCTAATATGTATTTAGTATTGCAATGGTGAGCCATTATCATCTTGAATAATATCAGATTGGTGGTGATGATTTCTTTCTCCTCTCTGCAAGATGTACTTGGCATTATAATATATTTTAAAAGATATTTTACTGTTTGCTTTTTCTTCATTGATGTGAAATTTCACATTATGTCTGAATTCATTATTTTTGTCTGGTTTAAACGTTAGATACCTGCACTTTTTCCCCTGTTTAATCCAAGCCTAATTTTGTTTAGTTTCCAGCTCTGTAGTTCACTGACCATTAGTGAGGTGTTCTTAGAGCATTAAGATTATTTTGTGCCAGTCTCTGTTCCCTCTCTAGTGTCCTACCCATGCACACTGCATCTTGCATCCCTACATTTCAAAATTTTTGTTATTGTGCCTTGTCTATTTGCCTGTATACTACATCTGTTTATTGGGGTTACTGGTATTTCATTCTACACAAATACTCCATTCTACTGTGGCAATTATTTTGTCACTATGAAAATATAAACAGAATTAACCAGATATAGACACCTGGTCATTAGGAAAAAAAAATGCTACTACAGATAAGCCAAGTAGAGAAAACAGCCCTATCAGGTCAAGTTCAGAAAAACCCTTACAAGACATAGTTCTGTCACCCTGCAAACTCAGCATAAATCCCATGGCCTGCAACCAGCAGCAACATTACTGTATTTGCAGGATCAACAAGGAAAATGGGAAGGAGGAAATGTCTTCTACTGAGGAAAACTAGTGATTCATCCACACCAAAGGTGTGCAACCCTCAATGAAAGTCTCTGGAACCTTATTTGCCTTTGGCACTTAGCAAGGAGGATACTCACAAGGTAGAGGAGCAGATGGTGTGCAACAGCACCGGGCATGAACAGTGCCTGGACCACAACCCTTGTGCCTCTCCAAAGTTACAGAGGTGGGTATGGGGTCATGTCCACTACATGGGAAAGGCAATGTACAGGAGAAATTCAGAAGTTCCCAGTACCCTGTATTAATTCTGATTTCATTGTGACGTGAATTATGACACTTCAGAAATTTCAGAAAATTATAATGTTTGGGGTTTTGATTGGTTTAGGTTGGGTTAGATATAGGCTTTCTGAGGTCTTGGTTTGTTGGTTGGTTTGGTTTCTGCTTTTTTTTTTGTTTTTTTCCCAGAAGTTTTTCTCTTCTTTCTGTCATCAACTTCTTTATTAAAGGTTTTGAATAAATTTTTCACAGAATTTATGTTTTGTTTTTGTTTGGTTTTAGTTTTGAAAGAAAGCAAAATCCAACTCAAACTCGTTAAGATGTAGGCATCCTGTGACATATTTTACTACTGTTCTTTTCTTTAGTTATGTCTAAACTATTTGAGTTTCACAGAGACAGTAAGTAAAAGGGTCAAAAAGAATAGTCTTGTCTGAAGTATCTCTGCAAGTTGTATCAGTAAACTTCCACACGATCACGAATATCAGAGCCTTACATCAATGCTACAAAAATCTCAGGGCTTTTTAAATGTTTCATTTCCAGTCCTATCTGGTTTATAAGTTTGAAGGCTGAGGAAAGCCATCAGAAATTTCTTAGCTCAACCTGATGGAATAAAATGGAACCCTGGCACATTAAACTTTGAGTTTGATGTTCCCCCATCCCTTGCTAAAGTATTATGATAGTGTTTCTACAGAACATCAAGCAGAAGTTTAATTAGTTTTAATGACAACAGTTTACTGACAAGCAAGACCTTTTAAGTCTGCCACTCTGTTTGGAACAGTTGACTGTATTTGGAGCAGACTATCTTCCTAAGAGATCAAAGAAGACTATTTCAGATTCTGGGTGGAGTTTTCATACCAATTTTCTAGCACACCGTAAATGATAAATATGCTTTACAAGATCACTGTGAGGAATTATTGCTCAAATGGCCCTGGAGCTCCCAACAACGTTCTGTTTCTGAACCTCCTGGTTGTGAACTGACAAATGAGGAATGAAACGATGGTGTTACTTGATTAGATCCCAGTTTGATGATAAATAAAAACTGCTTAACATAGAAAACTTCCAAAAATATCCGTTTCATACTACATGTAATATATCACAGTTATAATTGCTCAGAATTCAAATATGTTTTTAAAGTTAATTATACTTCTACCAAAAATATTTTACAAATATTGTATATAGGCTATGCTTATATTTTTAATGTATTTGTTCAAGAAAGTAAAAGCAGAATACATTTCCTACCTTCTTCTTTTTTTTTTTGTCACATTATACAAAGACTGAGAAAAATAGGAAAAATTTCACCAGAGCATGAAAACTAAACATAATAAAATTCCTTGTATTTGGAATACTCATTAGAAGGTAACAGAAGGCTGCCAGTATTTGAAGTTCATGGGGATTAATTACAATTCATAAGTGATCCCTTAATTTGCCAAGTTGACTAGATGTGGAAAAATCTGTAGCCTACAATTTGAAAAGAGATGATATATTCATTCAAAGTCAGTGATAATAATCACATAGAATTAGAAAACTGGAAGGAAGAAAATACCTTGCATCTCCATTTTTTCCTTATACAAAGAAGATTTAATTGGCTGATTATTTGCTATATCATCTTCCTGGAAGCACTCAGATATTTTTAAGTATGCATGAATCAAGTTGTGCAAATGAGCTCTCTTCCCCTAAAATTCATGGCTTGCTAGAAACTCTCAATCACTTCTGCCACCACCACAGCAGATTTTCTGTCATCTTGAAAAAGACAGAAGTTACGACATCAGCATAGCTGATGCTTTCACATTGTTCTGGCAGGGCATTACCATTGAGTAGATCTCCATAAAACTACTTTGAGCATCTGTACTACTTTTCATATTGAAATAGTTGCAATGCACAAGGATCCAAAACCTAGACATTTTCAAAGAAGGTTTAATACAGAGGTTTTTTTAATTGAAAAGTGTTAGGAATCTGTTTCCTGTTCTTCCACATAGCTGTTACTATATCATGTCCCCAGAAATGGCTCATCTCTTATTATTTTCATGTATGTATTTCAGGTGTATTAATCAAATACATGTATGCATTTGTGGAACAGAATATATAAAAAAACACTCTTAAAAGGAAAAGAAACCATCTCAAGGAAGGTTGTTCTATTTCAAGATCTCTCACTCAACCTTATATAAAACCTCAGATCTCAGTTGAAATAAATGACATTTCACATCAACCTGCAATAATCGTCAATTTATTATAGCCTCAAAAAAATGAGAAAGTTTTGCTTTTAAATTGTATTTTGTGAGTACCATATAAGTATATACTGCATCATGAGGGCTTGGAAAACTCCATTCAATGAAATTATGTTTCCCTATGTATTTCAAGAGCAAAAATATTTTTCGTATGTGCACTTGCTTTCTTACTTTGGTCCTCTACAATTTTCATTCTAATATTCTTATTTAAGTCTTTTAAGATGGAGTGCCTTGCCTAGTGAAATTCATGCCATATATGTTGCAAAAATGGTTAATTTTCTATTTCATGGGTGACCCTTATATTTACTGAAAGTATTAGAACTCACAGAAACATCTCTTTAGTGACCCTCAGGCAACCTACAGTTTTCTTTGCCATTTGAGGGAGGATGTTATATCAGAAATGTTCTTCAGTTGTTTCCGGAGGGTATAAAGTAGAATTATGGATTATGTTACAAAATTGTACTAACCTGAAAGATCAGTCGTAATTCAAGAACACTGTTAACAATGTCACCACTACTATTTGAGGGAATGGCACGAGATAAGGTAAAAAGCTAAATTTTATAAATCAGTAGGGAAATTGATATATTTTCATTTGAAAAAGAGAACAAAAAAGAAGCTGCACCTATTATAGAAATTAAAGTATACGTAAAAATAGTGAGAAGTTCATATACAAAATATTATTTTTTGAGAATTCCATTAAAATGCTGTAGTATAACCCATCTGGCAATTAAGCCCTGCACAGCCACTCATTCACTCCCATACAAAGGTATGTGGGGGAGAATTAAAAGAGTAAAACAGAGAAAATTCATGGGTTGAATTACAGAGAGTTTTATAATTAAAAGGAAAAAAAACCAGGGAAAAAAGCAGAGCAAAAATACAAAAAGAGAGAGGAAAATAAAGCCAAAGAAAATCACATTATGCATAAACCTCTGAATTCTCACCACTAACCCCTGATGACAAGCCAGTCCATTAACAAAAGCAGCCCCCACCACTTTCATCTCCCCAGTGTTCATTGGTGAGCATGATGTTATATTGTATTGAATAATTCTTTGGTCAGCTGGGATCAACTGTCCCAGGTGTGTTCCCTCCCAGCCTTCTGCCTACCACCAGCCTACTCACTGGCAGGGCAGTGTGAGGAGCAGAAAAGGCCTTGACACTGTGTGCTTGACACTGAGCACTGCTCAGGAACAACTAAAACAGCAGTGTGTTATCAAAACTATTTCCAGCACAAATCTAAAACACAGCCTGACACTAGCTACTGTGAAGAAACCTAACTCTATCCCAGCCAAAAGCAGTACCCTAGGAAATTGAGATGATAGAACTGATCTGAAGATTTTTCTTACCTATTAGCCATCTGTGGTGGTGGATAATACCACCTCAGGAACTGCTGGGGAGCCAAATGGTCCCAGCACAGCAGTATCTCGCTGGTGGGAAACACCCTAGTCAGTACACCCCCTGGAGAGCAAAATGGTCTTTTCCCCAAACTGTAACCTAACCCCTGAGTCCATCCCTTCCTCCTCCCCATTGGCTGTGGTATTCCCCCCGCCTCCTCTCCCCTGACCCCAGGTGATCCCNTCCAAAAGAGCAACGTCAAAACAAGTAAATAACGAAGACTGCTTAGTAGAGTTTAAATCCAAGGTGGAGGTATAAGATCTAGTTATATAGATAAGGACTAGAACCTATATACATAAGGACTAGATCCATCCTTCTGAAAGAACCTGCCTGTTTCCTAGAGTCAGAATGGCCCCAAGTGGACTAAAATTAATAAACAAGATTGCCCTTTGGAGTCTATATACATAAGGACTAGATCCATCCTTCTGAAAGAACCTGCCTGTTTCCTAGAGTCAGAATGGCCCCAAGTGGACTAAAATTAATAAACAAGATTGCCCTTTGGAGTCTATTTCAACTGTTGAAGATTTCTTTATTTGGATATTCATTAGACATTCAAAAACATTAATGCAAGTTAAATATTTATTTTAAGGAAAGAATTTTTATTAGGAAGCATTCCCATAATAAAACGAAGTCTGATATTAATTTATTCACCACAGAATCTCATGCATATGTATGCATATATTTGAAGACACAGATAAAAAACTGGGTTCAAAGGAACACAGGGACTGATTCTGCCTTCTTTCACAGCATGATATCTGCCTTACTCCCCTTTTTACGAAGTAAAGATGGGATTCTCACATTATTTTTATGAGTGTAATTTCTCTGTCTCATAACAAAACCCTGCTTTCTGTGGCAATGGGCCTCCAGATGTCTCTCACATATAGTACATCTCTACAGAGATATCACTTCTTGATAGTCAGTCACTGACAAATATACTTTTGTCTGTTTCAATTATCAAAACTCTCAGGCAAAATTTGCCAAAAATTAGTTGACTGCTTATGTTACTCTGCTCTCACTATAGTCAATGGAGAGACAACAATACTCCAAGTTTCAAGTAATTCCCTTTTTCTTAGAAAACTTCTAAGGTGGGATGAATTGCTCTAAGGAAGTGTTTATCTCTTTCTAATGATTAAAAAAACCAACCAAACTGCTAGGTTCCATTTGAAGCGTGCTTCAGCCACTTAAATATAGGCTTCTAGTAACATTGCAAATATTTTTTGGGTAATTTTCCTAGCCTCTAACTGCTGCCCCAGAGCAATACATGTGTCTTCTGTGTTCCTGTCTCTTTATACTGTAAACAGCTAGAAAGACAGAAAAATTAATTTTTAACATTGTACAGGAAATGCCTTGAACTAAAATTTCAGAACTATTCTCTGTGTCTCGATAGAAGTATAGGCTTCAGCACATCTTGGTACTGCAAAATAAAGCTCTGTGTCAGAACTTAGATGTAAAAATGCAGGCTTTAATCTTTCAGTATCCAGGGCATTCTCACGCTGCTCATGTAATTAATTATGAAATGAAAGTTCAAGTTGTAATAAAATTTGAAGTGGCATGAATTAGTTCAACAAAATTGAAACTGGGGGACCCTGCTGATATTAGGGAAGTACAGAGAGTTGGTTTTATTATTTGTGTCATTCAGCAGAGAGATTTTCATTACTTACAATTCCACAGTACTAATCCATTTGAAAGAAACAGACTGCTGAAAATTCATGACAGGAAATTCATATAAGGGCATTTAAAGAAAATATACAACTTCAGTCATGCCAGTCCAGCATCACTGAATTTAGCAATACTTACTGACTGCAATGAGAAAAAACAAACTTGTGCACAGCTGCAAAATGTGCAGAAGAAATAGAATTACAAAATGTGACATTGATCTGACTTCTAGGGGTGATATATGTTTGACCAAATGCAGAAATCCAAAATGCAAACACCATGTCTGGAGACATCTCTGAAAGACCTCATGGAGGGAAATTCATCATAGAAGAGTATAAGTCAGGACATAGGTGAGTGTAGTTCAATAAGTACTTGCTTCCTTTCAATGACTAGAAATTGACTAAGAGTACCAAAAGGATGTAAACAACTTAATTAGCCATTTAAAAGAAGGGAAATGAAATACATTGCAACAATCTATTATCATATATTTTTTTCCAAATATTAAATGTATGCATATGTATTACTACCTCAAGCAATCATGTAATGTATAGAAACATAGACTAGTTTGGATTGAAAGGGACCTTAAGGATCACCTAGTTCCAATCCCTCGTGCCATGGGCAGGAACACCCTCTGCTAGATAAGGTTTCTCAGAGCACCATCTAACCTGGTCTTGAACACTTCCAGGAATAGTGCATCCACAGATTCTCTGGGTAGCACATTCCAGACTCTCACCAATTTCACAGCAAGGAATTTCTTCCAAACATCTAATCTAATTTTACCCGCTTTCAGTTTAAAGCCATTCCACCTTATCCTTCATGCTCTTGTAAAAGTCCCTCTCCAACTTTATTGTACGACCCCTTTAAGTACTTAAAGGCTGCTAGAAAGTCTCACCAGAGTTTTCTCTTCTCCAGGCTTAACACTGTTTTAACTGTAAATAATACTAGTTTTATCATTACTGCTTTGGGAAATGTTCTTTTTTCAAGGAAATGGGGATTTTTTTTCCTTATTTTTCCTTTTCTTGTTTTGCATTTGGAAAGTGATTTGAGAATCTACATGCAGATGTTTTGTGCCATATTCCACACTTTACTTTATTTTATCATATTTTATCGTATCTGTTCTCCCGCTGCCATTGTAGAAGATGGCATCTCCTGTGTGCTTGATGTCATATCTATCAAATCCAAGGAGATTTAACATGGAAATTGATCTATCTGTTCAGGTGTTCAATTTCAATGTTTATTTCAACCATGTTTCACATTTTCGTACAATTTTCTTATCATAGAAATATGGCATATGAAGGCATGAAATATTTCTGTCATATTTATGGACTGTGGATTAAACTCCAGACTAATGAGATATATCAAGGAAAAGATGATGGTGTTTTCTCTATTTGCTTCTCTATAGAATATATTAGGTTACTCAACTGCTTCATAAACTGTGGAAAACACAGAGATCTTTTATGTCATGTTGTTGTAACAAACTAATCCATGTATCAGATTTTCATCCAAGTCAAAATTATTGAAGAGATTTTCTGAAGTCTGTGGCTACCTGTTCACCACTGGAAATTAATGGGATTTTCCTCATCCTGTCACAGTGACAATCACTGAAGGACATTATTTCAAGTCAGGCCTGGGGTCAAGGAAGCAGAAATATATTTGAGAGCCTTTTTTTCTCACCGTCTTTTTTAGGAACCAAATCTGAAATTACTCAGGACATTACTTTATTTCAAAATGATTAAACACAAACATAAATTAAGAAGCTATTGGTGCTCCCAACCTTGCTTGAAGTATTTCTTAAGTCCCCCTTTACTATGCCATGTATTATGTACTATTCAATGCCTTAGTTTCGAAGTATGATTTTGGGCCACTGGACCTGTTCTTCTTCTGGGGAAGATAACCTTCTTAGCTCTTGATTCACTTAGAGATCTGCATCTGAAGTAGAAAATGTTTTTGGGTCTCCAAAGTCCTTTCACAGAACTTTCTTAATGTGAAATAACCTTCTGATAATCTAACTTGTGGTTTTGTTTTGTTAGGGTTTTTTAATGTGTCATAATTTATTTCTATTTTTACTAAAGCTGTCCTTCAGTTCAAAGAGTATTTTATATAATTATAGACATCAATCACATTCTCCCTTAGCATTTGTTTTTCTGTTCTGAGCAAGCCAAATTGTGTTATTTTTTGGTAGCAAAATTCCATTTCGTACTATTAATCTTTCTTTGTACTAGCTAAGTTTGAGTTCATTCTGTGGGACCAGTGGATGACTAGAACTATATAGGTTACTTTCTATAAAAGTCCGATAAAACTTTGAACAGAGACAACAATCTCAGTTATCTGCTTAATCTATCTTGTTGGGAAAAAAATTACATATTAACTCATAGTTCCTTTGTCACACTGGTAAAATTCATAATTATACAATTTTCTTTCCCAGTATTTATCTAATAATAAGGTCATGGTTTGTATCTGACATTTTTGTTGTTAGATCCTTAGTCAACAATTTTACTACCTCCATTGTTTCATTTAATTTTGTTTAATGTTTGCAAAGTCTTTTTATTTTTTTTTAATCTGCATTATATTAATCTTCTATACGGACAAGTAGTCACAATGAGTTTCAAAGATGTCTCAGAAGCAAATTTCATTTGCACATATCCAAATCCTATTCCAAAGTAATTCAGGAAAATGTTTATTCATTTTTACGAGTTATTTCACTTATATTTCTCCTTCCAGTATTACCTGTTTCTATCTTCCTGTGAGATAGCCATCAACCACTTTGCAAGCTGTCCATTATTTCTTATCTTTTCCAATTCCATGTGATAATATAGCAAATATTTCACTGTCTTGGAGGAAGAAGTGATCTACCACATTTCTTGCAGATAGAAACAATTTTGTTTATCCCAGAAACTTTATGTTAGTTCAGTATGATCTACCACTGGTAGACTCAACACAATTTTACAATAAATTATATTTTTTAGACATCTGCCTTAGATTTCTTTTTCCTTAAATACTAATGCTGAATCTTTGCACTAAAAAAAGGAGCAGAAAATTTTCCAATTTTTGCCCATTATTGTTTATGATATCTTGAATCATGTGGCACTCCTCAGCTTTATTGTTGGGTCAAAAACTTCCTTCTGAACTTATTAATGATAAGGCACAGTGCTACTCTAATATATTATGCTCCTTTTGGCTCTGATCTAGCTCATATGCACCTCTTTAACTTTATCACTGTTCTTACCTCCCATTTGTTACTGACTTTCACGGTCTTAGACAATTACTGACTCTGATCTCTTTTTACACACATGGCAATAATGCCTTTTTAGAGTTTCCTATACACCGAAATGGCAAAAGATCACAGGCAGATATGCCTAGCCCTTCTCTTCTCAATGGGCTCCCTAATAAAAATGTCAGGTGTTAAAAAAACAAAACAAACACACAACAAAACTAAAAATAAATCCCAAACAAAGCCCACAACAAAATAAGATAACTCAGCGCTAAACAAAAGAGCATTAGAGACCACTTTGTTGGACTAAAGCCAAGCAGTTCATGTTGCTCAGGCCTTTCCCTTTTTATAGGAGACACATCTTTGAGAAAGGTTGATGCAGTGGTCCAAGCAGGCAATAATTGCACTAATATCTTAAATGTGGGAAAACAGTTCCTGGGTATCTTTTATTTAGCAGTGTAAAGCATAATAAGTGGAAGAAAGGAAAGGAAGGGGCTTTTCTACAACTCTTTTACTTTTTACTGTTTTCTTTTAGGCAAGTCCATGCTTTCTGGCTTGATTTCAGTCAACTCATTGCCTGGAACAGGAGTCTAATAGCCTCCTTTTAATTCCTTAGGAGATTACTTTTTGAAGCCCCTCTGTGCTCTGTTCCCTGTTTTTCTGAATTGGATGTCCTTGTTCTCTACTTCTGTCTGACAAAAATCACAGTCTTTTGAAATTTCCTCTCCCATTCAGTACAAAGCATACTGCTTGCTCTTCCATAAAATGCACAGACTCCCCTACCTCCAGAGATAAGAGAGTATTAAAATGTTTACAAAGATATCATCTGTCACACTTGATGTGAATTTCAGGTGCTGGAAAATGCTTTGGGTATTTTTACCAAGTCAGTGGAGTGAAGTAGGTCAATGAAGTTAACATCAAATATATTCACACTAATTATTTCCCATATGACATATCACCTCTTGCACAGACATTTATGAGTGCTGGATAAAAATCAATAATTTATTGGGATCTTCACATAATTAAGGCTTGCTCAGAAAATCACATCACTAAGCAGGATGATAGGTCACTACATCGATGGAAACAGAAGTCTGTATTGCAGGTGTCCTTGCAACAGCATTTTCAGGTCAGTCAGGTGAAACTTTGCAAACTGATGTTCTACTGAATTTGTGTGATGCACTGTTATATTTGTTCATATAAAAATACATATTTTAAGCTTTAGAATAGTGTTTATCTATAATTATTTATCATTCTTTTCCTATTTCTGTATCCTACAAACTTTATTAAGAAAGCATTATCATTCATGGGACTGCAGAAAGGAGGAGGGGTATTCTAATTTCTAAAGAAGGCAAAGCAAATGTTTGCTTGAACAACAGAATAAATTGAAACTTTTTTGATAACAAAAAATACAAACTAAACTCTATTTTTTTCTCAGAATGATAAATTATTCATAAAAAGTTTAAGAAAACTAATGGTCTGCCTTTCTCCTCTTTCCCTCTACACCACCAGCTGCTGATTCTTTTGGGTGCCACAAGAAAGGCTCAAACTCTCTCAAGTAACAGAAGTATGTCATTAAATTTCTAGAAGAGGCAATAACCAGATTTATAATCTTACCTCTCTTCTGATATTAAAACCCCTGAGTTGATGCAGCAGTAGATGAACATCTTAGTGTGCCCATGAAATGTTGCACAGGTCCTGTCCAAGAGGACAATTTTGGGTAATGTCGGTGTTTAGAGGTTTTATAAGATTTTTTAATAAGGACTGTAATAGAAAAGAATGTTTGTATGAGATGTTGCCTCCCTTCAAGAGAACGGCAGACAAAGGCAAAGAAAGCCAGTGTCTGTATTGCTGTTGCCAAGGGGGTACAGCCTCCAGGCTCTTCCACCACCATCATCTATCTGGGTTCATATCCTGTAAAGGGATATAGGCAGCACAACACAATCCAGGAGGTCAACTAATATGTGCAATCATATCTTCTTGGGTCAGTTGTTATGTGGATCATTAAATCCCCAAGCTACAACAGTCTTTCAGTTAGAATCACTGCATCTCCTCTAGCTGGTGTGAATGAAAGGCAAAGGGTTCAAAGTAGGATACTCGCCAGAGACATTCAGTCCTGTTACTAAGAAAGAAAAGTTATTTAATCTTCAGAAGCTCAAGTGGAATGTTTTCATCTGCTAGTCAGCTATTTTTTTTCTTTTTAATCTGTTAAGTAAAATGAGAACTCAAGCAAATGTAAACATGTCAAGATGAAATTATTGATTATGTAGAAAGAAGTATATGCTATTAGGAAATAATTTAGATTATATCTTCCTGAACAGATATAGAAATAAATTCAATTCCTTCCACCATAGGGAAGCGTCTGCATCACAGTAGGCAAATCACTTAATCCTCTCATTTCAAAAGTTGCAATTTATTACACATCTTATACTTTGTATGTCTGACATATTTATGACTTAATTACTGGGATAAATTATGCAGAAATGCTTATCATTCTAGGAAGTGACTGAAATTACTGGAAGCTTCAGGGATGGGGAGAAGAAGAAAAGGACTGAAAGATTCAAAAAAGAAAAAAGCACTGAGTGATAAGTGAATGTGGTTAATTCAGTACCCTTAATATAGCAGATTTTTCAGGAAGGAAGAGGAAAAACATATAAAGTCATCCGATGGAAGACTATGATTTAGACATGTCATGAAAGAAGGATGCTTTATCCTAACTCTTTTTGGTTTAAGTTACATTGCTGTACTACAATGGTTTAATAATTACACTTTTTTCAGTTTTTAATGATCCCATAATAAAAATAGAAAGAAGAATGAAATGTATACTTAGGCTATATCAGGGATTTCACTTAAATAATCCCAAACCTCACATGAAAAGCCAGATAATGTGAAAAAGATTGCAAGGTATTAGGCGACACTCTATTGTGTGATAGAAATATTAGAAAATATGGTAAATATATGTTAGCATATTCAAGAAAGCACTAGTTTCTGACTCTTCGAAGAGCATGTGTCACAAGCCAGCTTCCCCAGGGGTCTCTACAGGGTCCAGTCTTGTTCATTCATACATCAGTGACTGGAACAAAGGGACAGACTGCTCCCTCAGAGGTTTGCTGTTGATACAACATTGTGAGGAGTGGTGACACATCAGAAGGACGTGCTGTCGTTCAGTGAAATCTTGGTAGGCTAGATTATTGGGCACAGAGAAACTTAATGAAGTTCAAGAAAGGTCAGTGTAGTGCCCAGCGCCCAGGCAGGAATAACCCCACTCACTATTACAGGTTAGGGATTCACCTACTGGAAGGGAGCTCTGTGGAGAAGGACCTGGGACTCCTGCTGGACAAGTTAACCATGAGCTGTCAATGGGTCCTGATTGTCAAAAGGCCAATGGTATCCTGAGGTATATACTATATAAAGAAACATAGGAAGTTTCCTCTGAATATGAGGAAAATCTTTACTGTGAGGGTGGCAGAGCACAAGAACAGATTGGCCTGTTATGGTATTTATAACCGCTTTTGGTTATTATATTCTCATTGTGTCCTTACTCTGAGATATTACTGTCTTCCTAATAGGGAAAGTAAAATGTACTTTCTTTCGCAGATTATTATATACTATGAATACTAAGGTAATACATCTAAACTCTAATCCTGTTGTTAAGGAATTATGTGTTTGCAAACATTACTCATTGTATACATGTAATTCAGTGAATCAATAATGTAATTTGCTACAATACATCAAAATTTAAAGATGAGAATGTAAACTTTGACTTTTATCTGACTTGCCCACTTTGTGTTACAGTGGATAATTTTATTAATAGAAAGAGGTATAAATCAAAACTTAGCAGTTAACATAAAATTCTAAAATAAAATGTTATAAATAATATTTTACATTCCATTCCCATTCCTGCATAAGTATAAAGCTTGTGAGTTTTGTTTTAACAATTTGAAGGAATATGAATGCAATTTTCATCTTTTTATGCTGCTGGGAAGAGCATTGCAGCCAGGGACTCAAAGAATTTGGACAGTCTTTAAAATTAGAATTGAAATAGTTCAGCTGTTGAAAACAACTTAGATTTTTAGATTTACAATTTCAAAGATATGGATCCAGATCTATAATTTTTGATTTAGTGAAATAGATATTCAAGACTCAGTATTTATACATATATCCCTGTGTTCTTTTGCTGTTGTACAGTTTCATCACTTCTTTACTTTCATTGTCTTCCTTTCAGTTTCGTACCCATTAAGAGAAGATTCTGACCCTATACATTGCCCTTCACATGAAAACATATTTGTTCACATATCAGTCTATAACATTTCTCTTAAGCATAATATTTTTGAGAATAGGCAAGGAAAGAACTATAAGTTTTCAAATTTCTCTAGCAGTTTAACAGTAACTATAGAATGTTACGTCATCAGTTATAGCTTCTGGTGGTGTTAGACTACTAAAAAGTAAAAAAATCAAGGTTATTTTCCGTAGTTAAGGTACTTAAATTTGTACTGGGCTTTCATTCTTCATAGCACACATAGAAACAAGCCATCAAACTAGCTCCAAAACACAGACTATTTCATCACACAGCTACTTGCTCACTCACTACCACTCCCACCAAACAGGATGGAGGCAAGAGCATAAGAAAATAAAAGTGAGAAAACATGTGGGTTGAGATAAAACCAGTTTCATAAAAAAAAAAAACCAGAAACCAAAAAATAAAATCGAAAAGAGAGGAAAATAAAACACAAGAAAGACCAGTGATACAAATGAAAACAACTGCTACCAAACAGATGATGCCCAGCCAGTCCCTGAGCAACAGCACTCCACTGTCAACTTCTCCCCCAGTTTTGTATGCTGAACATGATGCCATATGGTGTGGAATACCCCTTTAGGCAGTTGGGGTCAACTGTCCCAGCTGTGTCCCCTGTCAACTTCTTATGCAATCCCAGCCCACTCCCTGGTGGGTAGGTGGGACGGGCAGAAAAGGCCTTGACCCTGTCCAAGCACTGCTCAGAAATAAGGAAAACATCCCTGTTATGAACACTGTTTCCAGATGAAATCTAAAACACAGCCCCCTAATAGCTACTGTGAAGAAAATTAACTCTATCACAGCCAAATCCAACACAGGTACTGTTTTTAACTCCAACTATTCTTAACCTCACCTGCCATTTTTCTCCTGGGGGCTTTGTATCAGACAAGTTTTTGTTCTGTTCTTTCCTGCTGCTGTTCTAGTGAACAATTTTCTTCCTTCCTGATTTTTACCAAAATATGTTTCTGTTATTATCAATGTCTTAAGGATTTTAATCAAAGGCCTTTTTTAAATAACTGGTCCTAAAACATTGCTTTATTTCATCTCCTAACTCTTCTTTGGAAACCTTATTAATATTAGCTTTTTAAGTGACTGCTGACATAAAACATTAACAAGAGAGACATTTTACATTTCACGAAACTAACATCACTTCATCATCCTTTGATCTTTCACTTGGTCTACGTATATATTTATGCCTTGATAGGCAAAAATATTTGCTTTATTGACAATACTTGTAGCTTTATCATTAAAGAGTCCATTTAAAGAAACACACTTGAAAGTACACATGAGACTTAAAACTAAATCTTGGGTAACGGATATGAAATTAGGTTGCCATGTAACAAACACGACTTTACACAAAGAAGGAACATATAATTATATTCTTATTGATATGCTAATATGCTAGTCTTCAGATGCTTAATTGGAAATTATCAAGGCAGCTGCAAATCAAGTGGTTTTAACTGCACATTTACAGCTGTAATATCTTTTATTCATTCATCCAGTAATTTTAGATTACCCTTTTTCAGTAATCTATGCTACTTTAAAGGTTGTTTTGTCTCCTCTTGGATTTTTGCAATGATCTTTATTTAGGCCAAATAACACTGAATGCAGGCTAAATTTTCAGAGATCAGACTAGAGACAGAGACAGAAAACTGTTTTCTCTAGTATATGTCTGCCTTTTGATTCTAACTTGTGATTATAGTATTTTGAAGACAATTCAAGGAGTCACGAGGAAACAAAATCAGAGTTCCAAGTGGCCAGTCTATCTAAAAAAATTGTACTTATTGTTCTCTGAAGCCTCATGTGGTGGTTTTGATTGGCCCAAAACATCAGTAAAGTATTTTTAACATCTAGGAGAAATTTGGACCCCTCAGAAGCTGTTGTGGTAGGCCTGGAGAGGTGTCTGAGGGGTGGGGAGTGGCACAAAGATGGCTCCTGTGTGTCCTGAGTGTAAGTTCTGGAAGTTTTACATCAAGTCCAGCAGAGCCAATCTCTGATGGCTCTGAAGGTGACGGACATGCTGCCGGCCAAGTTTGGGCTAATTGGAGGTGCTGGTTACGCCTCTGTAAAAACATATTTAAGAAAAATTCAAAACAAGGCAGATGCGCACTTCTTTCACTTCTTTGTA